>CAJHNH020002773.1:234908-792408 GCA_905116865.2 Candidula unifasciata
GTAAAACGTGACACTGATAACTAGAGAGTTACCAAGCAGGACGTGAAAGATGCATCTAGAGAGGTAAATGACGTGACGCGCTCAAGTATAGGGTTTCATAAAATGACATGCTTAAGTAGAGAGTTCTACGTCATGATGTGACACGCTCAATTAGAGGTTTTCACATGACGTGACACAGTCAACTAGAGGGTTATACAACATGACGTGACACGGTCATCTAGATGGTTATACAACATAACGTGACACGGTCATCTAGATGGTTATACAACATAACGTGACACGGTCAACTAGAGGGTTATACAACATGACGTGACATGCTCAAACAGAGGATTCCACAACGTGACGTGACGACAATTTAATTTCCGTTCGCAAATAACCGATTTCAGACAATTGCAAAGTGTCTAAAGTCTGTCTCCGGACTTTAATGTTGTTACCGAACCTGAGTGTTCCGTGCACACCCATTTCACAGATCTGGCTTCTCTGTATGCAGACTCTTGGTTCCTTGCCTTTCAATCGGACGTACTCCGACTTCGAAGGATGTGCCCAATTAGTCGACTTCTTGTTTTTTCCACAATGGGACCCTGGTACCCACAGTGTCTCTTCTTCTTTTTCTTCTCCTACTTCTGTTGCTTCTATGCTTTGCATCTTGCAATACAACACAGTAAGTTAAGTAAGCAGATTTTACCCTACCCCACTAAGACATCACACAAGCGATAAACACCCAATGACACAAAGTGCCACTATGCGGATGAGGATCACCCGTAGAGAGGTCCCAGAAACCGCGTTCAGTCATTAGGCCATATTTATGGCCTGGCTATATTTCGGCCCCTGACGAGAGCCAGGGTGGGGCTTCAAATAACAAAAAATCATATCCCACAAGGGGATGATATGTTTAATATAAGGGAGATAACTGATTACTAGGATACAACACAGGCGCCGAGTCCGTTCATGCCAACCTTGTTCTAGACTTGTCAATCATCGGTTGGACTTTACCCTAAAACTTTCTACACTGTGTGTTAGTTCCTCCCCTGTCTGTCTGTCTGTCTGTCTGTCTGCCTGTCCGTCTGTCTGTTTCTCACCCCACCCCCCCCCCCCCACCCTTCTCAATTGCTTGCCCATCTTGATTCACGTTAAGTTACGGCGTTACGATTGCTTGCGTCCCTTGTGGTCCCTAAAGAGAGCAACAACTTATCGCCCTTGAATGGCAAAGATAACATCTGAAAGCGACTCGTGCCAGATACTGCGAACACCACCGCCCTTCGAGGGAGTTTATATCGGCGGTTCATTAATTAATTATTAGCGTCAAGTCACGCCTGGGGGACCTGAGGTTCGATCCCCTGTGACCTGCTGTAACTGCCGTGGTCTAACTACAGCGAAAATGTCACAAAGAGCACGCATAAGTTGATAGTGACCGGAAGTCAGAAAATAAGACGCGCTTTCACACCGGCCAGATGGTATCGCGCGCTGATGCTTAGCCAATGAATTATTTCTGTTAATTCCGTGCTGTCTCTATAACTAAGATGAGCTACATTATTGGCTTTGGGCATATGACCTGGTGAAGCCACAATCTTTTCCACGGTGGCACTCACATACTATTATCCGAAAACTATGAGAAAGACATTCGTAACCGGCTACCGTGGGGTACTGGAGAATCTTGGAGTCGTCAAGTGATACTTCTTCTTAAAGTCCAAGCCATGTTTTGTTGGTAGTCCCCAGCCTGCCATCATGTGCCGATTGATATATCTGAGGCAAAACCATACAAGGTGGGTCGCCTGTTCCCTTTCTTCGCTTCCTCGTTCTCGTCGTCTTTCTTCTCCTCCTTCTTCTTCTCGTTCTTCTTCTTCTTCTTCTTCTTCTTCTTCTTCTTCTTCTTCTTCTTCTTCTTCTTCTTCTTCTTCTTAGTCTTCTTATTCTTCTTCAGCATTCCGAGCCACTGAATCGTATATCACCCGACTCATTTCATCTTTTTGGCTTGCCTTGTCTTTCCAGTTGATGACACCATGTGTTTGCAGGTCTGTCTGGATTATTATCTCTCCGTGGTCTTCTTGGTCTGCCTCGTGGTCTACAGCCATTCGACATCCTCGTGGTCCACAGCCATTCGACATCCTCGTGGTCCACAGCCATTCGACATCCTCGTGGTCTACAGCCATTCGACATCCTCGTGGTCTCCAGCCATTCGACATCCTCGTGGTCCACAGCCATTCGACATCCTCGTGGTCCACAGCCATTCGACATCCTCGTGGTCCACAGCCATTCGACATCCTCGTGGTCCACAGCCATTCGACATCCTCATGGTCTACAGCCATTCGACATCCTCGTGGTCTCCAGCCATTCGACATCCTCGTGGTCTGCAACCATTCGACATCCTCGTGGTCTGCAACCATTCGACATCCTCGTGGCCTACAGCCATTCGACCTCCTCGTGGTCTCCAGCCATGCGACGTCCTCGTGGTCTCCAGCCATTCGACATCCTCGTGGTCCACAGCCATTCGACATCCTCGTGGTCTACAGCCATTCGACATCCTCGTGGGCTACAGCCATTCGACATCCTCGTGGTCCACAGCCATTCGACATCCTCAGGTTCACAGATTTAGCCTCCGTGTCACCGGTAATTCTCTCTGTATGCTCAGTCGTTTTATTCTAACTTCACATGCCTTCTTCTTCTTGAGATAATTCCAGAAATTTGCAGGTGCCCATTTGTTAGTTAATTAGATGTTAGCTGCAGTTCGAACTGACGGCAAACGGGCCGCATTATAGCTGTCACCAGCCCGGTGCCAGCGAAAGCCAAACAAAAGCCATAGTGTCCCTCGTAAAAAAAAAAAAAAACAGACTTTAGTCTCTACAAAACCAACAATATGCACGCGCATTAAATGGGTAAGAAATCCGTCAGAAGTGTCAACACACTCTGTCCTGCTTTTCTATGAAACATTTATACGAGCACCTCCAAATTGCAGTCCATCTGTTGTTGGCCCTAGTGTAACGCTGTCCTCCTCTTGGTCTCTACCCCTGTTTTCCTCAAATAGATCCTTCAACTCCAGGTGTACGTGAGATCCAGGTATGGGTCCAAGTGTATGTCCAGGTGTCACATAGATAACAGATATTACACATCATAAAAACTAGCCCACAACTTTATGAGGTTAAGTACATAACACCCTTTCTCTACATAGTTGTCTGAAGTATTCACGCTGTGATCCCTCAGTGACTTACCGACACCTGGCAACTTCACAGGAAGCAGATCACTTCTGATATATTTTGGTCAACGGATAAACATATTAGCTTTAATTCACATCAATAAACAGAGGGGGACCCTTGATGTTGTAGAAATGGTATATCTGATAAACAAAAAGACAATGTATTGATCGGCACTCACAGAAAGAAGAAGAAAAATAGGACACACCAGACAACATAAAAATTGAAAGCTATAGTTATCATGCCGGGAATCGAACCTATCACCTCCAAATGACGTGTGCGCCTCTTTATGGAAACAATAATACTAAGATAAAAACCAAATAAGCACCCCTAAAACAAAGGTCTCTTCATTAGCCATGTCTATCGTACAGCTTGAAATCCACAACTATGGAATACAGGCAAAACTAATCTCAAACCATTGAGATGGCACCATAGGTTACACAAATGTATATCAACCAAGCATAGGTGGAATAACAAGCACAACAATAATTACAAGTATATCGGACCGGGAAGCTGTGTCTAATCTCAGCATATCGACGGTTACCTGGTGCGGTGAAAACCTGTAAACGAAATATTCTGGCAGAGCAGACCAGGCTCTTAGCCTTTTGCTGGCAGCTGGTCTAAGAGGGAAGCTCCTACGGGAGGATAGAGTACTGCTTTTCTGATTCGGCAGCTTCTGCAACCTGCTTTGTGCTAAACGTTTTGATGTTGCCTTTCACTGACAGTAAACAAAGCAGGCCGATAGGAGAACTTTGCTGAATGGGCAACCATTTTCTGCTATGGTAAAGATGATGCACTCATTCCAGACCTACTTCTTCTTCACGTTTGCCTGTTGTAAACTCTGGTGGAAAGTTCTGATTGTTCTTCCACTTCTGTTTCTGCTCCAGAACTTAAGTATTGCGTGTACATCAGTTTTACAGATCTGACTCATGTGTATGCTGGTTCCTTGCCTGGCCGACGCTCAACAGCCAGGGGAAAGGCGACACGAATGTAAATCAAATAGTTACTGGTACCATCATAATTGGAACTCTTCGCTTGCTGCTGAAAAATGGGACGGACCGCTTATGGGAGTCTCCCGAGTGCTATGATGTTGATTCTTAATTCAACATTCAACATTCAGGCAGATGCATTCCGACTTAGAAGGAAGGTCTCAGTTAGTCGACTCTTTGGACATGCTTTGTGCGCATGCACCAATCCATAATAAATCAACAGTCCTCCTCACACAACACGGACAAACGACAGATGAGAAAACACACATTTCTCACCCGTGTATTTGCTGCTGATGTAGTCCTGTTTGCAGATAAACCTATTCTCCCCCAGCACGTAGAGCTCCTCGCCAGTAGACAGCTGTTTGCGACAGACCACGCAGGTGAAACACTTCAGATGGAAGACTTGACTGCGCGCCTTGCGCACCAGGTCGTTTGGGGAGATTCCCTGAGAACAGCCGGCGCACTTTGTACCGTATAGTCTGTAAAAGAAAAATAGTTGGTTATTCAGAGTTAATGTAAATATCGCATCATCATCAATTTCCGTTTCTGGGGTAAAGCGACGTGGGGAGGAACAGTTTGAGATTCATTGCTTGATGGTCAGCAATAGTAAAGTAAAGATCCATTTTTATGCCTTTATGCGCATCGGGCATATGGGAAGAGCACCCATATTTTTACAGACCAATCGGCACTAGGTGCGTAATGTGGTGAGCATCACGCCGGCCGTTTTTACTTCCCCACGACATACATCCTGGTACCCATTTTAAGCTGGGTCGACCTGCGACGCCCCATACCAAGATAAAAATCCACGCAGCCAGCAGTTGGTTTCGATCGCGGTATGTTGGAATTACGAGTCGGACTCGCAACGCCTAAGCCACGGACGCCGCGATGGGCAGCAATAACTATTGTCATTCCGTGTCGATGTAGAAGCTCTTTAATGTCATCAGTCTATTTCTCATAGGACGGCCTCTTGATATCACTTCAGTTCTTTCTTGTGTAGTTCCAGAGGGCCGGCTCATGGATCATGCAGACATTGTTAAAGCCATTACAGAGGTAGGGTGTTTGGAGGATTTTATGAGCAGCGTATCCACATCTTTGCTAAGAGCGCAAGAATTGGGGGTAAATATTGACACAGCCAGGCATGAGAAGCACACCGGACGCACGAGAAGTCTTGTCAATCAACATAGGACTGGGACTATCAACCGCGGGACGTTGCTATATACGTGAAAGGGTGAATCTGAGCACATATGGACATGTCCGGAGTGCATGAAAATAACCCAGATAATAACTCATAACTCGTGTGTAGAGCCTGCGTTGGTAGTTGTTCAGGCTGCATTCTTAATGACCAAACCATTCGATTTTCTGTTTCTCAAAGAGTTTGCTGCATCGCAGTGTTCCTATAGTCTGTGTGATAATATCATTTCTAACTTTGTCTGGGATAGTTGAGTTGGCAGCTTTTCTCAGGCATCTCATTTCATATGTTTTACTTTTTACGTTGTCTAGCCTTTGATAATGTCCAAGTCTGGCACTTGTAGCACAGTGTTGGTATGAATATGTTCATCCCCCGTGTGGGTTCCGGGGCCCTACTATGGGAAAAACAAGAATAGACCCACTGCCTACCCAAAAGCATGTCGTAAGAGGCGACTTATTGGGAGTTTCCTTCGAAGTCGGAGTGCATCTGCCTGAGAGGCAAGGAACCAACAGTCTGCATATAGATCTGTTGAACAGATGCACACGCAACACTCAGGTTCTGGAACAGGACTGCAGTCCAGATGTGGACGAACAACCAGAACTTTCCGTCGGAGTTCACAGCCGGTGAACGCGAAGAAGAAGAAGAAGAATATGTTACCTATAATCTGTTTCTTAGCGCTCATACCTGTGTTTGGACGTCTTAATAATGGTGTCAGGTTGTATATTAGTGCACTGGCTCGTTGGCATCTTGTTCCTATTTCCTAATCTACTCCACCATCTCTCTAGAATATACTTCCTAGGTATTTGAATTCTTAAACTTGCTTCAGACAGGTACCATTCAACCCGATAGCGGATTAGAAATTATGTTGACCCGCATTACTTCAGTGTTAGTTGTATTTATTTTCATGTTATATCTTTTAGCATGTTGAACTTAGCCTGTTCAAATGGTCTTGCAGTCGACCCCCCCCCCCCCACACCTCCCCTTTTTTTTCCACCCACACCCTCATGTAGGTTAGTTGTGTATCCTTTACAGGACGTAGTAGAACCAACCCCAACAGCCCCTGGCTGCTGTGTGATTTCTCTAGGCACGTCCAGTAGTTTGCCATTGCTCCTAGACGGTCGGCTCCCTGATACCACTGTCGAAACCAACACAAGGTGCATGGCCCGCAGCTGGGATCGACCCCTGCACCCTGGCATTACGAAGCGTTCGCATCGACTTATCCACAGAGCCGACCGTCATTGTAGAACAGTGTAAATATCTATGAAGCATAAACTAGAAGAAGATTTCTTAGAATTTCTTCTTCTTCTTCTCTCTACTCCTGGAGGGCCTCACGACGTCAGGGGAGGAAGAGATCTCTAGAACGGGCCCTTCTGTTTGCTTTGTATATAGTACTTTTCAGTGTCTCGGATATTTATGGGGTCAGAATTCTGCGTGGTAGACCTCTGGGTCTGTTGCCGTTGTATCTGTATAACATTGCTCAATGTGGTGCCCTGTCTGCTGCCACTCTTGTTACATGGCCAAACCATTTGATTTGTTGTCTACTTATAAAATTAAGAATTTTTAGGACTGCCAGAAAGAGCTGCCCAGAACCATCTGTATTGATAGAGATAGTCACGTCACATGGGCAGGTCTGGACATGAATCACTTGTCGAATTTCAGATTCCACAGCGTCTGCTGGCCATTCCTTCATTTACTGCCCAGTGTTATCAAAACCTTACATAAGTTTTTGCCCTGACACTCTGATCCTCTAGTTAGTCAGCACAGTGACAGGTTAATGAGAAGCTGAAATAAGCACAGTGACAGGTTAAGGAGAAGCTGAAGTAAGCACAGTGACAGGTTACTGAGAAGCTGAGAAGTAACAGGGTCACTGAGAAGCTGAAGCACAGTAGTGACTGAGTAAGCACAGTGCAGGTTACTGAGAAGCTGAAAGCTGTAAGCACAGTGACAGGTCACAGAGCTGAAAGGTGACAGGTCACTGAGAAGCTGAAGTAAGCACAGTAACAGGTCACTGAGAAGCTGAAGTAAGCACAGCAACAGGTCACTGAGAAGTAAGCTGAAGTAAACACTGAGACAGCTGACTGGGAAGCTGAAGTAAGCACAGTGACAGGTCACTGAGAAGCTGAAGTAAGCACAGTGCACTGAGAAGCACAGTGACAAGTGACACTGAGAGAAGCTGAAGTAAGCACAGTGACAGGTCACTGAGAAGCTGAAGTAAGCACAGTGACAGGTCACTGAGAAGCTGAAGTAAGCACAGTGACAGGTTACTGAGAAGCTGAAGTAAGCACAGTGACAGGTCACTGAGAAGCTGAAGTAAGCACAGTGCAGGTTACTGAGAAGCTGAAGTAGCCAGTGAAGGTCACAGAAGCTGAAGTAAGCACAGTGTCACTGAGAAGCTGAAGTAAGCACAGTGCAGGTCACTGAGAAGCTGAAGTAAGCACAGTGACAGGTCACTGAGAAGCTGAAGTAAGCACAGTGCAGGTTACTGAGAAGCTGAAGTAAGCACTGAGAAGCTGAAGTAAGCACAGTGACAGGTCACTGAGAAGCTGAAGTAAGCACAGTGACAGGTCACTGAGAAGCTGAAGTAAGCACAGTGACAGGTCACTGAGAAGCTGAAGTAAGCACAGTGACAGGTCACTGAGAAGCTGAAGTGAAGTAAGCACAGTGAAGTAGGCACAGTAACAGGTCACTGAGAAGTAAGAAGTAAGGTCCTGACTGACAGGTTCACTGAGAGCTGAAGTAAGCACAGTCAGGTCCACTGAAGGTCACTGAGAAGCTGAAGTAAGCACAGTGACAGGTTACTGAGAAGCTGAAGTAAGCACAGTGACAGGTCACTGAGAAGCTGAAGTAAGCACAGTGACAGGTCACTGAGAAGCTGAAGTAAGCACAGTGATAAGTTACTGAGAAGCTGAAGTAAGCACAGTGACAGGTTACTGAGAAGCTGAAGTAAACACAGTGATAAGTTACTGAGAAGCTGAAGTAAACACAGTGATAAGTTACTGAGAAGCTAAGCACAGAAGCTGAAGTAAGCACAGATGTTACTGAGAAGTGAAGTAAACTGATAAGTTACTGAGAAGCTGAAGTAAGCACAGTAACAGGTCACTGAGAAGCTGAAGTAAGCACAGTGCAGGTTACTGAGAAGCTGAAGTAAGCACAGTGACAGGTCACTGAGAAGCTGAAGTAAGCACAGTGACAGGTCACTGAGAAGCTGAAGTAAGCACAGTGACAGGTCACTGAGAAGCTGAAGTAAGCACAGTGACAGTCACTGAGAAGCTGAAGTAAGCACAGTGACAGGTCACTGAGAAGCTGAAGTAAGCACAGTGCAGGTTACTGAGAAGCTGAAGTAAGCACAGTGACAGGTTACTGAGAAGCTGAAGTAAGCACAGTAACAGGTCACTGAGAAGCTGAAGTAAGCACAGTAACAGGTCACTGAGAAGCTGAAGTAAGCACAGTAACAGGTCACTGAGAAGCTGAAGTAAGCACAGTAACAGGTCACTGAGAAGCTGAAGTAAGCACAGTAACAGGTCAGAAGCTGAGTAAAGTAACAGGTGAAAGCTGAAGTAAGCACAGTGACAGGTCACTGAGAAGCTGAAGTAAGCACAGTGATAAGTTACTGAGAAGCTGAAGTAAGCACAGTGACAGGTCACTGAGAAGCTGAAGTAAGCACAGTGCAGGTTACTGAGAAGCTGAAGTAAGCACAGTGACAGCTTACTGAGAAGCTGAAGTAAACACAGTGACAGCTTACTGATCAGCTCTCTCTCTATATATTTGACGGCCAGTTGCGATGGACTTGATGGTTGTATGCCTGAGGCCTGTTTAGTCAGTCAGGTTCTGTAACTAGGTCTGTCCTAGTCTGCCTCTTCTCCCCTTTCCCCTTGACTGACTGAGCCCTGCCACACTTGTTATAGTTGCCGGTTGCTGTAATACCTTGTCCACAATTGTTAATTACTTCAGTATTGAACGATACAGAATTACAGATTTCATAAGGATTGAACGATACAGAATTACAGATTTCATAAGGATTGAACGATACAGAATTACAGATTTCATAAGGATTGAACGATACAGAATTACAGATTTCATAAGGATTGAACGATACAGAATTACAGATTTCATAAGGATTGAACGATACAGAATTACAGATTTCATAAGGATTGAACGATACAGAATTACAGATTTCATAAGGATTGAACGATACAGAATTACAGATTTCATAAGGATTGAACGATTCAGAATTATCGAATTTTGAGGATTGAATTATTCAGAATTACAGATGTCTTGAGGATTGAAGAGAATTTTAGATTACTGGATTGTTGAACAAAATCAGAATTGTTGATTTCTCTAGTACGCAAGTAATCATTGTTACAGAACTAAAAACCATGTCACTACTACTACTTCTTCTTCTTCTTCTTCTTCTTCTTCTTCTTCTTCTTCTTCTTCTTCTTCTTCTTCTTCTTCTTCTTCTTCTTCTTCTTCTTCTTCTTCTCTTCCACCTTGTACCTCATCGAAGTTTCGGGGGGAGATGTAACATTCGTTGATGAGCTCTGTCAAGAGCACTATTAAGACTGATGTTCATTTGTGTAAGGCTGTTCCTAATGCCATCCCTCCATATTTTCCGAGGTCTTCCACTCGCTCTATACCCGTTGTAACGTTTTAGTGTGGCTCGCTGTGGCAGATAGTACCAGGGTATTCTTGTTAGGTGTCCAAACGACTTCATTTGTTGTTCTTTGATGACCTGTAAGACTGGCTTTATTCCTAGCATTCGTCTGATTTCATGATTTCGTATTCTGTCTTTCCTTGAAACTCCTGCAGCTCTTCTAAGGAATTTCATCTCTGTTGTCACAATTTTACGATCATTGGAGGATGTAAGTGTCCACGTTTGGCATTGATAGCATAGTGTTCACCAATAAAATAGTTCTGATAAGATTCACTTTAGTACTCCGATGTATCTGCTTGTGTGTCAACAGGGGAGATAGTTGCCCCATTACTTGATTAGCTTTGGCACATATCGAGCTAATTTATCTGTCCAATTTTCCGTCGGATGTGAAAATTGCTCCCCAAATACTTAAATTCCTCTGTCTTACTTTTTTTTTTCATTTTATTTCTACATTGTCTTTCTGCTTCCTATCACCATTGAGTCTATCTTCGTAGTGTTTATTTTCATATTATATTCCTCCCCTTTGTTACAAATTTGATTTAGGTGGTTCTGTAGGCATTCCATACTTCTAGATGTAGATAACTGGCTGAGTAATCGATTATACCTTAAGAGTTGGGGTGAAAAGCCATCGATTACTAAATAGGTGAATCAAACACACACAAACAATATTGTATATTACTGAAGAGTTGAAGTGAGCACGGTAATCGGTGAAGCAAAAACAAAAACGATTCCGTTAAATGGCTTAGTGGATAATGACCAATCTACGACACTAACGTGATTGTGTTACCTGGGAGTAAAGCATGGTGAAGTACGTCCATGCCGCCTTTGAGGCCGAAATATGAGACATTATAACCTATTTCTCATAGGAATAATCAGTAGAGGTATCTTGGAGTGCCTGCTGCATAGGAGGACTGTGCACACATGGGAAACCCCAATTCGCATTTCCGTCGATTGTGATAACATTACATAACATAAATTTCTCTTGTGGGTTCCAGCGACCCATTATTGGGTTCCAGGGACCCATTATGGAGGACAACAAGAATAGACCCCACTGTCTCCCCGATGTCGTAGAGTCAACTAAATGGAAGCATTCTTCGAACTCCAAGTATATCTACCCGACAGGCAAAAAACCAAGAATCTGTTTACAAAAATAAGCCAGATCTGTGAAACGGATGTGCACGCAACACTCAGTTTCTGTAAAAAGACTAAAGCCTGATTATGGAAGAACACCCAGAATGTTCTGGGTGTGCAGGTGGAAACGGAAAGAACAAGAGATACAATGAATGCTCGGTTCACTCACCTGAAGAAATCAGTCCGACAGTAAAGTTTCCCGTGTCGGTAGAAACACTTGTCCGTCAGCGAACTCTGGCATTCACAACACTTTACACAGGCCGCGTGCCAGGCTCCGTCCATTACATTCAGCAGGAACCTGTCCAGAATCGGACGGTCGCAGCCTGCACACTGAACCATCATTGCAACAGGAGCGGGATTGAATCCTCTATTAGAAATACACAGGTGAACTGCAGTATCCGGGCGTGATTACAGACAATAATTTTGATTCATAATAGTGGTTACGTTGATGACATGTTAACACACAGAGTCGATATCGAGATGTTCATTCTGTAGGTAAAGCTTAAATGTGTGTAACGACCTATCATTTTACGGTATCCTTCTTGTGTGTTCTCAAAAGTCGACCTAAAAATGGCCACAGTCGATCACTAGAGGTCACGGTTCGTTGACTTCACACACCAACACACCAAAACAAACTAGTTTACCCTCCAGCTGCACAATTTTCTGACTCGACCCCAGCGAGCCTCGACATACCCTCCAAATCCAACAGTCTTCGCTGGCGACCTTGAACTCTGGGACAACAAAGGGGTGCTTGTGGATTGATTGGTCAACCGGTGCCTTGTGATTCTAACACAACAGTGGACGTAATCCTGCTGGGCTGGCAGATAATAGCCGGACCAGCAAGTGACTTCGGAGATCTCTGGAGTGTGACATTTGCTGATTGACAGGCAGGTCGGAAGTCCCTGGGGTTGTCACTAGGTGTGGTACTTGTCCAGGTGTTGTCCGGCGGGGTAGATTCACCTGAAGATGAGAGACGAAAACATTCATCTTGTGTACCGTGTCAATGAAATGGATTTAACTGTGGCAATGCTAGGAGCCTGAAAACAGGTGAAACACATTCTTCTTCCTGCTCTGTGTAGAGCTATTGGCACACTATGTTGTGGTTTACTGATAGGCTGCGATATCTGCACCTTTCAGCTCAACATCTACAATTTCAGAAAACTCATAATTAGTTACAAAAAAGTAAAGGTAAAGTCGGGAGATGTGAACCAGCGTCATTGCACACGGTTATAAACTATAAGTGCTCTGCCACCGGTACTGACAGCTGATAAGAAACTGTTCGCCTGTGTCGCCGTTGGCACGCAACTCAGTAGCTACAGCGACGTTCTTCCATTTACCCCAGAGTGTTAACTCTGGTACCCATTTCCTAGATGCTGGGTGAACCCCCGGACACCGCCCGGTTTCGAACACCGACCGTGGGCTGCAGCGAGTCGCAGCTGGATTTGCAACCTTCTCGGTAGAGGACTGGAGCCATCGAGGTGTAGTTGCTAGGCGGATCTGAAGATCGCGGGTTCAAATCCGCGTCTAATGTAATTGTTATTTGACGACCCAGCCGAGTTCGACCCCAGCTGCGCACGATTTGTCTTGCGATAGTTTCCACAGTGGTACCAAGAGCTGACCGTCCACAAAAGCAATGGCAAACTACTGAACGTATAATTTGCCTAGAAAAACCACAACAGCCACAAAATGCTGGGGTTGGTTCTGCAAAGTCATATAAGAGATACACAACTAACTAACTACCTGTTAAATTAAAACATGCTTTGATCTTCTTATAATTCAAATGCCAAGTTCTTTTTAATCCTCTTCAGGATAATTGGCGTACGGTCTTTGCTGGCGTAGCTGATCAAATAAAAGAAACATTTATAACTAGTATCTTTCCAATACTTTACAAATAAAACTAACAAATATGACCTGTAACTTTCCCATACTTTACAGATAAAACTAACAAATATGACCTATAACTTTGCTAGCAACTCTCTAAACTTTACAAATAAAACTAACAAATATGACCCGTAACTTTCCCATACTTTACAGATAAAACTAACAAATATGATTCCTTAACTTTGCTAGTAACTCTCCCATACTTCACAAATAAAACTGACAAATATGACCTGTAACTTTGCTAGTAGCTGTCCTATACTTGACAGATAAAACTAACAAATATGACCCGTAACTTTCCCATACTCGACTCTGGCAACAAACAAAGAGAGCGGATAGAGTGGAACTCTCAATGGACACACTCTATAAAACTGTCGTGACACGCTTTGATTGCAGGGACGGCCGAGGGTCAACGAGAGTAGCCCGGTGACATTTCTATTGAGTGACCACACGTGTCATCACCCCCGGCCACCGGTCAATGAATGAACACACAGATATCTGAATGAGCTTTCCCCAGAAAGGTGTGAAAACTTGGGTCGCCCCGAGGATGAATGAGGACACAGGATTAGCTGTGACATATGTCCTGTTGGGAACAGTGGACTTCTGTGATGTTTTCGTTATTTTTGTTTACCCCTGGGACTTATTGGCTTTTATTGAAGTCTTTATTGACTGCAAGCGAGCGAATCTACTTGAGGTAAGTTAGCATCAAAGATAAAGTTGGAATAAGACTATGTCTGCATTATATTGACAGACACAAAAAACACACACACTGAAATGGCTCATTTAGTGAGAATGCAGCCAGACCGAACTGCATATGAGACTTTTTACAACAGAACACACGGGAGGAAGGCTAGAGAAAAATCAAGAAAGATATGGACAAATAGTATAGCTGAAACATGCAAAAAGATGAATAAATCCATCACTTAAGCTACCCGAGAAGCGCAAGACAAATAGAGAAAACCACGACACTGGGCTACATCCTGGTATCAGTGAGACGACAAACAAAGTGCAAGACAGATAGAGAAAACCACGACACTGGGCTACAACCTGGTATCAGTGAGACAACAAAACCATGACACTGGGCTACAACCTGGTATCAGTGAGGCGAGAAAGATGAGGGGTTCATTTTGTTTTATTTCACCCCATCTCGGAAGTTCCGAGATTTCTTGGGGATTTCCTTGAGAGTTTTCGGGAAGATCCCATATTCTAGGTGTTCGATGACAGGAAGTTCGGTGTTCATAGAATGTGCGAGACGAGAAAGTATGTGCACCGGTCGATAAACTGTCTTCCACACGAAACTTCTTCTTTTCTTCTTCTTCTTCTTCTTCTTCTTCTTCTTTTTCTCTTCTTCTTCTTCTTCTTCTTCTTCTTCTTCTTCTTCTTTTATGGGAGTCTTGAGGAGGCTCTTCTTCTCTTCTTCTTCTTCTTCTTCTTCTTCTTCTGATGAGTCTTCTTCTTCGGACTTATTCTTCTTCTTCTTCTTCTTCTCTTCTTATTCTTCTTCTTCATTTCTTCTTCTGACTTCTTTTCTTCTTCTTCTCTTCGTCTTCTTCTTCTTCTTCTTCTTCTTCTTCTTATTCTTAGGCTTCTTCTTCTTCTTCTTCTTCTCTTCTTCTTCTTCTTCTTCTTCTTTCTTCTCTTCTGATTCTTCTTCTTCTCTTCTTCTTCTTCTTCTTCTTCTCTTCTTCTTCTTCTTCTTCTTCTTCTTCTTCTTCTTCTTCTTCTTCTTCTTCTTCTTCTTCTTCTTCTTCTTCTTCTTCTTCTTCTTCTTCTTCTTCTTCTTCTCTTCTTAGAGATCTGATGATCATTATTCTGTCTCCTTCTTAGGTAGTCTTATTCTCTTCTTCTTCTTCTTGCTTCTTCTTCTTCTTCTTCTTCTTCGTCTTCTCGGAAGGGAGGAGGAGGAGGAGGAGGGAGGAGGAGGAGGAGGAGGAGTCTTGTATTCTGGTTCTCTTCTTCTTCGTCGTCTTCTTCTTCTTCTTATATTCTTCTTCTCTTCTTCTTCTTCTTCTTCTCTTCTTCTTCTTCTTCTTCTTCTTATTCTTCTTCTTCTTCTACTTCTTCTTCTTCTTCTTCTTCTTCTTCTTCTTCTTCTTCTTATTATTCTATTCTTTCTTCTTCTTCTTCTTCTTCTTCTTCTTCGTCTCGCTTCTTAGTCTTCTTCTTCTTTCTTATTCATCTAACTTCTTTTTCTTCATCGTGTTCTTAGATAAATCATGGATCTACTTCTTCTTCTTTAGATGGCGAAGGGTCGATTCTAGGTTCTTCTTCTTCTTCTGCTTCTTCTTCTATTTCTTCATCTTCTGATTCTTCTTCTTCTTCTCTTCTTCTATTCTTCTTCTCTTCTCTTCTCTTCGTCTTCTTCTTCTTCTTCTTCTTTCTCCTTCTTCTTCTTCTTCTTCGTCTTCTTCATTCGTCTTCTTCTTCTCTTTTCTTCTTCTTCTTCTTTCTTCTTCTTCTTCTGTCTTCTCTTCCTCTTCTTCTTCTTCTTCCTTTCTTCTTCTTCTTCTTCTTCTGCTTCTTCTTCTCTCTTCTTCTTCTTCTTCTTTCTTCTTCTTCTTTTCTTCTTCTTCTTCTTCTTCTTCTTCTTCTGCTTCTTTCTTCTTCTTCTTCTTCTTCTTCTTCTTCTCTTCTTCTTCTTCTTCTCTCTTTCTGCTTCTTCTTCTTCTTCTTCTTCTTCTTCTTCTTCTTCTTCTTCTTCTTCTATTCTTCTTCTCTTCTTCTTCTTCTTCTTCTTCTTCTTTCTTTTCTTCTTCTTCTTCTTCTCTTCTTCTTCTTCTTCTTCTTCTTCTTCTTCTTCTTCTTCTTCTTCTTCTTCTTCTTCTCTTCTTCTGCTTCTTCCTTGATTCTTCGTCCTCTTCTTCTTCTTCTTCTCTTCTTCTTCTTCTTCTTCTTCTGAGGAGGAGGAGGGATGCATTATGACTTCTTCTCTCATTCTTCTGCTGGAGGATGAGGAGGAGAGGAGGAGGAGGGAGAGGCGGAGGAGGAGGAGGGAGTCTTCTTCTTTTCTTCTTTTCTTCTTCTTCTTCTTCTCTTCTTCTTCTTCTTCTTCTTCTTCTTCTTCGAGGAGGAGAGGAGTAGGAGGCTTCTGAATGCTGGCGGAGGCTCTTCTTCTTCAGGTCTTCTTCTTCTTCTTTCTTCTTCTTCTTGATTCTTCTTCTTCTTATCTTCTTCTTTTCTTACTTCTTCCTTCTTCGTCGTTCTTCTTTCTTCATGCTTCTTCTTCTCTCTTCTCTTCTTCTTCTTCTTAGGGAGCTTGATTCTTTCTTCGGATGGTATGGATCTTATTAGTATTCTTTCTCTTCTTCTTCTTCTTCTTCTTCTTCTCTTCTTCAGGAGCTCGGAGGAGGAGGAGGAGCCGAGGGGAGTACTGAGGAGAGAGTTTCTTCTTAGGCTTCTTCTTCTGAGTAGGTCTCTTCTCTTCTTCTTCTTCTTCTTCTTTCTTCTTCTTTCTTCTTCTTCTTCTCTTCTATCTTCTTCTTCTTCTTCTAGGAGGAGGAGAGGATCTTTTACTTCTTCTTCTTCTTCTTCTTCTTCTTCTTCTCTTCTTCTTCTTCTTCTTCTTCTTCTTCTTCTTCTTCTTCAGGGGCTTCGGAGGGAGGAGGCATCCTCCTAGTCTCCCCTTCTCGGAGGGAGGATTCTTCTTCTTCTTTGCTTCTCTTCTTCTTCTTCTTCTTCTTCTTCTCTTCTTGATTGACTTCTCTTCTTCTATGAGTTCTTCTTCTTCTCTTCCACATTGTACCTCAGGTGTCGAGGGGGGGGGGGGGGGGAATGTAACATTTGTTGATGGGCTCTGTCAAGAGCACTATTAAGACTGATGTTCATTTCTGTAAGGCTGTTCTTAATGCCATCACTCCACATTTTCCGAGGTCTTCCACTCGCTCTATACCCGTTGTAACGTTTTAGTGTGGCTCGCTGTGGCAGATAGTACCAGGGCATTCTTGTTAGGTGTCCAAACCACTTCATTTGTTGTTCTTTGATGACCTGTAAGACTGGCTTTATTCCTAGCATTCCTCTGATTTCATGATTTCGTATTCTGTCTTTCATTGAAACTCACGCAGCTCTTCTAAGGCATGTCATCTCTGTTGTCGATATGTAGAAGCTCTTTAATGTCATCAATCCATATCCTCCTAGGGACACCTCCTGTTTTCATTTCATATCTTTTCGTGTGTATCGCCTCCGTGGGTAGTTGTTCTGGTTGCATTCTTACTAGATGACCAAACCATTCGATCTTCTGTTTCTCAGTAAATTTGCTGCATGGTGTTGTTGCTATAGTCTGTTTGATAATATCATTTCTAACTTTGTCTCCGATGGTTAAGTTAGCGACTTTTCTCAAGAATCTAATTTCAAAGGCATTAATTTAATGTAGGCTAGCCTTTCCTAATGTCCAAGTTTGGCACTGGTAGCACAGTGTTGGTATGAATAGGCTGTTTATAATCTGTTTCTTGGCTCTCATACTTGTGTTTATATGTTTTAATAAAAGCTGCCAGTTGGTATATAGGTGCACTGGCTCGTTGACATCTTGTATCTATTTCCTGGTCTATTCTTCCATCCTCCGAGAATATACTTCCAAAATATTTAAATTCTTTAAGTTGATTTAGACAAGTACTATTCAACATTATATGTAGATGATTTCTTATCTTCATGATTTATTACTGAAACAATTCAGATATTTATACCTGTTGACCGAAACAAATCAATCACTACGGGGTTTCATCATCACCCCCCCCCCCCTTTTTTTTCCCTCCCATTTTCCCCAGCATGCTTTAGACCAGTGTTCTTCAAACAGCGGGAAAAGTCCATGTGGCCAGCGAAAGTTGTCTGTCTTATCATGCAACGGGGTACTGTAGGTACCTGATGGCAGTCCCACATAATGGCGGTCTGTGGGATTTAGCACCTCGAAAGTAAGAATCAAAATTTTTCACATCAGCTGAAAATGATATTTTTGTCACATTCCGATTCCTTTTAAGAAAGAAAGAAAAAAAAAATTCGACCACTTTCAGACTGCTTTTTGTCTCATTGGATTGAACAAATTAATTACTATCTACATTTGATTTTTTCTATGTGTTTGATTAGCTGCAGGTTGGACGGGAAATAATTGTTCTTGTTCTGGTGGGCCAATGGTGTAAAAAGCTTGGAGAACACTGTTTTAGACTACTCTAATGCCAGATACTCCATTTCCTGGTAAATTGATTAGTTTTTAAGCACCGAGGCACGATAGTTGTTTCAGAAAGTTGCCGCCAGCATTTGGCTTCAAACGCCAACGTGGCCGCTATTAACGCCGTATTGCTGGTCGTGTTTACGACAGAACTTCTGGCAAGACAGAAACACAACCAAAACATAATATCAATTAAAATGACATACCCAGAGGTGCTGCAACATTGCCCCCCCCCCTCCCCTCCCCCAACATAAATTAGGGAGAGGCGAAAAAAAGTTTGTTAGGGGTCCCTCTGCCCCCCCCCCCCTTTTTTTTTTCACCCCCAGCCAAACATGCACAGTATTATTTTCAATTCTGTGTTTAAACATACTGATTTCAGGTGAGCGAATAATCGTAACTTATGTTAATTACCAAATATTTGCACCTTTATCACACACATCATCATCATTATCCCGTAACACTGCGTGTCGTCGGGTCACCACTGGCTGTTGTCTGATCAGCTCTCTCCACCTTTGGCGGTCGGCTGCAATGGACTTCATGGCTGCATGCCTGAGGCCTGTCCAGTCAGTCAGGTTCTGTATCCAGGTCTTTCATGGTCTGCCTCTTCTCTTCCCCTCTACTGAACCCTGTAGTATTGTTTTTGAGAGGCCGTTTGATCTTATGACATGGCCGTACCATTGCCTTTTACCCAGAGATGACAGGCAAGGACAGTCACTCTCTTTCTGGGCCTGACTTCGTGAGTTGTTCCGTAGTAATAATAATAATAATAATAATAATAATAATAATAATAATAATAATAATAATAATAATTGTGAATAAATAAAATAATTTAAACAATATGTTGTGTATATTCCATACTGTGATATGAATATTATGTACTGTAGTATGTAAATTTTATCCAGTGATATGTATATTCAATCCTGTGATATGTGTATTCTATCCTGTGATATGTATATACTCTATCCTGCGATATGTATATTCAAACATGTGATATGTTTATTCTACCCTTAATATGAATTTTCTATCCTGTGATATGTATATTATATCCTGTGGTATGTGTATTATGTGATATGTGTATTCTATTCTCTAATGTGTATATTCTCTCCCATGTAATGTAAATTCTATCCTGTAGTCTGTATATTTTATTCTGTGATAGGTATATTACATGCTGTGTTAAGTATATTATGTATTGTGGTATGTATATTATATGCTGTGATATGTATGTTTTATTCTGTGATATATATATATATTCTATCCTGGGAATAATGTATTCTATCACGTATAACAGAAACTTATAAGTAGAACTTCCACACATGATTGCGGAGGGAAGAGGGTTGCACATTTTCCCCTACTAATATCGGGCGGGGGGGGGGGGGGGGGGGGGGGGCGGTAGTGAACTAACAAAACCATCGATTTGTGGATGAGTGTCTCTTATATTTAGCGTTTCTTATCTGGATCGTTTCTTAACAAGAATGACGAAGATGTCTTGAGGGACCCGGTCTCACGAAGAGAATTGATTGCTTACATCCGAAAGAGGAAGTCTACGTTCTTTGGTCATGTGATGAGAAGGAGAACACTGGAGTACATCGTGACGGTAGGAAAGTTGCAGGGGAGGAGAGGCAGAGAGAGACCGAGAGAGAACAGATCCTGGATGGTCTAACATCATGGCGGGAAGGATAATCTGTGTCAGAGCTGATTGAAAGTACACGAGACACAAGGTTGTAGATAGACATGAAAACTAACACCACACGGCAGCGACTATCAGAAACAGAATTTAAATATATTTCCTCAGGCGTGTGTTTTCTATTAGAATGTATTTCACTTTCGTTCCATGGATTCCAACTTTTACGGGAACCCGTTACAATTAAAATAGTATTAGGATTCAAGATTAACAACGCAAATAAAAAAAAAATAAAAAACAACTGAACAAAACATATTTACCTAGATTGTCAACGTCTGTGGCATGGGAGTTGCGAATTTGATTTGTAATTCCGAGGTTCGCGGTTCGATCCCAGCTGTGAGCGATTGGGCAGTATACTGTCTTGCGTCGTTTTGGGACAGTGGTGCTGAGCGCCGACTGTTGAGTAGGCAATGGCAAACTACTGATCGTAGATTCGCATAGAAAAAAAATCACAGATAGCCAATAAATGCTGGGGTTGGTTCTGCAACGCCCTGTAACGCATACACAACTAACTAACTAGAAGTCGACGTGCATATGTGTCCTAGGACCAACTCTCTCAGAATCAGTCTCCACCTGCGAAAGACCTGTACTCACACTTTTTAATCGCTATATCGGGGTGAAAGACTGATGCTTAGACAACTTAATCGAAGCGTCCATGTGAAAAATGAGTGTGCACACTGCGTAGTTGATATGACAGTGCCAAAGTATGTCACTAGCACTCCAACCGAAACACAGTCTAAGACTTCCTGTCTTGAAGAGTTCTCTGAAATGTCGTTTATGGTATCCCTCCTCCGTCGGTCAGTTCTTTTCTTTCTAAGCTAGAGATATGTGTCCTGCAGGTCTGGCAGACGAGAGGGGGTGCCCGCCAAACCTGCTGGCTGGTGACGGCCCTAGCCTGGAGCCCCGCCTACATGTGGCGGCGGCGGCGGCGAAGACATTGTCTGTCCTGATCATTCCCGAATTTCCCCCGTCCACCTGACTGGTCCAAGAAACCGCGGTCTGGGATTGAGGCGTGGCCAAACAACTGTCTATCAACTGGCAGGGGCGCCCTTTCTTAAACGAAAGTCTGAACAAATAATGTGGACATTCATCGCCATGTTTAATACTTGCCAGATGATTTCAAACGAAACAATGAAGTCAACAATTTATGATGACATTGACTTATTCGCCGCCAACAATTGTGTGCATAAATATGTCGACATATTTGAACATTTACACTCGTTTAGAAATCGCTATGCACATTTGAAATCATTTACTGAATGTCAGAAAGAGAATACAGGGATTTTATGGCACAGTGAAAAGATATTCCACACGAGAACAAGAACCAGTTAGATTCATATTATCACAATCTCGAATGAACGTTTCGTCTAAAAAGCCTTCATCAGACAATGACACAAACGTACGATGATACAAGTACAAACAAGAATACACAGAATCACTCAACTCTCCTTCTCCTCCTCCTCCTCCCCTTCCTCCTCCTCTTCCTTATCCTTAGCGCTGACCAACTGTAAGCTCTTGTGGAAAGTCCTGGCTGTTAGTTTACTTCTCTATTTTGGTCCTAAACCAAAACCAAAACCATTCGTTTTACAGTTATGGCTTATCTGTATGCAGACTGTTGGTTCCTTGACTCTCAGGCAGACGTACTTCGACACCCTAATTATTCACCTTTTACGACATGCTTGTTGGGGTCTGAAAGAGTGCACCACCAAGACAAGAAACGGAGAGTGTTGGAATTCTGCTTCCTATGCAGAGATGGCATCTGACTGATCATTGAGTTGTGTCAAAGGTCTTCATGTTTCGGAGGGAGGTCCACTAGACATTCACTAGTGAGGTCCACTAGGTGTTCCACTAGGAGGTCCACTATGAGGTCCACTAGGAGGTCCAATAGGAGGTCCACTAGGAGGTCCACTAGGTCCACTAGGAGGTCCACTAGAGGTCCACTAGAGGTCAACTAGGAGGTCCACTAGGAGGTCCACTAGGAGGTCCACTATGTCCACTAGAGGTCCACTAGATGTCCACTAGGAGGTCCACTAGAGGTCCACTAGAGGCCCACTAGGAGGTCCACTAGAGGTCCACTAGAGGTCCACTAGAGGTCCACTAGGAGGTCCACTAGAGGTCCACTAGGTCCACTAGGTCCACTAGAGGTCTACTAGGAGGTCCACTAGGTCCACTAGAGGTCCACTAGGAGGTCCACTAGAGGTCCACTAGGTCCACTAGAGATCCACTAGGAGGTCGACTAGAGGTCCACTAGGAGGTCCACTAGGTCCACTAGAGGTCCACTAGGAGGTCCACTAGAGGTCCACTAGGTCCACTAGAGGTCCACTAGGAGGTCCACTAGGTCCACTAGGAGGTCCAGTAGGAGGTCCAGTAGGAGGTCCACTAGGAGTCCACTAGGAGGTCCACTAGGAGGTCCACTAGAAGTCCACTAGGAGGTCCACTAGAAGGTCCACTAGGAGGTCCACTAGACATCCACTAGGAGGTCTAATAGAGGTCCACTAGGAGGTCCACTAGAGGTCCACTAGGAGGTCCACTAGGAGGTCCACTAGAAGTCCACTAGGAGGTCAACTAGGAGGTCCACTAGACATCCACTAGGAAGTCCACTAGAGGTCCACTAGGAGGTCCACTAGAAGTCCACTAGGTCCACTAGGAGGTCCACTAGGAGGTCCACTAGGAGGTCCACTAGAGGTCCACTAGAGGTCAACTAGGAGGTCCACTAGGAGGTCCACTAGAAGGTCCACTAGAGGTCTACTAGGAGGTCCACTAGAGGTCCACTAGGAGGTCCACTATGTCCACTAGAGGTCCACTAGACATCCACTAGAAGGTCCACTAGAGGTCCACTAGGAGGTCCACTATGTCCACTAGAGGTCCACTAGAAGGTCCACTAGAGGTCCACTAGAGGTCCACTAGGAGGTCCACTAGAGGTCCACTAGGAGGTCCACTAGAGGTCCACTAGGAGGTCCACTAGAAGTCCACTAGGTCCACTAGGAGGTCCACTAGGAGGTCCACTAGAGGTCCACTAGAGGTCAACTAGGAGGTCCACTAGGAGGTCCACTATGTCCACTAGAGGTCCACTAGAGGTCCACTAGAGGTCCACTAGGAGGTCCACTAGGAGGTCCACTAGAGGTCCACTAGAGGTCCACTATGTCCACTAGAGGTCCACTAGAGGTCCACTAGGAGGTCCACTAGAGGTCCACTAGGAGGTTCACTAGGAGGTCCACTAGGAGGTCCACTAGGAGGTCCACTAGGAGGTTCACTAGAGGTCCACTAGACATCCACTAGGAGGTCCACTATGTCCACTAGGAGGTCCACTAGGAGGTCCACTAGGAGGTTCACTAGGAGGTCCACTAGGAGGTCCACTAGGAGGTCCACTAGGAGGTTCACTAGGAGGTCCACTAGGAGGTCCACTAGAGGTCCACTAGGAGGTCCACTAGGTCCACTAGAGGTCCACTACACATCCACTAGGAGGTCCACTAGGAGGTCCACTAGAAGTCCACTAGGAGGTCCACTAGAGGTCCACTAGAGGTCCACTAGGAGGTCCACTAGAGGTCCACTAGAGGTCCACTACACATCCACTAGGAGGTCCACTAGGAGGTCCACTAGGAGGTCCACTAGGAGGTCCACTAGGTCCACTAGAGGTCCACTACACATCCACTAGAGATCCACTAGGAGGTCCACTAGGAGATCCACTAGGAGGTCCACTAGGAGGTCCACTAGGAGGTCCACTAGGAGGTCCACTAGGAGGTCCACTAGGAGGTCCACTAGGAGGTCCACTAGGAGGTCCACTAGATATTGAGGCTAGATACCAGGAGCTAATAATGAAAGCAATAGGAACTGAAGAAGAACTATCAGAGGACACTGAAACCTCTTGGTGCAGATTCAAGAGTATCCTCACAGCAGGGAGACGGAGGAAGTCAAATTGAAAATAGGAGAGAAGAAAAGGGCATGGAAGCAATACCTGGCAGCCAGGAACACAGCTGAAGAAAAGGGCATGGAAGCAATACCTGGCAGGTGGGGAAAAAATAGAGAAATATAAACAATATGTGGCACTCAGAACAGAGGTCAAAAATATAGTCCTTAAAGCAAAACAGAAATCATGGATTTGGAGAAAAGTTGGAAAACAAATGCAAGAGAAAATCAAAAACTGTTCTACAAGACCCTCAAGAACATGAGGAAGGAGAAAGAGTGCCCACTGAAATTCATAAAAGACAAGGAAGGAGTTCTTCTCACTTCTACAAATGATATCATGGACAGCTGGAAAGAATACTTCTCAGAGCTCCTTTGTGCTGAGGAGAGTCATGACCCAGAAATAACGAACCTCACTACTGAGAAGGAAATCATACATGGGGAAGATAACATCAGAATGGAAGAATTGAAGGCAGCTATTGGGAAGATTAAGCCGGGAAAAG
Organism: Candidula unifasciata; assembly: GCA_905116865.2. Taxonomy (NCBI): domain Eukaryota; kingdom Metazoa; phylum Mollusca; class Gastropoda; order Stylommatophora; family Geomitridae; genus Candidula; species Candidula unifasciata. The sequence continues at coordinate 259,183 of CAJHNH020002773.1, forward strand.
CAGCAGGTCATGATGATATAACACCAGAAATGGTTAAATATGTGTGAGTCGCAGTTGAGCGCCTTCTACTGAAGTTTCTCTAGATAGCCTGGTGTAGCAAAACTATACCAAAAGATTGGGAGATTACCATCATACCTTTTTTTTTAAAGGGTTACAATGTGAAAACCACAGAGGCATATCCCTCCTCAGCGTTCCTGGTAAAAGTTACTCTAGAATTCTCTTAGAAGTCTGGTAGAGCCACAGCTGGATGAGGCCCAATGCGGCTTCAGAGCAAACCGAAGTACTCAAGGTCTTATGTTCACACTGAGACAGATGGGTGAAAAAGCCCTTGAATAAAAGTGAGATGCACATATGTTTTTTGTGGGGGGTGGGGTGGGGGGAGATCTAGAACAGTCATTTGACAAGGTACCCTAGAATATGCTCTGGGACTGCTTGGCAGGGAAAAAGACATCCAAGCACACCTGATCAGTGCAATACAGAGTTTCTACAAAAGCTGCAGAAATTATGTAAGAACGGCTGACCAAAAGTCAGAAGAATTTAAGACCGCCAGCGGTGTTAGACAAGGTGATATTCTCTCACCTTACCTCTTCTTCTTATGATGGATGATGTCATCAAGACCTGTAAGGAGAAGACAAAGAAGTACTCCGTAGGGTACTGGAAGATGAGACCAATCTGTATATCAGAGCTGGCATTTGTTGACGATGTGGCCCTGATAGCTAAATCAGAGGCACACCTTCAGTCCAACTTACTTGTCTGGAAGGAAGAGCTTGAAAAGAGAGGGATGATCATCAGTACCTCCAAAACTAAAACCACGGTGATCTCAAGAGAGAAGAAGAAACACCATATCATGATGGGACAGTATGCATTGGAGCTGGTTAACCAGTTCAAATACCTAGGAGTTGTATTAGACCGAAATGGAGGCATTAAGACCGAGCTGGCTCACGAAAAGCAACTGCTGGGAGACTCTTCCAGGCCATAAACCGAGGGTTTCTTAGCAAAGGAGAAATCGGCAAATGGACGAAATTGGCTGTTTACTGCTCTACCTATGTACTAGTTCTGACCTATGGGTGTGAGTCATGGGCAATCGACAATACGTCAAGATCTTGAAACCTAGTCCTTACAAACCCGAGTAGATCAGTCACAGTTACGATGGTTTGGACATGTATGCAGAATCGGAGACAATCGGCCACCATGGCAGGCATGGGAGGCTAAGAACCAGGGAACCAGACCTCCAGAACGACCCAGGGTGCGTTGAAAGGATAACATCCGATAGTCACTAACTGACAGAGGACCGGAAAGGAACAAAGCCAGAAAGAAAACTGATGATAGAGACGTCTGGCGATCTCTCTGGCAAACCTCTACACCCCAAGGTAGAAGTTGAGCTACTAGGTAAGTAAGTAATTGCTGTAGTAGTAGAAGTAGTAGTAGTAGTAGTAGTAGTAGTAGTAGTAGTAGTAGTAGAAGTAGTAGTAGTAGTAGTAGTAGTAGTAGTAGTAGTAGTAGTAGTAGTAGTAGTAGTAGTAGTAGTAGTAGTAGTAGTAGTAGTAGTAGTAATAGTAGTAGTAGTAGTAGTAGTAGTGTAGTAGTAGTAGTAGTAGTAGTAGTAGTAGTAGTAATAGTAGCAGTAGCAGTGGTAGTAGTAGTAGCAGTAGTAGTTGTAGTAGTAGAAGTAGTAGTAGCAGCAGCAGCAGCAGCAGTAGTAGTAGTAGTAGTAGTAGTAGTAGTAGTAGTAGTAGTAGTAGTAGTAGTAGTAGTAGTAGTAGTAGTAGTAGTAATAGTAGTGGTAGTATTAGTAGTAGCAGCAGCAAAATCAGTGGTAGTTAAAAAAAACAATAATAAGAAGAAAGAAGAAAAAAATAAGAAAGAAGAATAAGAAAAAGAAAAATAAAGAAGAAAAAAAAAAGAAGAAAGAAGAAAAAGAAGAAGAAAGAAGAAAAAGAAGAAGAAAGAAGAAAAAGAAATAAGAAAAAGAAGAAGAAAGAAGAAGTAGCAGTAGTAACCATGTTGAGATGCCACAGTATGACTGGGCTATATGGCTATGCTATTGGACGGGGTTTCATGAATTGGTAGCTGTTTGATTCTCGTCCTTATGAGGTTTATCCTGGAAAATAACAATCTGCAGAGGAAAGTTTGAAGAAGAAGAAGAAGAAGAAGAAGAAGAAGAAGAAGAAGAAGAAGAAGAAGAAGAAGAAGAAGAAGAAGAAGAAGAAGAAGAAGAAGAAGAAGAAGAAAAAGAAGAAGAAGAAGAAGAAGACGAACAACAACAACAACAATAACAAAACACGAGAACGAAACCTAAGAGACACCATCGCATTTTTACACAATCTACAACTACAATTGAACAAGAAAATGCTTACGATGACCGATCAGTGCATCTCTACAAGTGGCAGCTCAAATATGTTACAATGTCCGTGCATAAGCTTCTATATTTTCTCTTTGTGTCCGTCCATATAACACTGAGACTGGCGTTCAAATCCACGGCGACGTACAGATAGCCACAATCCAGTTTTTCATTAAACAGGAGCCTGTATTACTGGACGACAAGCGGCGCCAGGTCTTTCAACCCGGCATGAAACCAGTAGGTGGTCGGTCTGGTTGAAAACGCTGCCTTGTCGTTGAGTAATTACGGTTGTCATTTATAGGTTCGAACTTTGGCGCTCGACATTGTTGCTGCGTATTCGAGACAAGAAAAACGGTTGGTAATCGAGTGGAACCGTTGTTTGCTAACAGCCAGTATCGATCGTTACGTGAGTTAGTTTACAATTCAGTCGAAACCGTCCGGTCTATTTATTGAACGTTCTTTTTATTTTAGTAGCAACAGATCATTTTTATTCCAAAGGGAACTTTCTAGAAATGGCTCGGCCACTTTGCAAACCAAGCAGGAAAACGTGTAACATAATGCATCAGCTCCTGAGAAAATATAAGTATACGTATGTATGTAAGATTCTTCTTCTTTTATTATTATTATTATTATTATTATTATTATTATTATTATTATTATTATTATTATTATTATTATTATTATTATTATTATTATTATTATTATTATTATTATTATCATTATCATTATCATTATCATTATTCTTTTCTTCCTCTTCTTCTTCTTTTTCCTCCTCTTCTTCTTCTTCCTTTTCTTCTTCTTCTTTTACTCCTTTTCCTCCTCCTCCTCCTCCCCCTTCTTCTTCTTCTTCTTCTTATTATTATTATTATTATTATTATTATTATTATTATTAGTATTATTATTATTATTATTATTATTATTATTATTATTATTATCAATATTATTATTATTATTATTATTATTATTATTTTCCTCCTCTTCTTCTTCTTCTTTTCCCTCCTCTTCTTCTTCTTCCTTTTCTTCTTCTTCTTCTTCTTATTCTTCTTTTTCTTCTTCCTCTTCTTCTTCTTCTTTTTCCTCCTCTTCTTCTTCCTTTTCTTCTTCTTCTTTTACTCCCTTTCCTCCTCCTCCTCCTCCTCCACCTTCTTCTTCTTCTTCTTCTTCTTCTTCTTCTTCTTCTTCTTCTTCTTCTTCTTCTTCTTCTTCTTCTTCTTCTTCTTCTTCTTCTTCTTCGCGCTCACCAGCTGTAAACTCTGGTGGAAACTTCTGGTAGTTTGTCTACTTCTAATATTTAGTTGTCTACCATAACGTGAATTTGCGTGCACATCCGTTTTACAGAATTGGCTTACTTAAAAGCAAAATGTTGTTCCCTCGCATCCCAGGCCGAAGCACTACGACACAGAAGAAAACAACCCCTAATTAATCACCTTCTACGACATGCTTGCAATGGGACAATGGATCTATTCTTACACGTCAACACTTAGGACATGGAAACCATACGGGCATTACCAGGCTGGGAAACATCTAGGGCTGTACCGAATATTCGCTTCGTATTCGCTTCTATTGACTATTCGTTATCCGAATAGTTGCGGTCGGGCCGAATACGAATAGTAGTTACCTTACACCCGCTTCTGCTGGTTTTGTTGAAAGCTAATGCAGCTTTCATGCATTAACTAAGCTGTCAGTGACAATTTCCAAGTTTAGTTACTTGTTATAATACTTAGGATTCTTTCATTCCTAGTTATTAGTTACCACAGACTGATTAAAGGATGAAAAACATAAAAAGTTTTTAAATGTTTACTATTCTGTACGAATACTAACTAGACATGGAAAGAATATAAACTCCGGCCACATCAAAGTCGAAAATATGAAAATCAAACGAACGGAAACATATAAGTACTTGGGTGCAAACTTCAACTGCTCCAACATGCTGAGAGAAGAAACACAATCTAGAATACAATCTAGAAATAAGGTATACTATGCCATTCAACATCTGCTAAAGTCAAAGTGTCTGTCTCGCAACACCAAGATTAAAATATATAAAACGTTGATAAGACTAGTCGTTTTATATAGCTCTGAAACTTAGAGCAAAAATAAAAGAGATGAGGCCTTATTACAGGTTTTCGAAAACAGTCTTACGACAAATCTTTGGACCCATCAAAGATGCTAATAGCGGGGAATGGATAGTGAGAAGTAACAACGTAACACACATTCTGTTCAAATCACCATTGATCACTGGCATCATGAGAGCTAACAGACTAAAATGGTTAGGGCATATTGAAAGCATGTCAGATGACACAGAAGTGAAAACTGTATGCACCTTAGAGAGGAATGGGTGTAGACCACGAGGCAGACAAAAAAGAAGTTCGAGAGATAATGTCCAGCCAGACCTGCAAACAACTGGTGTCACAAATTGTGAAGATAAGGCCAGCCAGAGAGATGAATGGAGACGAGTGATATCTGCAGCAGTAAACCTCAAAGGCTCAGAATGCTAAAGAAGAAGATGACTATTCTGTGCTACTTTATATGAAGTAAAAGTTCAGCGTACATTTGACATTATACATTTTGTTTTTTTTTTAGATATATTTTATACACGAACACTATTCGTATTCGGCCGAATAGTTGGTCCCGCTATTCGTATTCGGCCAAATAGTGAAAATCACTATTCGGTACAGCCCTAGAAACAGCACAAATATAAGTACGACATCTGCACAATTACTGGTATTGCAGTACACAGCATCTCATTCGTCCCCTTGTGGGATGCAATTTTTCGTTATTTCAAGGCCCCCCCCCCTTCCTTTTGGCTCTTTCCAGGGGCCGCAATATAGCCTGGCCATAAATATGGTCTAATGGCTGAAAGGGGTTTCTGGGACCTCTCCACGGGTGATCCTCACCCGCATGGTGGCACTTTGTGTCACCGGGTGTTTATCGCTTGTGTGATGTTCTCGTGGGGTACGAAAAGATAGATGGATAGAGATCAATTACTGGTATTCATGGAAAGACGTTTTCGAGATAAGGGACACAACAATTTGCCCGGACAGTCACCACTGCATTTAAAAGTAAAGTACCCCTTTTCACACCTTCATGCGTATAGGGCACATAGGGCTAGACCTACATTTGATAGGGAGTCGCTGTGGTCTAGCGGCTAGATGCTCGCCTTTGGATCGGAAGGTCGTGGGTTCGGTTCCTGACGCGAGCCTGACTTTTGTTTCCTTCAAAAATGACCTTGGTTTTCAGGTCGACCTAGCCTTGAGTGGGTACTAGATGCGGTTTTAAGAAGTAAAGGCGGCTGGCATGATGCTGACCAAGGAGAAGAAGTAATCAGCGGTTATATTACATCAAGCTATGGTGTATCATTTTTGAGAAATAAACTCCATTATCTGTCCAAAAATATATATATCTTCTTCTTCTTCTTCGCGTTCACCAGCTGTACACTCTGGCGGAAAGTTCTGGTTGCTCGTCCACTACTGAACTGCAGTCCTGCTCCAGAACCTGAGTGTTGCGTGTGCATCAGTTTTACAGATCTTATTCTCTTGAATACAGACTGTTGGTTCCTTGCCTCTCCGGCAGATGCACTCCGACTTCAAAGGAAGCTCCCCAATTAGTCGACTCTTACGACATGCTTTTGGGGAGGCAGTTGGTCTATTCTTGTTTTCCCCATAATGGGGCCTGGAACCCACACGGGGGAATATATATATATATATATCGGAACCCACACGGGGGAATATATATATATATATATATATATATATATATATATATATATATATATATATATATATATATATATAGGTCTAGCCCTATATACCCAATACGCCTGAAAGTCATGGAAAAGGGTCCTTTCTTTACTTACTACATTTTATAGATCAATTGGTACTGAATGGGTGATGTGGTCAAGACCACGCCGGCCGCCTTTACTTCCCATGAATATACCTGGTACCCAATTAGGACTGGGTCGACCTGGTAGCCAAAGTCAATTTTTAAAAAAGGGTCAGACTCGGTTCTTTGCTTTGTATTCACCCCAAACACGGGGGAAATCTCGAAGTTCCCCCGGAAAATGCAATATTATAAGGATGTTAGGGTTAGGGCTATGGCTAGAGTTAGTCGGTGTTTATTTAAAACTGAACACCCCTATAATATTGAATTTTCGAGGAACGGCAGGATTCTGTGTGTTTGGGATGAATAAAAATTAAAGAACCTCCGGCCCTGATAGGACACGAACCCATTACCTTCCGGTCCGCAGGCGAGTGTTTAGCAGCTACACCTCGGTGTCCATGAATATTGATTAGATCCCTATGTGGGTTCTAGGGTACCATTGTGGCGAAGACAAGAATAGATCCACTGCCTCCCTACCAAGCATGTCGTAAGTGTTGACTCATTAGGGCTTCCTTCGAAGTTGCAGTGCATCTGCCTGAGATACAAGGAACCAACAGTCTTAACACGCGTAATCCAGGTTTGTAAAACAAACGCGCACGCAACACTCTAGTTCTAAATCAATACTAAAGACCAGAAATGGACGAATAACCAAAACTCTCCGTGAAGAACGGCATTACAAGTCTATGGTTAAGCACCAGCAAGGAAATCAAAATTAAAATTTTGAGAGCATGCATCTTCCCTGTAGCAACATACGGATGAAAGTCGTGAAAAAAAAATAAGGGCTTTTGAGCTGAAATGCTAGAGAAAGATTCTCAGAATACCACGGACAAGGAAGAGAAGAAATGCTGACAAGATCTCAACAGCAAGGTAGATTGGCGAAGAAAACTGCATCTTGTGTCGGAGGCTGAAATATTGATATCTTCTTCTTCTTCTTTGCGTTCACCAGCTGTAAAACTCTGGCGGAAAGTTCTGGTTGTTCGTCCACTTCTGGACTGCAGTCCTGTTCCAGAACCTGAGTGTTGCGTGTGCATCCGTTTGACAGATCTGACGCATTTGTGTGCTGACTGTTTGGTTCCTTGCCTCTCAGGCAGATGCACTCTGAAGGAAGCTACCAATTAGTCGACTCTTACGACATGCTTTTGGGTAGGCAGTGGGCCTATTCTTGTTTCCCCCCACAATAGGGTCCTGGAACCCAGGGAATGTTGTTATCATATCAAGCGCCATGGCAGATTGGAAAACATAATAGCAGAAGGCATGGTACCAGGAAGAAGGGGCAGGGGCCGACCAACACGAAGCTGGGCACAGGATATAAGTGACTCATTGAGTATGAAAGTACATGAGGCAGGAGAACTGGCGAGAGACCGAGTTTCTTTCAGGCAGACCACAATGAGAGCGACGTTCTGCAAAAACCTGCTACATGGTGATAATGATAACGATGAACGTGAAGAAGAAGAAGAAGAAGAAGAAGAAGAAGAAGAAGAAGAAGAAGAAGAAGAAGAAGAAGAAGAAGAAGAAGAAGAAGATAGTTGATATATGAGGTTATGTTACCAGCACGGCCAACTCTAGATATAAATATACAACCGGACGTGGTTACTAGCTACTTTTCTTTAGTGAGACAATAGAGAACCATTTTGCATTTAATGTGTTTAGAACGTTGGTGAAGCTTCCATTCCTCCCCCATAAGTCTAATATCGTTTGTCTTAAGGGTGTGTCAGCTCTGATGTCTGTGTTTCTTTCATCCTCCGCCATTTATGTCATCGTCTCGTAAATCAGTATCCAGTATAATCGTTAATGCCGCCATTATCGTCTCCAAGCAGATGGGAATCCAATGATGCACGCGGTTGGGGACTTCCGGTTTCGTTTCCCGGACGGGATGCGGAAATAGAAGAGTGACGACAGAGCGCATGTCCGACAATTGCGCCGAATATGAACATGGCTGGTCTGCGGCCTCATAATAATCTTAATTCGTTTGATAAACTTCTATTAACAGAAGATAACTTGGGATGTGTGAACCTGAAACGTTTGGCAGGGGCGCTGACACGAAGAAAACATGAAGTGAGGGTGGCAGTGGACTGTCACAGTTTCTAGGTACCGGGGCGGGGAGGGGGGGGGGGCAGGAGGTTGAGGAGCTCAAGCCTTTTTAAAGTGCATAATAATATTTATTAGTATTATTATTTAAATATAATAATTATATGCTGAATGGCACTAGAAAAAATATAATATATGTGGAAAAAATTGATAAACAGATCGTCTTTAACATTTTTTTTAACACTATCCGCCTCTATGATTGCAGTCTTCACGATCAACATCTCAAGAACGAGAATCACACCGTTACAAATCCGGGAAACCCCGTTCAAACGTATAGCCGTAGAGCACAGTTATAATAGGGTACCGCAAAACGGTTACGAGGTCACCTGTAGCCCAGTGTGTGTGTGTGTGTGTGCGTGTTTCTGCGTGCGTGTGTGTGCGTGCGTGCCTGTGTGTGTGGCGAGGAAGTGCGTGTGTGCGTGCGTGTGTGTGCGTGCGTGTTCGTGCGCGCGTGTGTGCGTGTGTGTGTGGGAAGAACGTTTATCAATGGTAAGTTAGGGCCACTTGGTACGCTTGCAAATTTTCTAGACGGGGGGGGGGGGGGGGGGGAAAAGGGGGTGGGGGGGGGGGGGGGGGGGGGGGGGGGGGGGGGGAAAGGGTCGCAACTCATACCCCTAACAAATTTTTAGGGATAAAACTTATTGGGCACTCAGCCTATCCCTTCTCTCCCCCATTTCCCACGTCCATAGGTATGAAAATTATTGGACCTTTGACCTCTCTCTCTCTCCCTCCTCCTCCCCACATCCATAGGGATGAAAATTGTTGGGTCCTTAGCCTCTCCCCCCCCCCCATTTCCCCCTCCTCCCCCCCCCATTTCCCCCTCCCCACTCTCATAGGGATGAAAATTATTGGGCCTTAATGTCTCTCTCCCTCCTCCTCCCCACATCCATAGGGATGAAAATGTTTGGGTCCTTAGCATCTTCCCCCTCCGCATTCCCCCTCCCCCTCCCCACTCCAATAGAGATGAAAATTATTGGGCCCTTAACTCTTTGAGTCCCAAGGAGTTTAGCATCACATGCCCAATGGATGGTAAAGAGAGACTAAAATCGACACATCATGCGTTCATTGGGCTTCTAGGTAGGAACCTGTGAACGTATGATGCGTTCCCTGGGACTCAAAAAGTTAACCTCTCTCTCCCCTCCTCCTACCCACATCCATAGGGAGGACAATTATTGGGTAATTAGCCTCTCCCCCCCCCCCCCCACCCCACCTACGCACACATCCACACCGTCTGATCTCTTGGAGATTGCCGGATGCTCATAATGCACGAACTCCCACTCTCCGGCGCCTCAAAAGTTTGGTCTTCTCCAGCCTTTGCAGTTATTTTCCCCCCTACACAAGGGGCGATAAGCCGTCTGCTTGATGATTATTTCCCTTATCAGGAGAGTGAAATTTTTGAGACGATACTGAATGACGCGACGGGCGTGGTGACAACTGTTTGCATGTTGGTCGGCATGTTTTTTTTTTTTTCACACGAATGACTTGATTTTGAAAACTCATCACCTTTCTCATTTTGATATCGCTGTCGTAATTTATATTATTATTATTATTATTATTATTAGTCATTTGTATCATATCATCATTCCTCTTCTTCTTCTTGTTCTTGTTCTTCTTGTTCTTCTTCTTCTTCTTCTTCCTTCTTCTTCTTCTTCTTCTTCTTCCTTCTTCTTCTTCTTCTTCTTCTGCTTCTGCTTCTTGTTCTTCTTCTTGTTCTTGTTCTTGTTCTTCTTCTTCTTCTCCTTCTTCTTCTTCTTCTTCTTCTTCTTCTTCTTCTTCTTCTTCCTGTTCTTCTTCTTCTTCTTCTACAACAACAACAACTACTATTACAACTATTACTACTACTACTACTACTACTACTACTACTACTACTACTACTACTACTACTACTACTACTACTACTACTACTACTACTACTACTACTACTACTACTATTACTGCTGCTGCTGCTACTACTACTACTACTACTACTGCTGCTGCTGCTGCTACTGCTACTACTACTACTACTACTACTACTACTACTACTACTACTACTACTACTACTACTACTAACACTATTACTACCATACTATTACACTGGTACTAATGAAAACAATAATATAATTAATTGTGGAATTATGGTGATGATGATGATGACGACGATGATAATAATAATAATTACAACAGCAGGAATAATTTCAACAGCACAATATGTATTCCCACCTATTACAGGACGTAAGTTAAGTCTTCTGTGATCACCGAAGCCAGTGCTTTCTTGCCGTCAACGTCCAACTAGCGCCACTTGTTGTAAACACCTTATACTTGAACAGTAACATACGGGAGCCACAAATAAACAATCTGTGCTGCGAGAACTTGTAAAACGATCGCGCCATGTTGTGGACTCTTAAATATTTAGTGCAGCCCATAATTTCAGGCTCGGTGTTCATGCTGCAGTGCCGACATTTGATGAGTTCCTTGTCTAGGCTTCATTAAGTTGAGATCTTGCCAGATGTAGCTGAAGTGTCTGTTTGTTTAAAAGAGATCTGTTTTATAATGGTTGGCCATCTTTCGCCGGATGTTCCCTAGCTAAAGGCGAAGGCCATTATTTAGCGGAATGGCTGGTAAGTGGTACAGTGACTAACTTATTTACACTATATTACTAGTACTGTCACCACCACCACCATAACTACTACTACTACAACAACTACTACTACTACTACTACTACTACTACTACTACTACTACTACTACTACTACTACTACTACTACTACTACTACTACTACTACTACTACTACTACTACTACTACTACTACTACTACTACTACTACTACTACTACTACTACTACTACTACTACTGTTACTACTACTACTAATTATACTACTACTTGTACTACTACTACTACTACTACTACTACTACTACTACTACTACTACTACTACTACTACTACTACTACTACTACTACTACTACTATTACTAGTACTACTACTACTACTGCTGCTGCTACTACTACTACTACTAGTACTACTACTACTGATGCTGTTGCTGCTACTACTACTACTTTTACTGCTGCTGCTACCACCACCACCAAAACGGCTACAATCTTTACTATTACTACTAGAACTTTTACTACCGCTGTTGCTACAGCTGCTGCTGCTGTTACTACTAATGCTGCTACTACTACTACTACTACTACTACTACTGACTCTGCTACTAATAGTACTTTACATTCACTGCAACTACTACTACTACTACCACAACCATCACTACTACAACCACTTGTACTGCTATTGTTCCTACTGCTGCTACTGTTACTATCTCTTCATCTACCACTACTGCTGCCACTACTACAACTGCTACTACCACTATCAATATTACTACTACTTTTGCTGCTCCTGCTCATACCGTTATCAAACAGCGTTGCTACTACTACTACTGCTGCTGCTGCTGCTACAGCTACTACTACTTCTACAACAACAACAACAACAAATACTACTACTACTACTACTACTACTACTACTACTACTACTCTGCTACTCTACTACTACTACTACCACGACTACTATTAATACTGCTGCTGCTGTTGCTATTTGTATTAATACTGCTGCTGCTGTTGCTATTTGTATTAATACTGCTGCTCATGCTGCTGCTTATGCTACTACTGTTAGTTCTTCTGTTGCTGTTGTTACTTACTACTACTACTGACGAAACAAGGCAGTCTGTATCAAAGGATCCGCAGCTAAGATGGAACCTGGCATCGCAGAATTACGAAGCGCGTTTGCAACACCAAAGCCACATACGTCGACACAACCACACATGCATTAATGCTTCTGCCACACCATTTACATTGTATGTGTGTGTGTGTGGGCGGGGGGGGGGGTAGTGATAAGGCTCAAACGGTCTGACACCCCCCACCCCCAAATCCCGGTTCCAGCGCCCGTCACATAAGTAATAGAACCTAAGCAGCAAAACTGTTTTGAAACAGCTTCTGTAGAATGAAGGACAGTTCAGTTAGCAATGACTGACAGGTGAAAATCAGTCCTGTTCGCTTACTTAAAACCAATCATCGTTCTGTCAGGATCCCATTTTCTAGAAAATGGGCAGAGATTGAAGGGTTGTCAGGCGGCTGGACATTTAATAACTTTCTCCCCGGCAGGCCCGCCATGGACGTGGGAAGCTGCAAATTGCCAGTACGGCGATGCTTCTCTTGCACACGTCAGATTGAGAAATAAACACGGGGTGAGAATTTAAGGCAGCACCGTGTGTTTATAAATCACAGGATAAATCAAATTGGTTATTCATACGGCAGCCGGACTATGAGGATATACAAGAATAGTGTTCTTAGGATGACCATAACATCCTGAGCTGAAAACGGGACAACTAACTAATACTTTGAGGTGTAAATGGAATATATTAAAAAAGTCGGTTACCCTTGCCCCCATCCGCCTTAATTTCTAGGTGACAGGGGTGAAAGGGTTAAAAACTCGCTCGACAGTGGTATTTAAACATAATCCATCGTCGCCAAGAAACCGGACTTTTTTTTCTTAAAAAATGACCTTGGCTCCGAGGTCGATCCAGCCTGACAAGGGGCTCCCGGTATAGTCCTGGGAAGTAAAGGCAACCGGTGGCATGCTGACCACATCATCCACCACGTGACGATTAGCCTATAAAATATAGGTCTCGGCCTATATGCCCATGTCTGAAAAGGTCCTTACATTGTCGCCAAGAAATTTAGTTCAAGGTTGAAGGAGCTATATGCAATTTGTTTTGCTGGTCTACCGTCCAGATGAGGTTTTTAAAGCGGACAAACTGATCGCCTCGATAGATCGATCGAAGAAATAGCGCTTGTCAACCAACAATGTTGCGTAATCATGCAGCAAATTGAGTCAGCCGTGGTGTAGCGGCTTGAGTAAGCCGTGGTGTAGCAGCTGGAGTCAGCCGTGGTGTAGCGGCTGGAGTCAGCTGTTTCATAGCAGCTGGAGTCAGCCGTGGTGTAGCGGCTTGAGTCAGGCGTGGTTTAGCGGCTTGAGTAAGCCGTGGTGTAGCAGCTGGAATCAGCCGTGGTGTAGCGACTTGAGTAAGCCGTGGTGTAGCAGCTGGAGTCAGCCGTGGTGTAGCGGCTGGAGTCAGCTGTTTCATAGCAGCTGGAGTCAGCCGTGGTGTAGCGGCTTGAGTCAGCCGTGGTGTAGCGGCTTGAGTCAGGCGTGGTGTAGCGGATGAAGACAGCCGTGGTGTAAAAGATGGAGACAGCCGTGGTGAAGCAGATGGAATCAGCCGTGGTGTAGCGGCAGGAGTCAGCTGTGGTGTAGGGGCTAGATGCACGGCTGCGGATCCGTAGGTCGTGTGTTGAGGTCCTGACTTTTCTCTTTTTCAAAGATGACGTTGGCTCCCAGGTTGGCCCAGCCTGAAATGGGTAAAGTCCTGGGAAGTGAAGGTGGTCGACTTGATAATGATCACATCACCCACCGTGTCAACTGGTCTTTAAAACATAGGTCAAGCCCTACATGCCCAGTAGACGTTAAGGCGTGGGGAAAAAAATCTTTTATATTCAGGTGTATTGGGTAAGGAATATAGGCGATAATTTCGTTGATGTGGGCCTCTGTGCGTTGAGCTACTTTATGATAAAAGGGACATGGGGGAAAGCTGTTTGGGATCAAAGGGACAGTGCAGGAGAACTCAGAGAGAATCCATACACTGAAAGACTAATTCAACATTATATGTGTATAGAGGTTCTGGAAGATACTCGACACTGAGGGGAAAACAAAGGCGGACTTTTAATCAGGCTGCAACTGGAACTATTAGAATGTCAGCTCTTCGTTGGTTACTGAAGAAGGGCGGGAGAACGTGTGGGAATTCCCGAATACGTGGATGTTATGCTGGACTCTTCCATTCGGTTGATTAAATTATTAGCTGTGCAAAAGGGCATCTGTCTTTGCAGAATCTCCAACTGAGCTTATAAAGAAGTGTCTATTCCTGCACTTTTCTCGATGACCTTTCCATAAATAGTAATATTAATTGTTCTTTTCTATAACTAACTTCTTCTTCATCTTCTCGTTCACCAACTGTAAACTTGGGTGGAAAGTTCCGGTGTTTGTCCACTCACTTGGTCTTAATCCAAAACACATCCGTTTTAAAGATCTGAGGTTTTTGTATGTGACTGTTGGTTCTTTACCTTAAGGCAGATGCACTCAAGAAACGCGCATAATTAGTCGCTCCCTACGACATGCTTGTGGGGATGCATTTGTGTATGCTTTATTCTCCAACACGGATCCCCGGGACCATCGTGCGGAGATTGAATCTCAAGGAGGGAGAACTGAGCTCACGAATGAATTTCTTCTTCTGCCTTTCTAGCTCCCAATGAAGCATAGGCAACCAACTCACGCGATGTCGCTCTTTTCTTTGCTATCGCATGCAGCTCTCGCCATTTGTTGTTGGGGTGGGGGGGGGGGGGGCGCTTCATTTATTCCTATGTCACTGGGTTCTAGGGCAAAGAATATCTAGTACCTCTTGGTCCAATGGAGCTAGCTTATTTCTCTCTTCTTAGGTTTCTCTTTTTGACTTATCCATGGTTGGTTGGTTTTTGTGGCTATTGTTTTTATAGGATGAAGTAATCAACCTCAAGCCCAACCCTACCCTTAGTTGCCTCTTACGACATGCCTGGTAGAATGCACTATTTTTTGCTTCCCGTGAGGGCCCCGGTGACACACAGGCGGCACTAATAAACTAACAAAAGAATAAACAAAGGAATTAACTGATTCATTCATAAAAGAATTAAGCATAACGGAATAAGCGAAAGAAAACAATGAACTAACGAGCGAACGAATACATGAGTGGATTCAGAAAAGAATGAATGAGACAATGAACGCAGTAAAGTTTTCGTAGAACAGGTGCTAAAACACTGAATCACACACGGCTAAGGAAGACATATTTTACAGTCCGATTGGACAACTTCTGAAGCTTCTCTCTACGTAAGCCTGCGGTTATAATTAGGGCACAAGAAACAGCTGTAGTAAGTGCTAGGCTGGGGTACACTGCAGTTCTCTGAGTGTAAGGGACTGTCTGCTTGTGTGTCTGTCTGTTTATACCTAGACATAAGACAAGCATGCGTTCCAAATGTGTGACCCTTGAAAATTAAAGTTCGTTCGCGCTTTCTATCTGTCTATCTATCTATCTATCTATCTATCTATCTATCTATCTATCTATCTATCTATCTATCTATCTATCTATCTATCTATCTATCTATCTATCTATCTATCTATCTATCTATCTATCTATCTATCTATCTATCTATCTATCTATCTATCTATCTATCTATCTATCTATCTATCTATCTATCTATCTATCTATCTATCTATCTATCTATCTATCTATCTATCTATCTATCTATCTATCTATTTATCTATCTATCTATTTTATCTATCTATCTATTTATTCTATCTATCTATCTATCTATCTATCTATCTATCTATCTATCTATCTATCTATCTATCTATCTATCTATCTATCTATCTATCTATCTATCTATCTATCTATCTATCTATCTATCTATCTATCATCTATCTATCTATCTATCTATCTATCTATCTATCTATCTATCTATCTATCTATCTATCTATCTATCTATCTATCTATCTATCAATCCATCTATCCATCTATCCATCTATCCATCTATCCATCCATCTATCCATCTATCTATCCATCTATCCATCTATCTATCTATCTATCTATCTATCTATCTATCTATCTATCTATCTATCTATCTATCTATCTATCTATCTATCTATCTATCTATCTATCTATCTATCTATCTATCTATCTATCTATCTGTCTGTCTGTCTGTCTGTCTGTCTGTCTGTCTGTCTGTCTGTCTATCTAGCTAGCTAGCTAGCTGTCTGTCCGTCCGTCCGTCCGTCCGTCCGTCCGTCCGTCGGTCGGTCGGTCGGTCGGTCTGTCTGTCTGTCTGCCTGCCTGTCTGCCTGTCTGCCTGTCTGCCTGTCTGTCTGTCTGTCTGTCTGTCTGTCTGTCTGTCTGTCTGTCTGTCTGTCTGTCTGTCTGTCTGTCTGTCTGTCTGTCTGTCTGTCTGTCTGTCTGTCTGTCTGTCTGTCTGTCCGTCCATCCGTCCGTCCGTCGTCCGCCCGTCTGTCTGTCTGTCTGTCTGTCTGTCTGTCTGTCTGTCTGTCTGTCTGTCTGTCTGTCTGTCTGTCTGTCTGTCTGTCTGTCTGTCTGTCTGTCTGTCTGTCTGTCTGTGGCTATCAATCACGTAGTCTAGAACCAACTTCAAATCTCCACACAACTTGCCCATCGACCTCCAGAGAGAACTCACAGCGCCTAACGCAGCAATGATCTTCCCACCATCTTTAGCCACGTGTCCTAAAGAAATCCCACACGCCACTGTACTGGTGACGTCGTCCAGCCGGTGACATCGATGCTAACCTCTGTCTGGCGAGTCAGGAAGAGAGCTACCCAGCATGCAGCAATGATTAAAAAAAAAACACACCTGCCAATTACTGCCTTTATTCTACCACTTTTTCGGTGTAGGCAGGGGGGTCATTGAGTCTGAGGTTTTTAAGGCCGCATGGCTAGTGCTGTCGCCATGGACTGTGCCGGTCAGGATTTATTTGGCCCACGACAGAACAAATCCCTCGCATTACCGAGTATTGGAACCCGGGTCTCTCGTTTGAGAGGCAGCCATGAATAACATCTTGAAAAACTTTGTTGGATTCAACACCACAACGGGAATTCAAGTAACAACAGATCAATATGCCTATTTGGACAGTAATGTTGAAAGTGAAGAAAACACAAAGAACGAAGTTATGACACGCATTGCCAGGACAGCAGCAGCGTTTAAATGTCTTAGCTAAAATGTGGAACTCTAAATTGTTTAGTTTACAAACCGAGTTACGTATTTTCAATTTCTAATGTTATTGTTGGGAAACCACTAAAGACACGGAACGGAAGTTGAATGCATTTGAAAACAAACGTCTGGGGAAAATAATGAACACAAACGGGAGTGAATTCAAAAAGGGGTGAAGAAATCAGAAAAATGTCTAGGAAACCACATGTAACAACAGTTATAAGAGAGGACAGCGAGAGAGAGAGAGAGAGAGAGAGAGAGAGAGAGAGAGAGAGAGAGAGACACAGAGACAGAGAGAGAAAGAGAAAGAGGACAGAGAGAGAGAAAGAGAGAGGGGGGAGAGAGAGAGAGAGAGAGAGAGAGAGAGAGAGAGAGAGAGAGAGGGGAGAGAGAGGAGAGAGAAAGAGGGAGAGAAAGAGAAAGAGAGAGGAGAGCAAGAGAGGGAGAGAGACACAGAGAGAGAGACAGACAGACAGAGAGAGAGAGAAGATGACGCTATTTTAGACATACTCTGAGAAGAAATGAGCAGAAAATCACCAGACAAGCACTAACATGGGAAAAATGAATTAAGGCGGCGAGGTCGCCACCCCCCCCCCCCCTCCCCCCCCTCCCCCCCCCCCCAATAATCCTAAAACGACCGCTGATGACACAGGCCAAAAGTACCGGATTCCATCTGTGATATCGAATTGACTACACATGACAGAACAGAACGGAATGAAGATATAGGCTGACTTATATCAGCCGAGGTCGTGTTGTGTCAAATGACCGAGGGGGACACAATCCACAGAATAGTTTGCATCTGACCATGGGCATGTTTTCTAGAGAGAAAAAAAATGGGGGGGGGGGGAGGATGGGAGGGGTTCTTGTCGATCTAGCACCGTCATGATCCTCCCTTTGTAGCTGGGGTGGACCCCCCATAACCCCCCCCCCCCCAATCATAATTAGGGAACAACCCACAGCCTCTTTCAACCACATGTAGACGTTCTATTTTTAAGCATTTAACATTATTTTAAATAAATCAATAATAATAATAATATTTCTTTCGCTGGCTTGAAATAGATCATCTGTATCTACAACGTTGTCTCTAGTATGAACTTCACTGTCTGTTGTAATTCAGTGTGCGACCAGTACAGTTTCGATAATAATAATAATAAATAATAATAATAATATAATAATAAATGTATGAACGGTATTGTCGGCTCTGTGGCTAAGTCGATGCGAACGCTTCGTAATGCCAGGATGCTGGGTTCAATCCCAGCTGCGGGCCATGCGCCTGCGTTGGTTTCGACAGTGGTATCAAGAAAGCCGACCGTCCAGTAGCAGTGGCAAACTACTAGAGGTAAATTTGCCTAGAAAAACCACACAACAGCTGTTGAGGTTGGTTCCGCAACGTCCTATAAAGGATACACAACTAACATAACCTATGAACGGTATTATTACGTAGTTATACAAGGCTTCCCTTCCCCGACCTTTTATCATTATTGAATTGTGGGGTGGGGGGGGGGGGGTTGTTGAAGCACACCCCCTTCCCCCATGATTTCTGTCTGGCGGCGGGTCTAAGATAGATTGACTGTGGTATTGTTTATCAAGCCTTTGTTGGTCACAACAATATATACAACAGTGTCGTCCTTCGTGAGAGGGGTGACAAGAGGTCACAAAGTCAGTCAGATACGCCCTGGCCTTGACACGTCAGTTATCCTTCACCAACATCAGCAGCGTTAAGATTCTTATCCATCAAAATGTTTACGTATCTTATCTTTATTGATACCAATTAAGCTTATAAAGCAGATATATTGCTGAAATTGATGTGAATTGCACTTTTAAACACTCGGTGTAATATCTCTTTCAGATAACTGTTAGAGAGGCCACGATTTGGTGACGTATTTATTAGCAACAAAAGATATGAAAGATATGGAAAACAAAAGTGTTTGTCAGCCCAATTAATAGAGCCAAAATAAGGCGGCAACCTTACCGACATTTTTCAGTAAAAACATCACGTGATACAATACAAGTCATGTGATCAGTTGACGGGCTGTTGGGTTTAAACAAAGACAAGCATTGTCGTTCTTGTTAGTGTTTGACAATGTTGCAGCATTTGTTGCTCGTTTTCCTACTTTTCTACGTTCATGGTGCAAGTGGTGGAGTCGGTATGCTTTATCCCCGCGATAGCGAAGCCAGACAGTCGAAACTTCTTGACGGATTGTGGCATTTTCGTGCAGATTATTCGCCGACACGGAACCAAGGTTTTGCTGAGAAATGGTGGACGGCTCGCTTGTATCAGGCAAGTCTTAGTCTGTAGAAATACAGAGAATATTTACTTTATTGTCACAGTAAAAGTAAGTAAAGCACCATTTCCCACGCCTTAAGGGGTATTGGACATTAGTCGGAATTCAGCGGGTGATGCGGAGAGTGGTGAACATCACATCGGCCGCCTTTACTTTCCACGACTTTACCTGGTACCCATTTAAGGCTGGATCGACCTGGGAGCCAAGGTCATTAAAAAAATGGGCCTCAGTCACATGTAAATTACAGACTTCCGGCCACTACCGCCACCGCCGAGAGTATCTCTCACGCTGCTACGCTACAATGAAGGAAGCTGCAGGAGATTCGGTAGCTGCTGCTTGTTCACCTACATTTGGCCCCATATTGTTTCCACTAAACTTCTTCAGACTTATGAATATGCTCAAAGTGACCTCGGATGTGGTGATTTTCTGATGTCGAAAAACAAATTGTTTATCCCCTGTAATTTTCTTGCTTAAACTCTTATCTGGATAAGAGGAATTTCTGATAAGAAGAACCACTTCTTGGGTCCCTGGTGATTTCTTCTTATCAGGTCTGCACTTTACTACTTTTAAGCTCAACTTCCTGGAGTACAAAGAGCTGAAGTACAACTACTTGATTCCCGAAAGAGTTCATGAAATATTTTACTAATATAAATAATGTAGTCATATTGATGATATGTGACATTCTCATCTTCTTCATATATCCTAATTGCCTCTGTAGAATGGGCACAAGTTAAAGTTCAATAAAGTAGGTGATATACTGTTATATACACTGTTATATATACTGTTATATATACTGTTATATACACTGTTATATACGCTGTTATATATACCGTTATGTACACTGTTATATATACTGTTATATACACTGTTATATACACTGTTATATATACTGTTATATACACTGTTATATACACCGTTATGTACACTGTTATATACACTGTTATATACACTGTTATATATACTGTTATATACACTGTTATATACACTGTTATATACACTGTTATATACACTGTTATATACACTGTTATATAAACTGTTATATAAACTGTTATATACACTGTTGTATACACTGTTATATATACTGTTATATACACTGTTATATATACTGTTATATACTCTGTTATATACACTGTTATATATACTGTTATATACACTGTTATATATACACTGTTATGTACACTGTTATATATACTGTTATATACACTGTTATATATACACTGTTATGTACACTGTTATATACACAGAACATCAGAAAATCAAATAGTTTGGTCATCTGGTCAGAATGGACAAAATTAGCCAGCAGCTAGAGTGTTCTACATGAGAACAGCATACTACAAGTCAAGAGGCTTACCTAGAAAAATATAGGTGGAGGAAGTAAAAGAAACACTACAGAAACATAATATGACATTAAAAAAAGCTATGCAACAAGCAAAGGACAGGAAACTACATTCAACTCCGTGACACACTATGGTATAAGCAGTAGAAAGTCGAGTAAAAAGATCACACACTTCGCTGACAGCCTTTGCCCGAGCAACACGTTGAACGCGCAAGCCCGCCTCGCCTGAACACGTTGCCCCGCTAACTATCCATTCGTTGCCTGATTTTCGATAACCAGCTACTGGACAGAATCGCTTGATATTCGGCTGAGTCTGTCTCGACTGAGTTATCGGAATCGGCTGCGGGTGGGTCATTAGCAGCCCGTGTACGCACCTAGCCAACGACAACCACCAGCAACACAGATCTACAAGAATCAACAGAGGAAGGAACAACGCCCTAGGTAATTATAATTTACATTATAAACTTTCTAAACCGAGACCTAGGGCGTGCGTTTAACCTCTAAATAAATTCGAGAACTTTTTATTATCGTCGTAGAAAATGGACACTGCGCCCATTACGATTGAATCACCAGGATCACCAGCACAGGGGACCGCTCCCTCGGGAGCCGACCCTTCAGGGGTGCCTGATGCCGCCTCAGTAGCGACGCAAGGACCCTATCGCCAACGCAAGCAGCGGCAGCCTGAGACCAGCACACCAGACATCATGCAGTGCTCGCGCTGCAATAAGGCGTGGCATACAGCTTCGTCCTGCCGCAGCAGCCTCTCGTGCAGATACTGTTCTGGTACGCACGAATTCAAGGAGTGCCCGCTGGCTAAAATTGACACTAATTTTAAAAGACCGAACAGCAACCGCAAATGCTCCAACTGTTCCGGTGCGCACGGCGCGAGATACATGGGCTGCCCGTATCTCCAGCAGTGCAAAAGGTCACTCAGAACCGCCCACGAAGCAGCCGGACAGAGATACGTGGCACCCAGGCTCTCAGCAGCACCAAAGCAACCGAGTGGGAAGCCAGCACAACGGACACCAGACAGACAAACCGACAGAACGATCACAGCCGCAATGGACCCTGTAATCTCGCTACAAATTTCTGAAATTTTAGCGGAAATCAGAGCTCTCCGCCAAGAAAAGTCCGACACCGACGCTGACAGAACGCAGATGCTAGACCTGATTTCGCAGATGCGTGACGAAATCAAAGCATTGAAAAACGACAGACGAGAACAGGTATCGCAGCAAACAAAGTGGCTAGCAGAGGCTGCACGAATGCAAGACAACTTGACAGAAATGACACTAAAATTACAAGCAGAAAAAGCTGCAGACGAGACCCGACGACAGGAAGAAAGGGAGGAGAGACGAAAAGAAACCGACGCACTTAGGGAAGCCCGCGAGAGCACTTACAAAGAAGTCACTCTTATGATCCAGACAAAAGCAGAAGCAGAAGCTGCAGTGCTGGCGGCAAGAACAGAGCGCGCCCTGCTAGAGAAAGCAAGAGAGGCCTCCAGCAAAACTGTAAAACAACCAAATACCGACAAAAGCACACTTACCGAAGCGGTAGTGATGCAGCACCAGGAACAGATGACAGACCCCGATATGAACGAAGAACCAAGCGATGAGACAGCCACCAGGCAGCCACTCAGCAGCCTGAAACCAGTAGCTGACGCAACCTGCGAGGCTGAACTCGACGCATTGCTTGAAGAATACAACGAGCATATTGTCCCGCACAAGCTGTCGTACGACGAAGAAAGTAGGCGCTACTGCGTCGACTACCACTATGAAACCATCCTGAAAAAAGACAAAACACCAGAAGAAACAGAAGCGGGCCGACTACTTGACCAATTCTATGACGAATTTAATGCGGCCCTGATCCAAATTCGCAAGAAAAATTGGAATAACGGCACTCCCAGGAGACGAGGCCGCCGCCAATTCTAATAGCCACAGAAAGAACCCACCAAACAAGCCGCCATCTTTAAGGACAGCCTTAAGCAAACAACCACCAACCGGACAGCGGGTCGACGTACCGGAGCCACTCCCACCCGCTCCGTCCCAATGGCAAATAACCGCGTAATCACCATTTAACTAACCAAAATCTTAATCTAGTTTATTTTCAGAAAAAAGAAGACAACGGAAAATACCACAGGCCGCCCGACGCCCCGAAGCAGACAGCCGAGGGCATTGCACCAAAGGGGACCAGCACTTGGGAATTCCAGTCACCGTCATGCCACCCCACCCCACCCCACGTGTATGTTAACAATTGCCTTTCACTTTTATTTCAGACCAAGCGACCTCAGCCGACCGGGATGGATCCTGCCTCTATCTGTCACTCTCATTCTCCCGACCTCACTATCACATCTACTGGCACATTCGGGCAAACTGACCTCTCATTTGCAGTCTATCTCACCTCCACTACTTCTCCACACTCCGTGGAAAAAAAAAAAAAAAAAAAGATTTTTTTTTTTTTTTGGGCCGATCACAACAACAGATTGTGACGGCCCTGGTTGTCCTGAAAAGGAACATTGTTTGTATCGATGGAGCAACGGATATTTGTTTGGCTTTTTCCGGCGGCTTTTAGATCGGCAACCAAGCAGCAACAGGGCACCAGCACAGCGACCAGCACGAGGCAAGCCAAGCACCAGCAACAGTCAGCTAGTACCCTTCAATATCATCGCAAAGAGATCTGGATCACACCAGAACCCAAAACCGCAAACAACGCAGCACAGCAAGGAAGCAAACAACAATAATATCAGGTGTGTCTACACACCACAAATAAAAGGAAACCGTAAAAGACAGCAAAGGACCCTTCTTCGATATAGCAGGCCTTCGGGCGGCTGAAAGAGGATCAAATTTGGAATTTTTCTTGGACAACTGGCAATGGCAAGTAAAAAGAAGTCTGATGTTAAAATGTACTGATTTTTATGACATACTGTTCTAATATTGATGAACCTGTACTTTCAGACAGGGCCAGTGATAGACATGCCTGTTCCATCCAGCTACAACGATGTCACAGAAGACAAGAAACTCCGTGACTTTGTGGGTTGGGTGTGGTATGACCGAGAATTCTACGTCGCTTCAGACTGGGCCACAAACCGCCGAATGGTGCTGAGGTTTGACAGTGCTCACTACAACACAATTGTGGTTAGTGCCGTTTATTGGTTTTTTTAGCTGTACCATAGGGACACACACACACACACACACACACACACACACACAAACACACATCAGACAGACACATAACAGACAGACGCACACATCAAACAGGCACACACAACAGATAGACACACACATCAAACGGATACATACAACAGATAGACACACATACACAGTAGGAGTTATCAGTGAACACACTAAGAAACATGTTAAGGAAAAGACTTATGGTGCCTTATGCAATTAATTGCATGTGCAACTACTGATATGTTGTAACTGCTTCTTCTGTCAATGATGAACTGCATTTCTAGTGTCTGTGTGTTAGTTTTGATACTTCTGACAGCTACCTTCCTTATGCGTTTAATGCATGTGTATGCTGTTGGATTTGCTGAGACTGCAGTCTGTGTCAGGTTTTGTCACAAGCGAGATTGATGGACATTCTGTGTAGTTTTCATTGGCCCACCAGTGGGGCAACTATGACGTGCCTCATTTTGCTATGAAGTTGGAACTGCGGTTACCTGATTACCTGATGCTAAGGAGAAGATCAGAGCACTTATGTGCCTGATGTGCAATAAAAATGATCTTGAAATGGACAAGAACAGAGACAACTATTTTGAGCACTCACCCAGCAGACAAACACTCTCAGGCTTCTTTGTTGAGTGTTGAGCGAAGAGCTGACATCACAGCACTCAGGATATTCCCATAGGCATTATGTCCTCATCTTCAGCATCAAGCAAAGAGTTCCAATTCTGATGGTGCCAGTAGCATTTTGATTATATACCCATCTTGCGTTTCCTTTGAGTGTAGAGTGTTGACCAGATCTTCTGGTCACTCTCAGCTGTACTGTTCTCTCCAGACCATAATGATTGATTTGTGCCTCTGCGTTGTTCACCTGCTGCCAAAAGATTAGGGCCACATCTGGGTTGTCATGTATAAGTTCACCACCAATTGGCGCAGAACCAGCCAGTCTTGTCTGCCTGTGTATTTCCTAACACTCCTGGATGCGCCGGAAAACAATCGAAAGAACACCAACTACCCAAGACCTCTGAAGCGATGCTTGCCACTCTGCACATAGTATGCCTGTCTCCATCTTTCTCAACATGTTGTGTGAGTGCAGCTGGTTCTCAAGCCAGCGGAAACTTGCTGTGACTGCCTCCACCTCCATTCTCAGACTAAATGTTGTAGAATCATTCACCACATCTGATACAATATCAGATCTCAGTTGTGTTTGATTTGCTAAGGATATTATGCTAAAAGATTATCTCCTCCCTCCTTCCCTCACTCACTCACCCTTCTCCAACATTTATCATATTTTATTTTTATATGGAAACAATCACTATTTTATGTCCTTGACATTCCTTAACATATCATACCTTAGTTTTTAGCAAAGCTATGACCTTGATACCTTTCTTTTTCAATGTATACAGCTTTCTTCTTCTTTATCTACAAAATCTACTTGCAGTGGGTCAATGGCCAACAAGCCTTTCAGCATGAGGGTGGCCATCTTCCATTTGAGGGCGAGATACAAAGCTTTCTAAAGTTTGATGGCCGAAACTATGTCACGGTGGCAGTCAACAACACGCTCACACCTACAACACTGCCCCCAGGAACGATCCAGTACCAGACGGACACATCAAAGTATGTTTTTGATCTTACTTATTACTTATTATCGATTTCATAGAACATCAGGCTGACCCATTCTTGCTTCCTCCTCCCATGCAGCAGCCATCTCTGTGTCCCCATGTTCGCAGTACCCAGTGGGAGTCAATTGGCAAGTTGTTGTTCTTCGTGTCCACCAGCTGTAAACTGCGGTGGAAAGTTCTTATTGTTTGATCACTTCTGGACTTCTAGTCTTTTCCTAGAACTAAAATGTTGCTTGTGCATCTATTTACAGTGTGCATCCGTTTAACAGATATGACTGATTTGTATGCAGCTGTTGGTTTCTTAGCTCTCAGAGAGGTGCACTCCAACTACGAAGGAAGCTACCAATTAGTTGACTCTTTTGGCATGCTTTTGGGCAGGCAAAATTATCAAATACTGCCTTTATTTTATGACCTTTGTGGTGTAGGCAGGGGGTGCGGGGTCTTTGAGCCTGGATTTACTGCCGCATGACTAGTGGTGTCGCCACAACTGTGCAGAAAAGAATTTTTTTTAGCCCCGGCAAAAAAACAAATCACCAGCCTTGCAGAGGATCCGAACCTAGGTCTCCCGCTTGAGAGCCCAGGTTTCTAACCATTCGGCCAGCAGTGGATCTATTCTTGTTTTCCTTTCAATAGGGCCCCAGAACCCACATGGGGAGACAAGTTGTTGATGTAAGATACTTGATGATTTTGCTCCTTGATAAATATCAAAATTTTGGTTAAACATGACCGTTGAATTAGAACATCAGATCAGTGTAGAACATAGTCACTCAAGTAGAACATGGCCGCTTAAGTAGAACATGGCCACTCAAGTAGAACATGGCCGCTCAAGTAGAACATGGCCGCTCAAGTAGAACATGGCCGCTCAAGTAGAACATGGCCACTCAAGTAGAACATGGCCACTCAAGTAGAACATGGCCGCTCAAGTAGAACATGGCCACTCAAGTAGAACATGGCCGCTCAAGTAGAACATGGCCGCTCAAGTAGAACATGGCCGCTCAAGTAGAACATGGCCACTCAAGTAGAACATGGCAACTCAAGTAGAACATGGCCGCTCAAGTAGAACATGGCCACTCAAGTAGAACATAGTCACTCAAGTAGAACATGGCCACTCAAGTAGAACATGGCCACTCAAGTAGAACATGGCCACTCAAGTAGAACATAGTCACTCAAGTAGAACATGGCAACTCAAGTAGAACATGGCCGCTCAAGTAGAACATGGCCGCTCAAGTAGAACAAGTAGACCATTAGATCACTCAAGTAGACCATCAGATCACTCAAGTAGACCATCAGATCACTCAAGTAGACCATCAGATCACTCAAGTAGACCATCAGATCACTCAAGTAGACCATCAGATCACTCAAGTAGACCATCAGATCACTCAAGTAGACCATCAGATCACTCATATATTCTGTCACCGGAGTAGCAGTCTGGGCTATTCCAAACTCATTTAAAACAATTAAAACAAAGCTGTATGCTACACATGAAGATTTGGACTGTGTGATAGATTTCATCAAGTCTACTGGCCTCCACATATAAGTTTTCTGACAGAATCATCAAAGAACGAACGAACTTTATTTTCAAAGGGTCACAAATTGGGCACGCAAGCCCGTCTTACATTCGGCCCTTCCAATCAACCATCTTTCGCACAGCAGTTGTATTTTACTGACAAAGCATGTTATGATCATATGATGATATGCATATTATGAACTTTATAAAAGAACACAAAAGCATGAAGAAGAAGAAGATGCTAGTATAACATCTGGATTGTTAACTTTCTGTACAATGTGCCAACTTGATCCTGGTGGTGTTTTAAAGCTTCATACTTCTTCCACATCTTCTAGGTACCCTTCAGGATACTTTGTTCAGAATTTGCAGATGGATTTCTTCAACTATGCTGGAATTCATCGCCATGTTCGTTTGTACACAACACCACAAACTTATATTGACGACATCACCATTCTGACAAATGTGGAGCAGGGTAAAGGTAACTGAACAATTCTTTCAGTCTCAGTATGTTACTGTCTGCTTGGTTACTGTATCAGTAAGCAAGTATGTGATCTCTGATATTGGCCTGCAGTAATCTTCTTCTTCTTCTTCTTCTTCTTCTTCTTCTTCTTCACGTTCTCCAGCTGTAAACTCTGGTGGAAAAGTTGTTTGTTCAATTCTTTCCTTTTGTTGTGTTCCAGAACTTGTGTTTTGCGTGCATATCCATTTTACAGATCTGGCTTATTTATATGCCGACTGTTGTTGTCTCGCCTCTCAGGCAGATGTACTCTGACTTCAAAGGAAACACCATAATTAATCAACTTTTACAACATGTTTGTTCAGAAAAAGTGGGTGGGGGGGGGGGGAGCAGTGGGTCTATTCTTTTTCCACCCAGAATGAGGCTCTGGAACCCACAAGGGGACGTGCAGTGATCAATTTTTAAAGCAATATTTCCTCGTCAGTTTGAACAAAACACAAATAATAGATTCACTTATTGACACCAGCCCAATGCTCAGAGCAGCATGGGGTAAAAGAAGAACACTATGCTCATTAATCTGAGGGATTTCCCAAAACAAATCCTAACAATAAAAAAAAAACTAAAAATGTACACATGTTTTAAACAATGTATTTATCTACAGTATTCATATATTTTTTCTTCAAAATATGTACACATAGATAAATGGAGTCATCAGTAAACATGAACAGAGTGAAACATTTAATTGAATTAGTTTCAAGGCCAATAAATGTGTGTGTGTGTTTGTGCGTATGGTAACTCATGGTGTGACCTCTGTCACTGAGGCTACGGAAACATTTGACATCACAGTGACTTTTTAAAAAGCCATTCTGTTCATAAGAAAACATTCATACATAATAAATACATTCATATCCAGACCTTATAATTGCTGCAAATCATTGCAAACAGAACCAACATCATGAACCTACGTTTTTGGAGAGCTGATTACTACATAAATGCAGATACATCCAGAATTTCACAACTGTAAGTAACTAGATGTAAGCTTCTCGTGGCAACCGGGTTAAAGAATTCAAATGGTAACCTTTCCTCACAGAATTGTCTAACCCTGCTGTTTGAAATTTTCCAGGTGTGGTCAGTTATTCAGTGGTGGTCACTGGAGGGACAGCTTCCTCAGTTCAGATTAGTGTCCTTGATGCCAACGATACTGTGGTTGCCTCCAGCAACAAACTGTCCGATGTAGTAACTATCGCATACCCACAACTATGGTGGCCATATGGGATGAACAGCTCTTTTGTTGGATACTTATACAAACTGGAAGTAAGCAGGTTTTTCTCTACTAAATATGTTTCTTTCTTCTTTATAGCGGTCACTGGCTGTAAAATTCATCAGAAAGTTCTGGCAATTTGTCCAGTTCTGGACTTTGGTCTTGTTCCAGAACTTGAGTTGTGCATACACATCCATTTTGTGAATGTGGTTTATTTGTATGCAGACTGTTTGTTCCTAGCCCCGGAAGCAGATGTACTCCAGCTTCAGTGGCAAGACTCCGAGTTAGTAATCTTTTATGACATGCTTGTTGTAGAAAGGGGTGGGGGGGGAGGGTCTTTTTCTTCTCTCCAAATTTGGGCTCTGGAACCCATAGAGGCGGCTAATTCTGTTAAATAAGGTGTTGTATCACAGAAGGACTAGGTAGATTGAGGAAGACAACACAAGAAGATTCTGTACAGCCTTTAGCCTTTGCCATGATATAGAGGGTGTCCTGAACTAATACATTCTGTTGGAGATCACAGGTTGTGGAAAGGCAAGGCACTTGACGATGAATCTTTTTGGTTTAGGTAATGTAGATACCTGGTATAAAACAGAATCAAAACCACTCAGATATAGAGGTTGACCACACAAACCATGTGAATACCAGCATTTACATAGCATGTACCAAGATTCGCACCAAATGCTTCTTCAGAACGTGGCACTGAAAGGCAGAACAGGGGTAGAGAAGAAGAAAAAGAAGAAGAAGTGGAGCACTATTCTCTAAAACTTCACCTGTGCCCATGAAATTTTGACAATAACATCTGAACTCAAAAGGAAAATACAAGGATGAGAAATTAAATCTATGTGTGAGATCCTTGGTAAATCGTACTGAGTCTGCTTCAGAAAAATTAAACTGGCCTTCTTAAGGCAGAGTGTCTTGTGTCACTTGATAAGACTCAGACTAGGGGGTGTATCATGGATTTTCTGTCCAGGATATTCAGGTGTGCAGGGTAATGAGCAAGCTGACAGTTTAGCTGCTGATGCTCCTCTGGATGATGAGCTACTTTATGGTAAAGCAAATGTGGTAAAGGCTCCCTGGGATTAAATGAACAGTACGGTAAAAAATACATATAATTTATACATTGAAAAACTAACTCATTACCGCAGGAGGGGGGGGGGGGGGGGGGGGTGAAGTTTTGGAAGATATTAAACACTGAGAGGAAAACAGGTTTTAACACATTGTTGGCTACTGAGGAGACGGAGCACATGTGGGATTGTCCCTGGTGCAGTGATGTCGCTTCTTCATTCATTCATTTATCTTACAGAGATGCGTCGCAGAGTACCTAGAAAGACCACAGAGACCATTCTTACCTCTCCCCTCCCATAAAGAGTTTATTTAGATGACTGGAGCAAGAGGGGAACAAAAAGCCACATTTGCCTCCTTGTCTCCCTGTGTGGGTTCTAAGGCCTCCACTGCAGGAGACTAAAGAATAGACCCACTGCTCTACACTCCCAGACCCCCAACAAGCATGTTGCAGGAGGGGATTAATTAGGAGTGTTTCCTTTGAAGTTGGAGTGCATGAGAGGTGATGAAACAACAGTCTGCATACAAATGTATGAAACAGATAGGCACGCAAAACCCAAGTTCTAGAGCAAGACCAAAGTCCAGATATGGACAAACAACCAGAATATTCCACAGGAGTTAACAGCGGGTAAATGTGAAGTAGTAGAAGATCTCCTCTTCCATGAAGATTTCGTGTAGATAAATGAAGACAAGAAGAAGAAGAAGTGACAATTGCTTCCCTTTCTTGTCAGTTTGTGTCTACCGATTATGTTAAACATTGTTTCATAACTGTGTTTTTGTCTCCTGTAGGTGAAGATAACAAATGATGTCTACCGGCAGCCATTTGGGATACGAACCATCAGGGTCACCAACAACCAGTTCCTGATCAATGAGAAACCTTTCTACTGTCACGGGGTGGCCAAACATGAGGATTCAGACGTAGGTACCTCACAGCGAGGGTTTTAAATCCTTATTCCAGAACTTATGTTTTACATGCACACCCATTTTACAAATCTGGCTTATTTGTATAATTTATGTTCATTCCTAGCCCCTCAGGCAGGTGCGCTCTTGAGTTCAAAGGAAAAACCCCTGATTCGTCACTCCTGTGACATATTTATTAGGTGGCAGTGGGTTCTCTCCCCACCCCTCCCTCCAATGGGGTCCTGGAACCCACACAGAGAGTAAGCTATCTTAAAGAACAGATTAAAGTACAAATACCGCAAGAATTAATGGCTGTTGCAGGATTGACTGACTGTCATGTATGAGGTCCCTTAAAATCTCATCAGCCATGTGTGGCGGATTGTTCTAGTTATGCAGGAGTGTGTGAAATTGAGAAAGATGATATTCTGCATTATCGATGCTTTTCAGGGGGATGTTAAGATGGGCGAAAAGAGAGATACTGCATACAGTAATTGACATCTTTGTGAATGGTAACACATCTCTAGATTGATCTTATCACTTATGGCTGTTGGAATTTAGAATTCACTGTGATGTTGAAATCTAGAATTCACTGTGCTTTAGGAATCTAGAATTTACTGTGCTGTTGGAATTTAAAATTCACTGTGCTTTTCAAATCTAGAATTCACTGCTTTTGGAATCTAGAATTTACTGTGCTGTTGGAATTTAAAATTCACTGTGCTTTTGGAATCTAGAATTCGCTGTGCTTTTGGAATCTAGAATTTACTGTGCTGTTGGAATTTAAAATTCACTGTGCTTTTGGAATCTATAATTCACTGTGCTTTTGGAATCTAGAATTTACTGTGCTGTTGGAATTAAGATCTCAGTATGGAACAGCTTACACTAAACATAAACAAACATGGCTCCAAAGTTTAATTAACCTACAAATGTGTCACAATAACTGAAGTTATGTTTCTGTAGTTATTGTTGTCTCTTCTGCCCATGTGGGTTTCGCTGCCCCATTTTGGGGAGAAAAGGAATAGCATCACTGCCCCCCTGAGAAGCATGTTGTAAAGATGGACTAATTAGGGCTGTTTCCTTCTAAATTGGAGAGCATCTACCTGAGAGGACAGTAACCAACAGCTTGCATACAAATAAGCCAGATCTGTAAAATGGGTGTCACAAAACTCAAATTCTGGAGTAAGACTAAAGTGCAGAAGTGGATGAACAACCAGAACTGTCCACCTGAGTGAATATTTGGTGAATGCTGTGAAGAAGAAGAAAGTTTATCTAAACTAAATTGTACAGATATGCTGAGATAACTCTGTTTGTTTCCCCAGTTGAGAGGCAAAGGCTTGGACTATACCCTGATCTCCAAAGACTTCAACATGTTGAGATGGCTGGGGGTCAACTGTATACGGACATCCCACTACCCCTACGCTGAGGAGATTCTGGAGCTGGCGGATAGACAAGGGGTGGCGGTCATCAATGAGAGCCCTGGCGTTGGCTTGAAATATGAGTAAGTTTGGTTGGTATTATGTCAGCATTGATATTGAGGAAAACTTAATGAATTTGGTAACAGCTTAATGTCATGTTTGATGTTTGCCTCCCAATCCCAAAAGGTTCTGGGTTCGAATTAACATTCAGGCAGACTTTTAAACGAGGCAGGAGTAACCTGTCAATATTGTTGTTAAGGATGTCAAGTGTGTTAAGCACATAACATCATGGTGCAAACACAGTGACATCATGATGACAGTTTAAAGATGGCTGCTTCACTTTTGACATGCACCAGAGAGGAACAGCATTCTGCTATCCATTTTCTTAGCAAACACTTTGTGGCACTGTAGCACATTGTGGATGATGTGGTGTGCTGAACCTTGATTGATGTCAAGATGTGCGACAAAGTCACTCACAGTCAATCGGCAGTTTACCTGCCTTCTGCGGCTGGACTTGATTCTGGGGTCACTGCTCGGTTGACCTGACCTGGTCGTGAACAGTCTCTGACAGATGTCACGCTGTTTTAAAACTTCCTTCTCCACTGATACACTTACTGGTCTGACAGGCATGCATCATCATACTGGACCTTTATTCCCTGATGAACTTCTATATGTTTCACCCCTTCACTGCTTTAGAAACAAATGGATAACAGAGTACTGCTCCTTTCAGAAGTAGGGTCATTATGTCATTAACTGTCATTATGATGTTGCTGTGTTCATCTGCAGGGCGATGTCACGTGCTTAACACTCTTGACATTCTTAACAACCATATTGACATGTTACAATGGCATGGTCATTGTCATTTCTATCACATTTTTACGCTTTTCATTTGAAGCTTTCTCAAAACACGTTACATGCTTGCCTCCCAACCCAACAGATTTGGGGTTCAAATCAACATTGAGGCAGTCTTCTATAATTAGCCTTGGCTTTTAGACTGATCTAAACCTAAAGGAGTACCAGGTATTAACCAGGCAAAGAAAGATTGTCGACATGATGTTGACGACAGAATCTATTGAATGACAATTGGTACATGAAAAAAACTAGTTTAGCACTGTGTACAGGATGAGCCATTTATACGAAAAGGGTCCTAAACTTAAAATCACTTTAATAGTTTCATATTATTGCAATCTATGTTGTACATTCACCAGTGTTAATAAAAAGGCTTGTGTAAATGTTGCTAAATCATTTTCTGTCAGTGACCTAAAAAAATCAAAGCCAATTACCCATATTTTGAGAATCCTTCCTGGCCATTTCCACCACACACAAATCTTTTTTTTTTTTTTAAATCATTTTTACACAGGTCACATCAAAAACACGAAAACAAATACTAATATTTCCATTTAGGGTCTAGACTATATTCATTTCCATAGAGAATAAATGCAGTAATCAGTAAACACAGGTGCAGCAGAGAATCGACTGAGTTACGGCTCTTTGAGCCCAGAAAAAAATGTATATTCTTAACCCCATGACTTAGTTGTTAGTTACCATTGTGACTAATGAAGCTATGATGTCGTAATTTATATTTTTTTTTAAAAACAATTTGTTTTGCAAGAAAATGCACCTATTATCTGTTTTTAACAAATATGATTTCTGGTGCTGATAAACATTTGTGCAGGCACAATTGAAACCAGTGCTGTTATTGAGGCTTCTCATGAACAAGCCACTATCGCAGCAGTGCAGGTAAAGGGACATTTATGGAGCATATCACAAACCTAAGATGCTGGGTTTGATGTTTGTCCAGACAAAAGAGTAATTTGTTGTAACTTTATCTGGCATTGGTATTTCCATCTGTCTTTGTAGTTACAACTTTGGCAACGTGTCCCTGCAGCACCACATCGAGGTCATGTCCGAGATGATCCGCCGGGACAAGAACAAACCCTCAGTCATCATTTGGTCTGTAGCCAATGAGCCCAGCTCCAGTTTGGATGTTTCAGTGCCCTACTTTAAGTAAGTGTAACAGTACTCAGAACAGTCCGTGACAGTACTCCTAACAGTCCGTGACAGTACTCAGGACAGTCTGTGACAGTTCTTAGAACAGTCTGTGACAGTACTCAGAACATTCTGTGTGGGTTCTATGCCCCATTGTGTTTTTTACAGGTAAAAAAAGGTAAAGTGAAGGAGCCTTGTCCACCCCTTTGAAGCGTATTGGCTATATAGGGTTAGACCTATTTTATGGACCAAACGGCACTTGATGAGTGATGTATTCAGCATCATGCCGGCCGCCTT
This sequence comes from Candidula unifasciata, assembly GCA_905116865.2. Classification (NCBI taxonomy): domain Eukaryota; kingdom Metazoa; phylum Mollusca; class Gastropoda; order Stylommatophora; family Geomitridae; genus Candidula; species Candidula unifasciata. The sequence continues at coordinate 293,608 of CAJHNH020002773.1, forward strand.
TACTTCCCAGGAGTGTACCTCGTACCCACTCAATACTGTGTCGACCTGGGAGCCAAGGTCATTTTTGAAAATAAATCTGGGCCTCGTCATTAACTGAACCCATGACCTTCTGATCCGCAGCTGAGCGTCTGGCCTCTAGACCACGGCGGCTCTCTTTTAACAGATAAGGGGAAGAATAAACTGACTGACCCCAACAAGCATGTCCTAGAAGGTGATTGATTAGGGGTCTCCTGAGTCGGATGAGTTGAGGCAAAAGGTGAACATACTGTAGCCTAGAAGTAAACACAACACAGTTAACATTAACAATAAAATTAAATACTCACTACAAAGAACCATTTTGTACAAAGTTTACTCACCCAGCACCCCACCCAGCACCTCACCCAGCACCTCACCCAGCACCTCACCCAGCACCCCACCCAGCACCTCACCCAGCACCTCACCCAGCACCTCACCCAGCACCTCACCCAGCACCCCACCCAGCACCTCACCCAGCACCTCACCCAGCACCCCACCCAGCACCTCACCCAGCACCCCACCCACCAGACATGTTCACTTACAACATACCAGAAAGGAAAGTTAGTAACCATGGAAATGAGATGCCTCTGTCCCCATGTGGGTTCCATGGACCCATTCTGGGGGGGGGGGGGGGACCCACTGCCTCACTAACAAACATGTTGTGCAGGGTGACTAGAGGAGTTTCCCTCAGTCAGAGTGCATCTGCCTGAGAAACGAGAAAAACCGACAGTCTGCATACAAAAAAGCCAGATCTGTAAAATGGATGTGCACACAAAACTCAAGTTGTGGAACAAGACTAAAGTCCAAAAATGGATGAACAACCAGAACTTTCTACCAGAGTTTACAGCCAGTAAACACTAAGAAGAAGAAGAAGAAAAAGTCTGTGGAAAGCTTTAGGAATGAAAAAAAAAAAGAAAAGAAAATTGGTAACAAAGTCATAAGAGAAAAAGTCAGCATCGAACAAATACTAAACTACATATAAAGACACCAAGAGAAAGCCTTTTGATGCAATACCCTACAAGGCATTCATCAAATAAAGTGGTAAGTAAAGTAAAGGTCCCTTTTCTACGCCTTTAGGTGAATTGGGAGTATAGGGCTAGACATATATTTGTATAGACCAATCGGTGGCTGATGTGCCCTTTACGTCCCAGGACTGCATCTGGTACCCACTTAAGGCTGGGTTGACCTGGGAGTCAAGGTCATTTCTGGAAAAAAAAAAGGCCGGCTCCATCAGGACATGAACCTACGACCTTCCAATCAGCAGGCAGGAGACTAGCCACCAACCCCACGGCGACTCCCAAATAAGATTGTAGTAAGATAATAAATAAGTGACAAATAAGTAAACACAGTCTCTATCTCAAATATGTTACAAAGGAATTAATCACCTACATCCATCACAGATATGTTAAACAAAGGAACTAATCACCTATGTCCATCACAGATATGTTTAAAAAAAGGAACTAATTGCATATGTATCCATCGCAGATATGTTAAATAAAGGAACTAATCACCTATGTCTGTCACAGATATGTTAAACAAAGGACTTTTTGCATATTTCCATCATGGATATGTTAAACAAAGGACTGTTTGCATATTTCCTTCATGGATATGTTAAACAAAGGAACTAATCACCTGTATCCATCATGTATATGTTAAACAAAGGAACTAATCACATGTATCCATCATAGGTATGTTAAACAAAGAAATTAATCATCTGTATCCATCAGAGATATGTTTTTAAAAAGGAACCAATCACCTATGTCCATCACATATATGTTAAACAATGGAACTATTCACATGAATCCATCACAGATGTGTTAAACAAAGGAACTAATCACATGTTTCCATCACAGAAATGTTAAACAAAGGAATTAATCACCTATGTCCATCAGATTAATTTACTGCTTCAACATCTGCAGGTCTGTGATACAATTCACCAGAGACACAGACCCAGCTCACCGGCCCACAACATTTGTTTGTTCTGAAACATTTGAAAAAGACCAAGTGGTGAGTGGTCACCTAGTTATTTGCAAGCTACTGTAACATGATTTGATCAGATGTCTGTAGCACTTGTGGATAAGATGTCTTCTGTTTATTTGTAGTCTACTGTAGCACTTGTGCGTAAGATATCTTCTGTTTATTTGTAGTCTACTGTAGCACTTGTGCGTAAGATATCTTCTGTTTATTTGTAATTTACCGTAGCACTTAGGGATAAGATATTTTCTGTTTATTTGTAATTCACTGTAGTACTTGTGCATAAGATATTTTCTGTTTATTTATAATTTACTGTAGCACTTGGGGATAGATAACTTCTGTTTATTCGTAATTTACTGTAGCACTATTAATGGAGACTTATGAGGAAACCTGCGGTTTCATAACTACTGCCACCTATCACCGGTTTCAGAACCCCTTTGTGGATGTTGTCTGCATCAATCGTTACTACGCCTGGTACCAAGATCCAGGACACCTGGAGGTCATCCAGCTGCAGCTTCAGCGAGAGTTTGCTGGGTTTAGGAACCTCTACAGTAAACCCATCATCGTCACAGAATATGGGGCCGACACATTGCCAGGTCTTCATAGGGTATGTACACTTGTTACCCCAGGATGTGTTGCTTCTTTATTACATAATGAGTGTTGAATTAGGAATCAACATCACATCACTCGAAACACTCCCATAAGTGCTGAGTCCCCCATCTTCAGCAGCAAATAAAGAGTTTCAATTCCTTTGGTTCTATATCCATCGGGTCTTTTCCCTGAGTATTGAGCGTCTGCCAGATCCCCTGGTAACTCCTCGCAGCGCCATTCTCCTTAGACCGTAATGATCTCTCTGTGTCTGTTCACTTGCTCCTAAAGGGCCCTCACAATATCTTACTTGTTATACATCAATTCACCACCAAGGGATGCTCTTTATTACATAAGTCAGTGGTGCTTAGTCTCTCTAATGTTGCGACCCTTCAGTATAGTTGCTCATGTTTTGGTGACCCTTACCATTATTTTCATTGCTACTTCATAACTCCAGTTCCCCCATGTGGGTTCCGGGGCCCCATTGTGGGGAAAAACAACAATAGACCCACTGCCTCCCCAAAAGCATGTCGTAAGAGTCGACTAATTGGGGAGCTTCCTTTGAAGTCAGAGTGAATCTGCCGGAGAGGCAAGGAACCAACAGTTTGTATTCAAGAGAATGAGATCTGTAAAACTGATGCACACGCAACACTCAGGTTCTGGAGCAGAACTGCAGTTCAGTAGTGGACGAGCAACTAGATCTTTCCGCCAGAGTGTACAGCTGGTGTACGCGAACAAGAAGAAGAAGAAGAAAACTTCAGTGGATATGTGTTTTCCGATAGTCTTAGGCGACCCCTGTGAAAGGGTCATTTGACCCCTAAAAGGGACATGACTCACAGGTTAAGAACCACTGACATGAGTCAAAGTAGAGGACCATTTTGTGCAATTCTGATGCATCAGGCCAGTAAAATAGATTTACCCCTAAAACAACTAGAACTGTTCTGCTGGAGTTTACATCCGGTGAACTAAAAAAAAACTATCTCCCCTGTTGATACACAAGCTTGAGTACTAAAGTGAATCTTATCAGAACTATGTTTTGGCCAACACTATGATAGCAGTGCCAAAGGTGGACACTTACATCCTCCAATGAACATAAAATTGTGACAACAGAGATGTAATGCCTTAGAAGAGCTGCATGAGTTTCAAGGAAAGACAGAATACAAAATCACGAAATCAGACAAATGCTAGAAATAAAGCCAGTCTTACAAGTCATCAAAGAACAACAAATAAAGTGGTTTGGACAGCTAACTAGAATGCCCTGGTACTATCTGCCACAGCGAGCCACACTAAAATGTTGCAACGGGTATAGAGAGAGTGGAAGACCTCGGAAAACATGGAGTGATGGCATTAAGAACAGCCTTACAGAAATTGACATCAGTCTTAATAGTGCTCTTGACAGAGCTCATCAATGAACGTAACATCCTGTCATTTCTTCTCACCCAGGAACCTTCTATTATATTCTGTAATCCTGTCATTTGTTCTCACCCAGGAGCCTTCTGTTATATTCTGTAATCCTGTCATTTGTTCTCACCCAGGAGCCATCTGTTATATTCTGTAATCCTGTCATTTGTTCTCACCCAGGAGACTTCTGTAATATTCTGTAATCCTGTCATTTGTTCTCACCCAGGAGATATATTCTGTAATCCTGTCATTTGTTCTCACCCAGGAGACTTCTGTAATATTCTGTAATCCTGTAATTTGTTCTCACCCAGGAGCCCTCTGTTATATTCTGTAATCCTGTCATTTATTCTCACCCAGGAGCCTTCTGTTATATTATGTAATCATGTCATTTGTTCTCACACAGGAGCCTTCTGTTATATTCTGTAATCCTGTCATTTATTCTCACCCAGGAGCCATCAGTTATATTCTGTAATCCTGTCATTTATTCTCACCCAGGAGCCTTCTGTTATATTCTGTAATCCTGTCATTTGTTCTCACCCAGTAGCCTTCTGTTATATTCTGTAATCCTGTCATTTGTTCTCACCCAGGAGACTTCTGTTATATTCTGTAATCCTGTCATTTGTTCTCACCCAGGAGCCATCTGTAATATTCTGTAATCCTGTCATTTGTTCTCACCCAGGAGATATATTCTGTAATCCTGTCATTTGTTCTCACCCAAGAGACTTCTGTAATATTCTGTAATCCTGTCATTTGTTCTCACCCAGGAGACTTCTGTTATATTTTGTAATCTTGTCGTGTGTTCTCACCCAGGAGCCATCTATTATATTTCGTAATCCTGTCATTTGTTCTCACCCAGGAGACTTCTGTAATATTCTGTAATCTTGTCATTTGTTCTCACTCAGGAGACTTCTGTTATATTCTGTAATCCTGTCATTTGTTCTCACCCAGGAGCCATCTGTTATATTCTGTAATCCTGTCATTTATTCTCACCCAGGAGACTTCTGTAATATTCTGTAATCCTGTCATTTGTTCTCACCCAGGAGACTTCTGTAATATTCTGTAATCCTGTCATTTGTTCTCACCCAGGAGCCATCTGTTATATTCTGTAATCCTGTCATTTGTTCTCACCCAGGAGCCATCTGTTACATTCTGTAATCCTGTCATTTGTTCTCACCCAGGAGACTTCTGTAATATTCTGTAATCCTGTCATTTGTTCTCACCCAGGAGCCATCTGTTATATTCTGTAATCCTGTCATTTGTTCTCACCCAGGAACCTTCTATTATATTCTGTAATCCTGTCATTTGTTCTCACCCAGGAGCCCTCTGTTATATTCTGTAATCCTGTTATTTGTTCTCACCCAGGAGACTTCTGTAATATTCTGTAATCCTGTCATTTGTTCTCACCCAGGAGCCCTCTGTTATATTCTGTAATCCTGTCATTTGTTCTCACCCAGGAGCCTTCTGTTATATTCTGTAATCCTGTCATTTGATCTCACCCAGGAGCCCTCTTTTATGTTCACCGAGGATTATCAGGTGGAGTTTCTGGAGGAGTATCACAAGGAGTTTGACAAGGCCAGGCAGCAGTTTCTTGTGGGGGAAATGGTTTGGAACTTTGCTGACTTCATGACTGTTCAAGGTAATTGTGACTTTTACTGGTGTGGTAAATAATTACACATGTATTGATGCGTACCCTTTCCATGTGGGTTCTAGGTCCTCCATTTGGGGGGGGGGGGGGGGGTACAGTAGTTTACAGCAAGGCTGTGATATTTGTCCCTTTGACATCACTTATTCAGGACATGTACCATCTCCTTCCAGAGTTGAGTTGAGTCAAGAATTGACATCACATCACTGGGGTGATCCCATGTGAGCTCCGTTCTCATCTTCAGCAGCCAGCACAGAGTTCCAATACCGATGGTACTGGTCACAATCTAGTTACATGTCCGTCTTGTCTTTCCTCTGAGTGTAGTCAGCCGGCCAGACCCTCTGGTTATACCCAGGCACCTCATTCTCTCCAGGCCATAATAATCTTGTTTCTCTACTAATTCCGTTACTTGTTCCCAAAGGGCCCTGTCCACATCTGTCTTGTCATGAATAATTTCACCACCCAGTGGTGCAGATCCAGCCAGTCTGTCTGACTGTTCATTACCCACTACGCCGGCATAGCCTGGAGAAAGGAATTGCAACCTGAATAAAGACCGGCCTATGTTTTACCCCTCAATGGTGAATAATTTCTAGAACTTCTATTTACTCCCCCCAACACTCCATTAAATAAGTCTTTCACAATGTGTGGTTTCTCTGTCTGTTCAACTGCACTGTCTATTTGATCCCAGAAAGCCTTCACGATAGACTGAAATGGTTGGGGCATATTGAAAGAATGTCAGATGACAGAGAGGTAAAAACTGTATTCACAAGAGAGATGGATGATCCCAGACCACGAGGTAGACCAAGAAGAACATGGAGAGATAATGTCTAGACAAACCTGCAAACACTTGATGTCACCAACTGGAAAGAGAAGGCCAACCAGAGAGATGAGTGAAGGCGGGTGATATCTGCAGCAATGAACCTCAAGGGCTCGGAATGCCGAAGAAAAGGAAGAAGATGAATTCCTGGGTTATGGGTTGTTCTCTTAAGGGTTTTTAGAGGGAAGGGTTAGGGAGTAAATTATGTTATAATGAAATTACTAGCAGCAGACATTGAACATAGATGATGCAAAGCAAATTAAATTATTGCAGATATCAGCAACATTGATCAACAAAGTTGTAACAGTTAAAACAAAAAGAGTGCCATATGCAAAACAATCTTTAGGTCTATTTTGATATTATTTCTCCATCGTCTTCTTTGTCTGCCTTGTGGCCCATGACCATTCAGCTCCCCCATGTACACATTTTTTTTTTTCAACCTGTCTCTCATCTGACATTCTCACAGTATGCCTTAGAGATTTGAACTATCATGATGCCAGTGAACAGTGGTGACTTAAACAGATTATCAATTTCTTTGTTGCTTCTCACTCTCCACTCCTCACTGTTTGTATCTTTGATGGGTCCAAAGATTCATTGTAACACTGTTTTCAAAAATTTATAATATGGCGTCTTTTCTTTTCTTTTTTTGTGCTGCAAGTTTCAGAGCCATATAAAACAACTGGTCTTATCAACGTTTTATATATTTTGATCTTGGTGTTACGAGATAGAGACTGATTTCAGCAGGTGTTGTATAGCGCAGTATTCTTTACTTCCAGATTGTATTTCTTTTCTAAGTATACTGGAGCGGTTGAAGCAACTTTTGTATTGCTATCCTAAAATAACAAGAACAGTTACCCAAAAAAAGAATTTTGGAAATTAAACCTAGTCCTCGAGAACCATGAAAATGTTAAAAGCATTCACTAACCTCATAGCCACTCTCAAAGTGAGAAGAAGAGATGAGATCAGAAATTTTGAAACTACGAAACATGTAGATATTCTCTGTTTATCAACTCTTGGCTGTTTCACATTAGTTTCATTTTTTTTAATCACCTCGACTGATCGATTGATTTATCGATTGTTTGAATGTCTTTATTGTTTGACAGGTACAAATAGGATAGTGGGCAACAAAAAGGGGTTGCTGACCAGACAGCGACAGCCGAAAGCATCAGCTTATGTAATCAGGGAGCGTTACCATGGCATTGCCAGCGGCAGAAATGACACCTGCAATTACAGCCGTTTGTCAAAGTATTCCACAAGTCCACACACATACCAGCAGCTGCCATAGTGGTAGTCTGTAGGGCATATTACTGTAGCTCAAATGTTTAAATTCAGAATTGATTTTTATTGTAATTTGAAAAGAAATGTGCTCAAAATTAAAAATCAGCAAATCAGCCATGTGTACATGTGGACTGGCACCTGAGACAACAGATCATGTCCTCGAAGACTGTCCGAAATACAACATATCAAGGCAAAACTGTTGGCCAAGAGAAACATTGGTGCAAGTCAAACTTTTACAGGTCGCTAAGTGAATTACAAAAGACAGTGAAGTTCATACTAGTGTCAACATTGCAGATATAGATGTTTTATTTCAAGCGAATGAAAAAAGAAAAAGAATTTGAAAAGATATTGAAGCAAATGACAAGTAGAACCAGTCAGTTTCACACTATCACAAACACAAATGACAAGTAGAACCAGTCAGTTTCACACTATCACAAACACAAATGACAAGTAGAACCATAAACATGAACAGAAATACACAGATTCACTTAACTGAAGTGACTTAAAGAGAAATCACTTATCTGTCTGGCCAGTTGAGACTCTGACATGTGTATAACCACCCGAAATACATTCTAGCCAGAAAGATCTGTAAATAGCAAAGGTCATAACTAAGTAATAATATATAAAACTGTGTTAAATGTTAGGTCCCCTAGACGAATTGGAGCCCATTAAATAGATAAGGCAGTTCTCGAGAGATTGATTGATGGATACCCTCCTGATTATTGTTTTGGTCATACATGTTTAGCAGACACCACTGTCAACACATTGAAAGCAGAGGTGGTAAATATCTCCATTGTGTGTGTGTGTCCTTGAAGTGAGCCTGCGAGTAGTTTCCTTTGTTTGTTGGAAAGTATTCTCCTGATTAAGTGATGTGTGATCCATTCCAGTTAAGTCGAGTTAAAAACCAACATCACAGCACTGAGGACATTCTCAGAAGTGCTTCATCTCTATCATCATCAGCCAGTCTTATTCAACTCTTCTGTCAGAAAACATTACATCAGAAGTCTGGGAGCCTTTATGAAAGCTACCATGCAGTCCATATCTCCCAGTGTGGCAAACATTTTTGTTTTGGCTCAGCATTTTCAGGTGCTAAGTTGCAGGGCCACATGTCCATGTTTCTGATATTGAAAAACTGGAACATATGTTTATGTCTCTGTGTCCTGTCCTTCCTATAATAAATAGCAATGGAGACTGTTTGACAGAAATCAAAAGGAGGAGGGCCATAGCAATGCAAAGATTAAACAGCATTAAAAGTCAATGGGTAAACACCAGCAAGGAGATCAAAATTAGAATTCTGAGAGCATGCATCTTTCCTGTAGCTTCATACGGATGTGAGTCCTGGACTATCTGCCAGTCCTTAAGAAAGAGAATAGGGGCTTTTGAGCTGAAAAGCTATAGAAAGATTCTTAGAATATCATGGACAAAGAAAATTAGAAATACTGACAACTTGAAATATCTGAACATCAAGGAAGATTGGCTAATAAAACAGCCTCCTATCTATGAACCTGAAATATTTTGGTCACATCAAGCGCCATGACAGATTGGAAAAAAAATTATAGCATAAAGCATGGTACCAGGAAGGAGGGGCAGGGGCCGACCAACACAGGATATAAGTGACTCCTTGAGTATGAAAGTACATGAGGCGGGAGAACTGGCGAGAGACCCGAGTTTCTTCCAGGCAGACAGTGATGAGAGCGATATTCTGCAAAGGACGTGCTACATGATGATGATGATGTCCTGTCCTTCATCTGAATAGGATGCACTGTCTCTTGAGAGACAATGAAGCAAGTTGTGTGAGATCCTTGCAAATTAGGGCTCTAATCATAACCCACTACAAAAACTGGACACTTCAATAGTTCCTCTGCATCATGCATTTTCATGACTGGGATATCTTTAAGCCATGTCTTGCTGCCGGCTTCATGTTTGTCAGTCAGTCTTTATCTCTTCTTCCAGAAATCGTGCCTTCCACTAGTTTCGAAACCACTGTGAAGTTTAATATAATCAGAGTAGTGGTATAAACAACATCCGGTTGAACCCACCATGGGTTATAACTGCTGATTGTAGATTGTTTATGATGATGATGTGATAATATGGGATTGTTTTTATTCAGGTATTAATTGTATAGTAGATATTTATCGATTGATACCATCGTTTATCTTATTAGTGCTTATAATTTCCTTTTTCCTAAACAGATTTTTTGTATACTTTTTTATATTTATATTTAAAATGAAAACATGATGTTGCTGTTGTTGTTGGTAATTTTATTGTAGTTATAGTTATAACAAGAGAACTAGTGGGAAGGATTCAACATTACATCACAAAAACAAATGTTTGAATATCGGATGTTAATATATCATAAGACAGAATAATGGTATCTGAATTATTTACTGCCTACTCAAAAGCATGTTGTAAGAGTCGACTAATTGGGGGCTTCCTTCGAAGTCGGAGTGCATCTGCCTGAGAGGCTAGGAACCAGCAGTCAGCATACAAATGAGTCAGATCTGCAAAACGGATGCACACGCAACACTCAGGATCTGGAACAGGACTGCAGTCCAGAAGTGGATGAACAACCAGAACTTTCTGCCAGAGTTTACAGCTGGTGAACGTGAAGAAGAATAATAGTTAGGTAATAAAGTACACTTGCAAATATATCAGACTTAACAGTATTTATTCTTACAAACTGTTACAGTTAAAACATAGTCTCTGCAATATCACATCACCAGAAGTATTTATAAGTATAGATAACTAATATAAAAACACAACGTGTGTATCCTAATTAAAACACAAATAGCTTGAACAGGATATCACTGTTTATATTACTACTACAACTACTACTTTTCAGTGCTGTCATGATAACCGCTTGTTTGCACTCATGAGGGGGAGGGGAGGGTTAATGACTTGATTTTGTCTTGGTAGCAACACACTTCTTAGGAATTGTAAAGCAAAATGTTTGTGCTGTTGCCTAGACTGCATGTAGTCTGGCTATAGAGGTCATGGTAGTGACCAAAGCAATGACCAGGCCAGAGACACAGACGTTTAGCTGTGCAGGCTTTCTCAGTGACTCAATGAGTATGCTCAGGAAAATACAGATGGACTGTGTCCGTTGACAGTGATGGGTGTCCCTGAGACAAAGATCAACTTCATATTCATGTCAGGGCAGGTAGGTGTGCAAGGAAATAAGCAAGCTGATAGGCTTGCAGGTAAGGCTACTATGGAGGGCGGATGAGCCATAGACCAGACCAATTGACTGAATGCTCTACGAGAAGTAAGACGCTTAAAAGAATCAAGTGATGATTGTGAATCTGCAACCATGACCAGACTGCAAGAACAGCAAGATAACAGGGGTACAGCTGGACAAGACCACTAGGCAGCAAGTTAACAGGGGTACAGCTAGACAAGACCACCAGGCAGCAAGTTAACAGGGGTACAGCTGGACAAGACTTCCAGGCAGCAAGTTAACAGGGATACAGCTAGACAAGACCACCAGGCAGCAAGTTAACAGGGGTACAGCTGGACAAGACCACCATGCAGCAAGTTAACAGGGGTACAGCTAGACAAGACCACCAGGCAGCAAGTTAACAGGGGTACAGCTAGACAAGACCACCATGCAGCAAGTTAACAGGGGTACAGCTGGACAAGACCACCATGCAGCAAGTTAACAGGGGTACAGCTGGACAAGACCACCAGGCAGCAAGTTAACAGGGGTACAGCTAGACAAGACCACCAGGCAGCAAGTTAACAGGGGTACAGCTAGACAAGACCACCAGGCAGCAAGTTAACAGGGGTACAGCTAGACAAGACCACCATGCAGCAAGTTAACAGGGGTACAGCTAGACAAGACCACCATGCAGCAAGTTAACAGGGGTACAGCTAGACAAGACCACCATGCAGCAAGTTAACAGGGGTACAGCTAGACAAGACCACCATGCAGCAAGTTAACAGGGGTACAGCTGGACAAGACCACCAGGCAGCAAGTTAACAGGGGTACAGCTAGACAAGACCACCATGCAGCAAGTTAACAGGGGTACAGCTGGACAAGACCACTAGGCAGCAAGTTAACAGGGGTACAGCTAGACAAGACCACCAGGCAGCAAGCCAAAGAACCAGAAGCTGTCAGCCGCTGCAGTCTGCTGGATTTACTGAGGAGGGGATCCAAGCACTTATGGACTGAATGGTTTGATTTGCAGTGATGATAATCTGTTGACTAACTAACTAACTAACTAACACTTATTCCTAGAATGTTTGTAAGCTCTCCTACGTGGTGTGCAGGCCATGGGTTCTGACCATCTTCCATTCTGACAAGGGTCACAAATTGGGCACGCATGCCCGTCTTACATTCGGCCCTTCTAAACACTAATCTTTGACACAGCAGTTGTGTTTTATCAAAAAAGCAAGTAATTTTCACATAATATAAATACCCCCCCCCCCCCCAAAAAAAAAGTAGAAAAAAACACGCACTTACTCACTCACCCATAGATACATACATGCATACATATATACAAAAACACCAGCGTGCACACACGTACACATATGTCTATCCATATATATACACACACACACATATCCATCAATACATACATACGCACTTACATCGATACATACGCAAAACACAAAAACACACACACACAGATACTCTCCTTACTCATCCACGCGCATAAATTCATACATACCTACATATACAAACACATATACATACATACATGCTCGCACATATACACGCTGCTCATACACATACACACGTATCCATACATACATATAAACATACACCCACATATCCATACATTCATACTGCATACATATCTATCCACACACACACACGTCAAGAGAGTGGTAGGTAGTGTGTCAGAAAGCTGAGATAGCAAGTGGTTGGAACATTTTTGCAGATATTTGAAGATAGAACCCACACGGACTTGACTGGATAATTCAAGTAAACCGGTATTACGTTTAAGTCAGATGAAGTCACTGGAGTGGTATTTAAGATAGGCACCTCCAACAAAGAGCTTGAGCTAATTATTGGGGAAGAAAGGGTGTGGGGGAAGGGGTGCTTGAGCGCCCAGTTTCCAGGGCCTAAGTTGATGAGATTAAAAAAGCTTCTACATCGACACGAAATGACAACAGTCATTGCTACCCATCAAGCAGTAGAACGTAAACTGCCCCCCCCCCCATCATCATCATCATCAGGTGCCTTGCCGACTGGCGTGGGCGATCATGCCTCTCCATAATCCGCGATCTCCTGCAGCATGTATCAGTTCGTGTGCCGACACACCTCCATACCATGCAACAAGACTGTCAAGCATCTTCTTTCGTTGTCTTCCTCCATCCCTCCTTCCACAGATCTTTCCAGTGGTCACAACATGTTCTATTTTCACTCTTCTCATAACATGGCCGAAAAATGATGACTGTCTCCTTCTGATGTCAGTGGTAAGTTGTCTTCGGGCTCCCGCCTCTTTTAAAACCTCTTGGTTGCTCTTTTTGGCTGTCCAAGGTATTCTAAGCATTCTTCTGTAAAACCACATTTCTGAGGCCTCTAAAAATTGTTTGGCCTGCCTACCGATTGTCCAGGATTCACATCCATATGTTAAAACTGGATGTATGTAGCAAGCAAGAATTCTTTTTCTAACTCTCAATGACAAGGATATATTGCACAAGATGTTTTTCATTTTATAAAATGCAGTTTTTGCCTGTCCAATTTGCCTCCCCCCCCCCCTTCCCCACACACAAAGTGGAAATGATGATAATGATGATCAGCTTATAATGTTATTAGAATGGTATTGCAAAGAACACACAAAAGATCGTTAAATAACCCCACCCTTGTCCAACCACACACATTACAGTGAGGCAGAGGACCCTTTCCCACGCCATCAGGCATATTGGGTGAATAGTGCTAGAACTATATTTTATGGAGCAGTCAACACTGTGGTCGTGATGTGGTCAATATTATGCCGGCCGGTCTTTACTTAAATAGGACTTTATCTCAGACAAATGTAAGGCTTAGTCAACCAGGGAGCCACAGTACTTGTTCAATCACCGTCCTAATATGATACGCAATTTTCGGCTCTCCTCCGAACTTCTACCCCCGCATTATGGCGCCGGAAAATATCCTGACTGGGCTCAGCCCAATTAAAAATATTGTTTTTGATTACCTGACAATTTTAACATCATCATTTTTCGGCCATGTTATGAGAAGAGGAAAAATAGAACATGTTGTGACCAATGGAAAGATCTGTGGAAAAAGGGATAGAGGAAGACAACGAGAGAAGATGCTTGACAGTCTTGTTGCATGGCATGGAGGTGTGTCGGCACACGAACTGATACATGCTGCAGGAGATCGTAGATTATGGAGAGGCATGATCGCCCACGCCAGTCGGCAAGGCACCTAATGATGATGATGATGATGACAATTGTAAGAGACGCAACATTGCAGAAGATAGTAGCAGACGATAATAGCGACCGTTGACACTTTCGAGCGTTTTTGCAAACGATAAAAGCGACATGGCGGGGAGACAACGTGCGCCGTCGCAGATAAGCGTCGTTGTTGTCCTGAAACTTTTCGGCATGCGCAAAACGCGGTTACACTCACCGCCGACGGTATTCCAAGCGCCGCTACGTGCGGCGTGGAAGGGGGGCTAAACTAGATGCCTGGGACTCACGAGCAAATTAATTGGAGGAAGTTGCAGGAGATGCGGTAGCTGCTGCTCGGCTCGTGAGTCCCAGCCGTCTAGTTTAGCCCCCATCCGAGTGGCGTTGGGCATACGGTCGGCGGGGAGGCATAGTCACAGACACAGGTCCGCAATTAACAAATCGCTGAGACCCTGTTAGAGCATTTGTTTCGCTATACGGAGCCGATCCAAGTTTTGCCCCGATTCGTTCGTCGCCGGAAGTTCGCATATTTCTAATTGGACTGAGCCCTGTAAGGATATTTCAAGCCGCCATAATTCTGGGGTAGAAGTTTAGAGGAGAGCCCAAATTTCTTTATTTTAAAGCCCTACCCTGGCTGTTGCCGGGGAACCTAATTTAACCCAACCTATGGGTTGAACAAGGTTTCTGTGACCTGTCCCCAGATGATCCTCATCCGAATGGTGGCACTTTGCTTCACCGGGTGTTTATCGCTCGGTTTTATGTCATAGTGAGGTTGAACGGCTGTCAGTCAGGGAGCCAAAGTAACGTCTAGGAAGAATACAATTATTATTATTATTATCAACAAAGCGACAAATTGAATAAAAGGCGACTGTAAATATTTCGCGGTATTCACGATAGTCGAAAATCACGTGATACGAATCATGTGACCATTTTGTTGTCTGCTAAAATTTAAGATGGCTGAGAAAGCCAGCAGTTGTATTGTTCTCTGATGAATGTCACAATGTTGCAGTATTTCTTGCTCGTCTTCTTATTTTCTTACGTCCACGATGCAAGTGGTGGAGTCGGTATGCTGTATCCCCGCGACAGTGAAGCCAGACAGTCGAAACTTCTTGATGGATTGTGGCATTTTCGTGCAGATTATTCGCCGACACGGAACCAAGGTTTTGCTGAGAAATGGTGGACGGCTCGCTTGTATCAGGCAAGACTTTGTCTATTAAAGTTTAGTGCGAAATTATATTCCGCGGTTCATTTCTTGTGGTTGAAATAACAGAAGAACATCTACTTTAGTGTAGAAATTACTAGATAGTAGCTAGAGGCTGGCCTGCGGATCGGAAGGTCGTGTGTTCAGATACTGACGGGGCCGAATTTTCCTTTTTTTTTAAAAATTGATCTTGGCTTCCATGTCGACCCAACCTTAGAGGGTACCAGGTGCAGTCCTGGGAAGTAAAGGCGTCTGGCGTTATGCTGACCACATCACCTATCAAGTGACAATTGGTATATAAAAATAGGTCCAACTGTATGCTCAATACGCCTTAAGGCGTGAAAAGGAGTCTGTTACTTGAAGTACTAATCACAATGTCTGGATTGTTTGGCAGAGGTGATCTCGAGGCTATGGAACGATATAACAAGTAAAATGGAAAATATTGAAAACTCAAAGCTGGAGAGAATGAGGAGTGTTTGCGGACTAGCCATTTAGTTTAGCCCCAATCCACGTCGCATGAGCAGCGTGGGGGATACTCTCAGCGGCCGTGGTATAGTCTCCGGACGTTCGCAATTTGGCGATGGCGGTATTGTGTCTTATTGTCCCCAGAAGTGCCCAATTGACACATGACTGAGGCCCTGTTAGGGAATATTTTCTGCCTCGATAATTCAGGACCATTATTGAGAAGATAGCCTAAGTTTAAATGTTTTAAATTCACTACTAATCTTACATTTACATGAAAATGATGATGGTTGGAATTATTTAATTTGTATTTTTTAATTCGTCTGCTAATGTTACATACAAATGTTGAATGTTGAATTAAGAATCGACATCACAGAACTCAGGATACTCCCATAAGTGCTCAGTCCCCATCTTCAGCAGCAGGCAAAGAGTTCCTATTCCGATGGTACCAGTAACCGTCTGATGTATATCCGTCTCATCCTTTCCCTGAGTGTTGAGCATCAGCCAGATCCCTTGGTAACTCCTCGCAGCGCCATTCTCCTTAGACCGAATTGATCTATCTGCACCTCCGCACTGTTTACTCGCTCCCAATGGGCTGTCACAATATCTAACTTGTCATACATCAGTTCATCACTAAGTGGTTCAGAGCAGGTAGTCTATCTGCCTGCTCATTTCCAAACACACTGGCATGACCTGGAGAAAATATCCAAAGGATGCTATCTACCCGGGACCTCTGAAGTGATGCTTGCCACTCTGCACGAAGCATGCCTGTTTTCACCTTTCTCAACATGCACTGTGAGTCAGTTACAATCGCAGCTGTTACATACTAAGAAATTTATGAGGCACATATCTTTTTATAGATTTTACTAGTATAATATGAAATATTATGCTAATATAATGAAATATTGTACTATAATGAAATATTGTCTTAAGTCTGAATATTGTACTACTAGTGATAAAATATTGTACTTCTGTTGATTGTACTAATATTTATGACATACTGTATTAATATTAATTAAATATTGTGCTAATATTTATTAAACCTTTTTCAAATTTTGAGGGTACTAATATTTATTAAAATATTTAACTAATATTGATTTTGTTACTAATATTAAAGGAATAATTTTCTAATACTGATGAACTGTTGATGAAATCTGTACTTTCAGACAGGGCCAGTGATAGACATGCCCGTACCGTCCAGCTACAACGATGTCACAGAAGACAGAAATCTCAGAGACTTTGTCGGGTGGGTGTGGTATGACAGAGAATTCTACGTCGCTTCAGACTGGGCCACAAACCGCCGAATTGTGCTGCGATTGAACAGTGCTCACTACAACACAATAGTGGTTAGAGTATATTTATTACCTGTTCTATACCCAGGGCTTTTTTCTGGAAATAAAGGTGCCGGTACTCACTATTGATGTCTAATAAAAGATGCTGGAACACACCACAAAGTGTCTTTTACAATAATGATTAAAACAGTGATGCCTTTGAAAAGGGCAGGGTACTGCATACTGTTGTGTACCGTCAGAAAAAAAAATCAGCCCTGGGTATACCTAACCTTTCATCATCATCAAGTTGTGCCATTAAATGTCACATAGAGCTTGCAGTTTATTCTTCCATTATGTTCTGTTGACCTTCACTCTTGCTGGTCCCAAGCCCTGATAAGAAAGAAGTAGTGCTGACGTGTGGCCAACCCCCCCCCCCCCCCCCCTCCTTTTCCCCCTCCATAATAAAAACTTTTGCTAAAGAAATTCACAGCAAAGGAAGTTATTCTGGTAAAGTGATGGGCGGTATTTCTGTAGTTTGTATCATGACATACACACGCCGGACCAGTGGTTTTCAAACTTCTTCAGGTGACTCCTCCTTGAAAATATTGCAAGATGTTTTATTTGCTGAAAACCACTGCCCTGCAACCAGTTTCTGCATGCTGGTGCTTGTTTAACACCTATTTCCATCCGGCAGTTCCTCGTCTCTGACTTCTTTGTCTCATCGTTTCTGGAAGGTAGCACATTCATTATTTCTACTCTGTCAGTACTTCTTCCGACTGCAGACACGGCCAGTGTGTCAGCTCTTTTATGTCCTTTCAACCTTGCATCTGCTGGTGTGGGCAGCCATGATAGTTTCTTGATGCGGGACTTCTGGATGCTGTGAACACATTCTAATCAGAGTTTGCCAGTTTGGATCTTCTTAAGCATGCTCAGTTTTCATTTATAATCAAATGTTTATTGCGTACATTCACATGAGTCCTATCAGCAGTATTGTGAACACAAACACATCCACCAGACAGCAAACAGATGCACACCTTAAGGTGCATGATTTCACACCTCAAGTGTGCATAATTTCACACCTCAAGTATGCATGATTTCACACCTCAAGTGTGCATGATTTCACACCTCAAGTGTGCATGATTTCACACCTCAAGTGTGCATGATTTCACACAAGTGTGCATGATTTCACACCTCAAGCATGCATAATTTCACACCTCAAGTATGCATGATTTCACACCTCAAGTGTGCATGATTTCACACCTCAAGTATGCATGATTTCACACCTCAAGTGTGCATGATTTCACACCTCAAGTGTGCATGATTTCACACCTCAAGGTGCATGATTTCACACCTCAAGTGTGCATGATTTCACATCTCAAGTGTGCATGATTTCACATCTCAAGTGTGCATGATTTCACACCTCAAGTGTGAGTGATTTCACACCTCAAGTGTGCATGATTTCACACCTCAAGTGTGCATGATTTCACACCTCAAGTGTGCATGATTTCACACCTCAAGTGTGCATGATTTCACACCTCAAGTGTGCATGATTTCACACCTCAAGTGTGCATGATTTCACACCTCAAGTGTGCATGATTTCACACCTCAAGTGTGCATGATTTCACACCTCAAGTGTGCATGATTTCACACCTCAAGTGTGCATGATTTCACACCTCAAGTGTGCATGATTTCACACCTCCAGTATGCATGATTTCACACCTCAAGTGTGAGTGATTTCACACCTCAAGTGTGAGTGATCTTACACCTCCAGTGTGCATGATTTCACACCTTAAGTATGCATGATTTCACACCTCAAGTGTGCATGATTTCACACCTCAAGTGTGCATGATTTCACACCTCAAGTGTGCGTGATTTCACACCTCAAGTGTGCATGATTTCACACCTCAAGTGTGCGTGATTTCACACCTCAAGTGTGCATGATTTCACACCTCGTGTGCGTGATTTCACACCTCAAGTGTGCATGATTTCACACCTCAAGTGTGCGTGATTTCACACCTCAAGTGTGCATGATTTCACACCTCAAGTGTGCATGATTTCACACCTCAAGTGTGAGTGATTTCACACCTCAAGTGTGAGTGATTTCACACCTCAAGTGTGCATGATTTCACACCTCAAGTGTGCATAATTTCACACCTCAAGTGTGCATAATTTCACACCTCAAGTGTGCATAATTTCACACCTCAAGTGTGCATGATTTCACACCTCAAGTGTGCATAATTTCACACCTCAAGTGTGCATGATTTCACACCTCAAGTGTGAGTGATCTTACACTTCCAGTGTGCATGATTTCACACCTCAAGTGTGAGTGATCTTACACTTCCAGTGTGCATGATTTCACACCTCAAGTGTGCATAATTTCACACCTCAAGTGTGAGTGATCTTACACCTCCAGTGTGCATGATTTCACACCTCAAGTGTGAGTGATCTTACACCTCCAGTGTGCATGATTTCACACCTCAAGTGTGAGTGATCTTACACCTCCAGTGTGCATAATTTCAAACCTCAAGTGTGAGTGATCTTACACTTCCAGTGTGCATGATTTCACACCTCAAGTGTGCATAATTTCACACCTCAAGTGTGAGTGATCTTACACCTCCAGTGTGCATAATTTCACACCTCAAGTGTGAGTGATCTTACACCTCCAGTGTGCATAATTTCACACCTCAAGTGTGAGTGATCTTACACCTCCAGTGTGCATGATTTCACACCTCAAGTATGTGTAGAAGCTAGTAATAACATGTTATCACATACCTACCACTACTTGTCACTCTTTCCCAGCATTTATCTGAACAGTATTTATCTTTATAAAAACAAATCACTGTTTACTGTCCTTGACATTCCTTGGCAAACTGATGACCTTTGCAGACAGGTTTTAACAAATCAGCTTTTAATAAACACATACATTTTATTGCTGTTTGCTTTCTGCTAATGTAGCCAATTATAGACAGATAACAGGAACGGTTTGTCCACCGGCCTAGTTTATGACATAATCGTTCTCATTATCTTCGGACAGCTGTCATGATGTAGTGGTTAGGCACTAATTTAAAAAAATGTTTACCATGACTGGTTCTCAACCCTTTGACCCAGTTGCCAGCTGGGCATGAATTTTCTTGAATCAACCGTTGGACTTCCACCTCCACAGCACACGCTTTCTACTCTCTGCACCCCCAGCCCAATGTGATCATAACCCTATGCAGGTCAGACTTTTCCTCTGGTACTCTGAGCCACTCCTCTCCTCACCCAATGTTCTCCAGCATGCATATTTGTCTTATTGTGTCTTCTGCTTGAGCCATCCATGATTTTCCCCTTTTCAGCCTGCTGTTATAATCTTCCACTGAATAATTTTATCAAGGTTCTGTGTTTACCACTGAACAAGATAGAAAAAACATAAAAGTCTCTGTAAGCTTTACAGAATCAGCTGCAATAAATGAACAAGCCTTTATCAGTAGAGCAATGACAAGAAACAAAACACAGCACAACAAATTGACTCTGAAATTACTACAGTGCAGGGTTCAAATCTTACATAAACAAATGAAACAAAATAAGGATAAATAACAAAGCTAAATAAAGTGCTTGATATGTACCTGGACCGCTCTGAATTTTGTAAAGGGAATAAAAATTAAATGGGTATGGCTTTTATAGACAGACCAACAAAGAAAAGTTTAGTTACATCTGATCAGTGAGAGTGAAGGACTGGAAAGAGGGATGAGGCAATGAAACAAAGCCATATGTCTATAATAGGCGTACCAGTTTCATTTATGTCCTTTACAAAATTTAGAGCGTTCCAAGTAAGTATTACACACTACAGAATTTGGAGTGTTCCAGTTAAGTATCACACACTACAGAATTTAGAGCCTTTCAGGTGAGTATCACACACTACACAATTTAGAGCCTTTCAGGTGAGTATCACAAACACAAGGCAGAACCGGTTAAACCTAACACTTAAGTAATCTCTTATACATGCAACAACATTCGGTATTTGCTTACAGTGGGTCAATGGCCAACAGGCCTGTCAGCATGAGGGAGGACATCTTCCGTTTGAGGGCGAGATTCAGCGCTTACTGAAGTTTGATAGCCATAATTACGTCACGGTGGCAGTCAACAACACGCTAACACCCACAACACTTCCGCCTGGCAGTATTTTGTATGAGACAGACACAACCATGTAAGTTGTTGTGAGGTACTTTATGTTGTTGTGAGGTACTTTATGTTGTTGTGAGGTACTTTATGTTGTTGTTGTTGATAATGAAAAATATCTAGAATTGAGACCTGATCTTTCAAGTAGACCATTCGATTCACTCAAGAAAAACATCCATATCACTCAAGAAGAACATCCAGATCACTTGAGTGAAACATCACATTAGCGAAGAAGGAAAAAACAGATTACTGAAGTAGAACAACTGGATCACTGAAGTAGAGCATCCAGATCAATTAAGTAAAACATCACATTAGAGAAGAAGAACAAAAACAGATTACTGAAGTAGAACAACTGGATCACTGAAGTAGAACATCCAGATCACTTAAGTAAAACATCACATTAGAGAAGAAGAAATAACAGATTACTGAAGTAGAACAGGATCACTAAAGTAGAACATCCAGATCACTTAAGTAAAACATCACATTAGAGAAGAAGAAAAAACAGATTACTGAAGTAGAACAACTGGATCACTGAAGTAGAGCATCCAGATCACTTAAGTAAAACATCACATTAGTGAAGAAGAAAAACTAGATTACTGAAGTAGAACAACCTGAAGCCAAGTTGTCAAACTTTCCTGTAGGCCTTGGTGATAGAGGTCGTAGGGTCACAGTGTGAGACCTAAACATTTGTTTTATGCCCAGGGAAATTTATTCCACCTAATGCTTCACTTTGTGTTTATTGATTACCCCTTTTTATATCATTATATATATATATTTTTTAAAGTTTTTCAATGTAGATAAATAAATGTAAACAACAAATATTAGTGATCTGTGCAGTAGGGTTTTTGTTGCTTTGTTTTGAAGTAAATTTTTCTAGGAATTTCTAATTTCATGACCTTTTGTATTTAGCATTTATGGGGTGAAAGGATCAAGAAATGTGTATAACGTAAATAGGAGCACACACATTCATGAAGAGTGTTGGTAATGAATGAGTTAAATTAGCCTTTATGGCAAAAAGGGTACTTCACCATGATCAATTGTTGATTGTCTGTGTATTTATGATTACTTTTTTTCTTGTTGCATTTAGTAGATGAAATTTAATTCACATCTTATAGGTACCCTCCAGGCTACTTTATTCAAAAATTACAGATGGATTTCTTTAACTATGCTGGAATCCATCGCCATGTTCGTTTGTATACTACACCACAAACTTATATCGATGACATCACTATTGTGACAAACCTGGACAGGAACAAAGGTAACTCAAGCCTAGGTTTGTTACTGTCTGCTTGATTACGGCTTCACTAGCAACGATGTGATCTTTGTCGGTGTGTGAATATCTGATGACTGCATTGGTATAAAATATTTGAATCTGTCTGACTTTGTTAACTTGTACTCATCATCATCCATAACACTGCGTGTCGTTGGGTCACCAGTTTCTGTTGACTGTCTGATCAGCTCCCTCCACCTTTGGTGGTCAGTTGCGATGGACTTCATGGTTGCATGCCTGAGGCCTGTCCACTCAGTCAGGTTCTGGATCATGTCTTTTTTGGTCTGCATCTTCTTCTCTTTCCCTCTAATGAGCCCTGCAGTATTGTTTTTGAGAGGCCGTTAGATCTTACTACATGTCTGCACAATTGCATTTTTCACTGTAGTTAGATGAAGCACATAGTTGCCAATATACTGTTATAGTCCAAGAATATGCCTAGAATCATTTTGAAAGATAGCATTTCCAATACTTGTATCTTCTTTTCAAGTTCAGCTGTTAAGGTCCACGTTTCACAGCCATACGTAAATGTACACAGCTAGTGCTCTGAGAAGTCAAAGCTTAGTTTTACATGAAATGTTTTTGGATCTCTATAACATTTGCACTTGTACTACAGTAGGGATAACTCAACCTAGTACATTATGCAACTGGTACTTGTATGGGTGCAGTGCAAACACAGAATAAGTCAATGGTGACTTTAACAGTTTTGCCTAAATGCCTGGTTACTGTATCGGTAACATGTATATGATCTCTGTTGGTGTCAAAATATCAATGTCTGTCAGCTTACTACACAAGTACTTGGTAATGAATAAGTTAAAAGTCGTTATATGGTTCTGAGATCACATTGAGGGGTGGGGGGGGGGGGGGGGAAGAACAGACCCACTGCCCCCAACAAGCATGTCATAAAAGGCAACTAATTAGGGGTTTCCTGTGACCAGATATGTTTGGCAGAAAGGTGCAGATATTGCAGCCTGCTTATAAACCAGAACACAGTGTGCAAATATCATTTTAAGGGCAAACACAAAAGCAGAAGAAAAAAAGAAGAAGGAGAATCAGTTTAGGAATTCTTCCTCCCTCACTTACTAACTAACTAACTCACTCACTCACTCACTCACTTACTCCCTCACTCCCCTAACTCACTCACTCACCCACTCACTCACTTGCTCACTCACTCACCCACTCAATCACTCACCCCCCAACCCACTCACTCAACTCACTTGCTCACTCACTCACCTACTCACTTGCTCATTCACTCACCCACTTACTTGCTCACTGACTCACCCACTCACTTGCTCACTCACTCACCCCCACCCACTCACTCACTCACCCTCCCACTCACTCACTCACTCACCCCCCAACCCACTCACCCACCCACTCACTTGCTCACTCACCCACTCACTTGCTTATTCACTCACTCACTCACCCCAATCCACTCACCCACCCACCCACTCACTGCTTACTTACTCACCCACTCACTTGCTCATTCACTCACCCACTCACCAACCCACCCACTCACTTGCTCACTCACTTGCTCACTCACTTGCTCACTCACTCACTCACTCACCCCCAACCCACTCACCCACCCACTCACCCACCCACTCACATGCTCACTCACATGCTTACTCACTCACCCATTAACTTGCTCATTCACTTACCCACTCACTCACCAACCCACTTACCCACCCACTTACCCACCCACCCACTCACCCATCCATCCACCCACTCACTCACCCATCCACCCACTCACTCACCCACTCACTTACCCATCCATCCATCCACTCACTCACCCATCCATCCACCCACTCACTCACCCACTCACTCACCCATCCATCCATCCACTCACTCACCCATCCATCCACCCATTCACTCACCCACTCACTCACCCACTCACTCACCCATCCATCCACCCTCTCACTCACTCACCCATCCATCCATCCACTCACTCACCCATCCACCCACTCACTCACCCACTCACCCAATGCACCCACTCACTCACCCACTCACCCAATGCACCCACTCACTCACCCACTCACCCAATGCACCCACTTGCTCACTCACTCAATCCTTTTCTACAAAAGGGTGTAGAGGTTTACCAGAGAGATCTCCAGACTTTTCTCTCTGCAGTTTTTTTTTAATTGAGGAATTCAAATGTGAATATTTTTTGCATTGAACACCACTATTTGAAAATCTCCAGGTGTGGTCAACTATACAGTGGTGGTTACTGGAGGGGCGGCTTCCTCGGTTCAGGTCAATATCCTGGATGCCAATAAGAACTTGGTTGCTTCCAGCAACAAACTGTCGGACGTGCTGACAGTTCCCTCTCCACAACTCTGGTGGCCCTATGGGATGAACAGCTCTTCTGTTGGCTACTTATATACATTAGAAGTAAGCAGGTTTTTCTCTGCTCCTTCTGTGGTAATCTATCATAGTATGACTTTCCCGTGTGGGTTCTGTGGCCCTATTTGGATGCGGGAAAATGGACATAACCACTGCTCTCCCCCTCCCCCCTCCCAAAAGAAAAGTGTTAGTCGTGTGTCCTTTAACTCTTTCTATCCAAGGCAGTGCACCATGTGTGCTCAGCCTATGTCTGTGTGTGTTATTATCTATTTCATGTTTTGTCTTTGTCTGCAAATGAAATCATACCATATATTTGAAATGCAACTCAGTATATGCTTTATCTTTGAGTGATACACTGATACCTTTTTCACTGTGATTATTGTGCCAAATTGGGTTTTTACTTGGAAACCACCAGGGAAGAGTTAATGGACACTGCAGAACCAACCCCAGCAAGTTTAGGCTGTTTGTGATTTCACTTGGCAATATTACGATCAGTAGTTTGCCATTGCCTTTCTTTGGGTTTGAGCATGTGTAAAGTAACCGCCTTCTTTTTCTTCTTCTTCCTTATCTGTGCTCACAATTAAAAAGATAGTTTGTGCATTGTGTTGTGGTTTACAGCCAAACTGTTATATGTGTACCCTTTGGCCCAAAACACATAATTTCAGTGAATACCTATTTAGTCACCTTTTATTACATGCATTTAGTGACAGCGGGCCTAACCCCCCCCCCCCCCCCCCCCCCACACCCCAGCCGACCCTTCACCACAACGAGGTCTCAGAGTCTAGAATGAACTTAGTTTGCTAGTCAACACTGCATGAGTGTAGTTATTTATAAAAAAACAATTTTTTTTAAAAAGAGAGACCCCTAGTAATGGATCAGAATGTCGTAGGTTCGCTCCCTGGTGGAGCCAGACTTTTTTCAAAAATGACCTTGACTCCCAGGTCCACCCAGCTTTGAATGGGTACCGGGTGCAGTCCCGGGAAGTAAAGGTGGCCGGCGTGATGCTGACAGCATCAACCATCTTGTGCCGATTGGTCTATAAAAATATAGGTCTAGCTCTATATGCCCTATACGCCTAAAGGTGTGGAAAAGGGAGCTTTACTTTACTGACCCCTAGTCATGATATGAATTGTACAAATGCTTTAACTCTTTCAGGCCCATGATTTTTGACAGCCCAGATTAATTTCCCTTTACAAAAATTGCAGAGGGGTGGATGTAAAAAAAAAACTATAGAGATTGTAATATACTTCTAATCCCTATAAAAGTATATATTTTTTAAAAGAGAAATGAATGTACATTCTGAATCTGATGATAAGTGTTTGTTTAATTTTGTTATAGTTAGTAGGAAAGAAGAATTCAGCAGGTGTTAAATTCATAAGGACAACATTTCACAAAAAAATTCTTCACTTACCAGCCTATATTTTTATAGACCAATCGGCACAAAATGGTTGATGCTGTCAGCATCACGCCGGCCGCCTTTACTTCCCGGGACTGCACCCGGTACCCATTCAAAGCTGGGTGGACCTGGGAGTCAAGGTCACTTATGGTTTTGCAGCCACAAGAGTAGCGAATATCCAAATTTGAGAACAAAACTTCAAAGTTTATTCAATTTCCTAAAATATTCCAAAGTTATAAGTTTCTGGGTTAGTTTAGCACTCAGCGGCTCTTAGTTCTCTCAGTGCGCTGAGCAAAATTTCAGAGAAAAAATGGCAGAAAAATGAGCCACAACACACACACACTATTTACTATTTACTTTGTACAGTTATTTACAGACTGTAGCTGCGATGATTTCAATGTAGCTTAGCCATAGTATAGTGCAATCTATTTGTTTAGGGCACTTTCCTTCTCTTACACAATAAATACGGTAGCATGGGACATTGTCTGTGTAATAAACTCATCAGAATTGCTAGCTTCCAAACAGCTTCACTGGTGAAAATTCACCGTCCGAATCACTTTTCGAAAAATCTAAATTTGTATTATCATTATCACAATTTAAAACATCTGACTGAATCAATTTCAGAGCTTCAGCCGCAGAAAGACGCATTCTGCGACCTGTACTTGTGGTTGGAACTTTGGTATTCATGGCACTTGAAAACAAACTTAGAAAATGAACTGTTGAAAAAAATTTCGCTGTTATTTCTATCAAATAATAAACGTGTTTCTCAGGCTAGGAAATAAAACTAAAAGGATTTTGGCAGAGTGACTTTCCCTGAATAGTTTAATTGTATTTCTGAACATTAGAAACTAGTACGGAGGTGTGTGTGAAGCAAAATGTTTGGGACACACTATCGGCAATGACAGCGTTGTTTGGGCAAAACGGAACTTCTCAAACAACGCTCACACTGTTGCTTGGGCCTTAAAGAGTTAAGAGTTCATTTATATAAATTCTTTCCCCTTGTGGGTTCGGGCCCCATTCTAGGGGTAAAAAGAATAGACCCACTGCCTCACTAACAAGCATCTTGTACAAGGCCACTAATTAGAGGAGATTCCTTTGAAGTCAGAGGGCATCTGCCTAAGAGGCAAGGAAACAACGGTTTGCACACAAATAACCTACTAAAAGACCACCTCCCCTGTGTGGGTTCCGGGGCCCCATTGTGGGGAAAACAAGAATAGACCCACTGCCTCCCCAAAAGCATGTTGTAAGAGTCAACTAATTGGGGAGCTTCCTTTGAAGACGGAGTGCGTCTGCCGGAGAGGCAAGGAACCAACAGTCTGTATTCAAGAGAATGAGATCTGTAAAACTGATGCACACGCAACACTCAGGTTCTGGAGCAGGACTGCAGTTCAGTAGTGGACGAGCAACCAGAACCTTCCGCCAGAGTTTACAGCTGGTGAACGCGAAGAAGAAGAAGAAGAAGACCGCCTAAGCGAGGCCGCAGAACCCAGAATGAACTTAGTTTGCTAGTCAATACAGCATGAGTGTAATTATTAAATTTAAAAAAGCGTTTAAAAAAAATGTAATGATAGATAGATAAATACTTTCAGAGATCTATGCTGTAGATCACACACGCTTCCTGTATTTTGTGTGTTTATTATAAATGAAGTGATATCTCTCAAACCAAGACAAATACACAGGTTACATTTGCAGGTGACTAATTAGTGGTTTACTTTGAAATCAGAGTGCATTAGCCTGAGAGGCAAGGAACCAACAGTCTGCATACTAATAAGCCATATCTGTGAAATGGATGTGGATGCAAAACTCAAGTTCTGGAACAAGACCAAAGTCCAGAAATGGATTAACAGTCCAGAACTTTCTGCCAGAGTTTACAGACAGTGAATGCTGAGAAGAAGAAGAAGAAGAAGAAGAAGAAGAAGAAGAAGAAGAAGAACAAGAAGAAGAACAAGAACAAGAAGAAGAACAAGAACAAGAAGAAGTAAGAGGAGGAGGAAGAGGAGGAAAAGGAGAATAATAATAAAAATAAAAATAATATTAATAATTTAAAACAAACATGGGTTTCTAAATGGTAGATCTTTGTGCTAGGAGGTATTTGGGATCCTGATTTAATACTGAAAGGCAAGATATTGTCACACTCCCTGTGTGGGTTCTAGGATCCCAGGACTGTACCTGGTACCCACTCAAGGCTGGGTCCACCTGAGAGCCAAGGTCATTTTTAAATAAAGAGTCTGGCTTTTCCTCAAATAAATTAGTGAGATAAAAGTTAAAACAACATGGGATGGGCAGATGTAAGGAAAACTTATCATGTATGGAATTATAATGTTCTGTTATTACACTCAACGTCACTGCACATTGGGCATTCCCGTGTATGCTAAGTCCTCCAATGCAGCAGCCACTTCAAGGTACTTCTACTTAATTGTTCCCATGAGAGTTGGTTACAATGTCTCAGATCTCGGCCTCGAAGACAGCATAGATGTGCTTCACCATGCTTTACTCCTATGTCATGCAATCGTGTTAGTGTCAGAGATTCATCACTATCCACTAGGCCAGTCTATAAAGTGTTGATGATATCTGCTCTGTCCATGCTTCTTCCCACATATGTTGGTTTATTGCTCGCCATTTGGTCTTCTCGCTCATTACCATTTACGCCTGCATGACCAGGTGTGTAAATCCAGGTGAGAGAGGTGAAGTGTGATTTTTGAATTATAACAAACTCACTGTAAATTGCTTGGTATTGAAAGAGTTGATAACTTGCTTCTGATGGTCATATTCTCTTGTTATGTTGCCGTGTTTTTTTTCCTCCTGTAGGTAAAAATAACAAATGATGTCTACCGGCAGCCATTTGGGATCCGAACCATCAGGGTCACCAACAATCAGTTCCTAATCAATGAGAAACCTTTCTACTGTCACGGGGTGGCTAAACATGAGGATGCAGACGTAGGTGCCTCACAGCGAGGGTGTTAATCTATTCTAGTTGTCATGTTTGTGGTGTAGTGGCTAGAACCTTGTTTGTGAATCAGAAGGTTGTGGGTTCGGGTTCTGATGGAGCAGGACTCTTCCAAAATGACTTTGGTTCCCAGGTCAAGCCAGCCTTGTGTAGGTAAAGCAGATACAATTTCTGGGAAGTAAAGGCGGCTGGCATGATGTTAACCCACCAAGTGTAATGAAACATAGGCAGAAAGGGGTTAAATGAATAAAGCATTCATCTCAGATCAGCATAAAGGCACGCCTATCCCTCACTGGTTGGTATGACAGAAAACAGTGATTAGAAAGCTGGCCGACCAGCGATACAGATAAAACCAGATGCACTGTGACCAGTTGAATAGATACGTTTATCCAAACGTGACCACCAGAGACAGATGACAGGGGAGTGATTGAGAACCCACGCTGATAGAGTAGGAATCGCGGGAATGAGTAGGAGGGGACAGTTAGTGGCGAGCGGCTGGAGGGAGCAGACAAGACAGTTAGTAGCGAGCCACTTGAGAGAACAGTTGGAAAAACTAGAGATGTGCTTCGTTAGAAGGTATATATTAAACTTGGAGTTTAGCTAGAACAGTGATTAAGGAACTCATAGAGAGACATAAGAATAGCCAGTAACAAGATAATGAAGTGTTCCTATACTATTGGTTATTGAAATGATTCATCCTGTTTGTCTTGACAATACTGTTAATAAACAAACTCTTGTGTAATTGTTACATCACTGGCCTTGTTCTTTAACACGATTCAAGAGAGCTATGAACTATATCCATAATACACTATGTCCGAATTAGGCACATCTATTTCTTGGGGGATGTGAAGACACAACTGTGTCACACAAGTGCCAATTGGTTTATAAAATATATATCTAGCCCTATGTGCCCTGTATGCCTGAAGGCCTAAAAAAGGGTCCTTTACTTTTTTGTTTTACTTTTAGTTGTCTTGTTTGATCTAACAGTTTGTATGTCTTTATCAGTGTCCTTGTATGGGTTTCGGAGCCCCATGTTTGGAGAGAAAAAAAAGAATAGACCCATGCTCATTAATTAGTATGTCATATATGGTGACTAAGTAAAGACTGTGTTTGGTTGAAAGGCTCACATGTCATAGCCTAGCTGTAAACCATAGCACAACGTGCCAACAGTCCTTTTAAGAGTGAAAACAGAAGAAGTATTTGAACTATGCACTGGCTGCTGTGAAGGGGGAAAAACCATTTATGGGAATGCTTGCAGTGCTGTCAGTCTCAAGTCTTTTTGAACTCTTAATGAAAATGTGAAACTGAATTTCAAAAAAGTTTCATAGCACACATTCAGACTGGGAAATATGTCCATACATGTCCATAGGTGCTCAGATCCTCCCCTCAGTATGAACCCCAACATCCGATGGCTAATAGTACCAGTTCTATGTTGATTAACAAGTCTTCTGGCATGTCTGGTGTGTGTCTCGTTTTTTGCTATGCCGATCTTAATTCCCAAGTCTGCCATTCTGGTGAGTGATGTGGATTCACTGCCACCAAAGTCCTCTATCCTTCCCATTTCTCCGAGGACATTAATAATATCAGCATGATCCATAGGCTGACCGTTGGTATTGATAGTGAATCCAGCCAACCTGTCAGCTCTTTCATTTCCATCGATGCCTGCGTGTCCCGAAACAAAAATAAAGGTGACTCCACGCACAGTGGACTTCTGTAATGATTCAAGCCATTGTCTTCGCACTGAACCTGCCTGAACCCTCCAGATCATACTCATTGAATCACTGAGTATACATACGCGGGTGTATTTTTGTGTTTCAAGCCAGGCACACGCTTGCGTCACTGCCATCCCCTCCATCGTCATGCTGCTGGTTGTCATGGAGAAGGCCCCGTTGGCTTCTTTGACTGTTGTGTTGTATCTATAGCAAGTAAGGGACCCTGCTCATGATGTTTGTGGATTGGGCATATGATATTAGATCTGGGTGCCAAGATCAGTTTGGAAAAAATGTTTGGATTTGAACATACTACCTTCAGGCTGGAGGCAAGCACCACACTGTTCACTGGCTCCTACAGGTTCTTTTCATGCATCATTTTACGACCATGTTTGTGCAGAACCAGCCAGTCTGTCTGACTATTCTAGACCAAATAGAACATTTCTGAAGCCCTTTTTCTATTTTTCCAGTTGAGAGGCAAAGGCTTGGACTATACCCTGATCTCCAAAGACTTCAACATGTTAAGATGGCTGGGGGTCAACTGTATACGGACATCCCACTACCCCTACGCTGAGGAGATTCTGGAGCTGGCGGATAGGCAAGGGGTGGCGGTCATCAATGAGAGCCCTGGCGTTGGCATCAGAAAAATGTAAGTTTTTTTAATGTTTGATTTTTATATGAAAAGCTACACACATCCATCCATCCATTTATTTGAAGAAAAAAAAATCAACCACTTTCATCATACTGCAAGCAGTATCGGTTGTAGTTATGGTCTAGTTGCTTTGTTAATTGCACTAAAACTAATGACTTGGACCGTACTCTAGTACCTGTGAGGGTACCACAACATCCACCCAACTTGTTAACACCTCTCTCCAGCCTTTTACTTCCACTGATCACATTTAAAATGTTCACTTCATCACTACTTTATAAGAGCAATGCCTGCTTCATTTTTTTTCTTCTGCAAATAATTCCGAGCAGTACAGGTAAGTATTGCATGCTTTATACAATTATGTCATTTATTATTGTTGCGCTCTATTTGTTTACAGAATATATAATGTAGTAATTTCATTTGTGTGTGTTTTGTTTCTTCTTATTTTTTTCTTCTAGTTTATGGTCAACAGTGAATTAGGTGCATGACCAGAGATTGGTGAAGAAGACTGATGTTGTTATTTCAGTCTGTTTTCTAATTGTAGTTTTACTATGTTGTTATTTCAGTCTATGTTCTAGTTGTAGCTTTACTAAAGTTATTTCAGTCTATTTCCTAGTTGTAGCTTTACTGATGTTATTTCAGTCTATGTTCTAGTTGTAACTTTACTGATGTTATTTCAGTCTATGTTCTAGTTGTAGCTTTACTGATGTTATTTCAGTCTATGTCCTAGTTGTAGCTTTACTAATTTTATTTCAGTCTATGTCCTAGTTGTAGCTTTACTGATGTTATTTCAGTCTGTGTTCTAGTTTTAGCTGTACTGATGTTATTTCAGTCTATGTCCTAGTTGTAGCTTTACTAATGGTATTTCAGTCTATGTCCTATTTGTAGCTTTACTGATGTTATTTCAGTCTATGTTCTAGTTGTAGCTTTACTGATGTTATTTCAGTCTATGTCCTAGTTGCAGCTTTACTGATGTTATTTCAGTCTATGTCCTATTTGTAGCTTTACTGATGTTATTTCAGTCTATGTTCTAGTTGTAGCTTTACTGATGTTATTTCAGTCTATGTCCTAGTTGCGGCTTTACTGATGTTATTTCAGTCTATGTCTTAGTTGTTGCTTTACTGATGTTATTTCAGTCTATGTTCTAGTTGTAGCTTTACTGATGTTATTTCAGTCTATGTCCTAGTTGTGGCTTTACTCATGTTATTTCAGTCTATGTCCTAGTTGTAGCTTTACAAATGGTATTTCAGTCTATGTCCTAGTTGTAGCTTCACTGATGTTATTTCAGTCTATGTTCTAGTTGTAGCTTTACTAATGTTATTTCAGTCTATGTCCTAGTTGTAGCTTTACTAATGTTATTTCAGTCTATGTCCTAGTTGTAGCTTTACTAATGTTATTTCAGTCTATGTCATCGTTGTAACTTTACTGAAATTGTTATTTGATCTATTTTCTAGCTATAGTTTTATTGATATTGCTGTTTCAGTTATTGTTGCAGGTATAGTTTATTGATGTTTTTTTTAAAAGCACATTTTGTTATAGCCTTACTAAATGTACTTCCATCTGTGTATTTAGTGGGAACTTTGGCAACATTTCCCTTCAGCACCACATTGAGGTCATGTCTGAGATGATCCGCCGGGACAAGAACAAACCCTCAGTCATCATGTGGTCTGTAGCCAATGAGCCCAGCTCCAGTTATAAAGGTTCTGTACCTTATTTTAAGTAAGTATAATTCTTTTTGTTGTTGCCAAATCCTGTCTTTATCGTTGACACCTTTCCGTCTTTCCAGATCTTCTTTTTTTTTCCTTTCATTTGCTTGAAATAGATTATCTATATCTGCAATGCTGTCTCTAGTATGGACATCAATGTCTTTTGTAATTCACTAAGTAACCCGTAGAGTTTGGCCTGCACCAGTGTTTCTCCTGACCCAAAGTTTTCCCTGGATGTGTTGTGTTTGGGACAGTCTTGGATGACGTGATCTGTTCTCTCAGGTTCCAGTCCACATGTGCACGTGGCTAATTCACTGATTTAAAATGTGTGTGTTTATGGCTACGAAGTCGATTGTGTCCTGTTCTAAGGCGTAGAATAATAACTTGCTCATCTATCTATAATATGGTAATCGTCTTGTTCCAGTTTTGGTGGTTTTCTGATTGATTTGATTTTTCTCTTCTTCTGTTGATAAGAGACCGGTACTTCAGGTTGTTTTTCATTTGTACCTCCCTTAGCTAGTTTGTTAGCTTTTTCATTTCCAGGAACTGCACAGTGGGATGATATCCATTCTTTATTTACCTTACACCGGTTGCCTAGTTTGGAGTTTTTTTTCTCCAGATGATAATGTTATATTGTATCACAGAAGGCAGGGATGTCACAGTCATTTAAAGACAGGGATGAAGTTTGTTCTCTCCATAACACAAAGCCAGGGCAGTATTGTAGAGACCGTGTGTTGCCAATGCAGCAAGATCCTTCTCTTGACTGCCTTGTTTACTCCAGGCAAAGGTAACACCAATATATTCACAACAAAGCATGCTGCAGAAACTGCTGGATCAGGAAAGCAGTGTTCTGTCTGTTCTTCTGGAGCTCATCTCTTAGAGCAGAGGCCAACCAAGGCTAAGGGCCTGTTCTGCTCTGCCAGAAGTTTACATTTTCCGACTGCAATCTCCTTTTTTTAATTGTGTACTCACTCCTTTAGACTCATCATCATCATCATCATCATCATCATCAAGTTATCCACATGTGGGTTCCAGGGCCCTATTGTGGGGGAAAGCATGTCAAAAGAGTTGTCTAATTGCCAGCTTCCTTCAAAATCGTATTGCATCTGCCTGATTGGCAATGAACCAGCAGTTTGCATACAAATGAGTCAGTTCTGTAAAACAGATGTATACACAACACTCAGGTTCTGGAACATGACTGCAGTCCAGAAGTGGAAGAACAACCAGAACTTTCCGCTAGAGTTTACAGCTGGTGAACGCGAAGAAGAAGAAAGAGTCATCAAGTCAAGTTGTAAGACTTGACAGATCACCCCTGTCATCACAACCTGTCTAACAGATTCTAGATCCTCTGCTTATTTCCCAGTCTCATGTATTTTCAGTGTCTTGTCTTCACTCTTGTGTTGGTTAGTGCTTGTCTTATCTTCCTGTTACTTTACCTTCTATTACTTTCACTTGTTATCGCAAGTTCTTCTCTTTATCATTGCCATCTTTGTGTCTTTACATTAACATTGTAGTACAGAAAGTAGAGCTGGTGAATTTTACATAAACTAAGTCATGAGAAGTGACAGAATGAACATTGAGGTTAGAAAATCTGTATCAACATACCCAAAACACACCAACTGGACCACCCCCCCCCCCCCCACACACACATACACACACACACACATACATGTAATCTACACAAGTTTCTAACTTGTTAACTAATAAAAATACAACTGATACAGGTTTGTAACAAATAAACTAATGACATGTAATCTACACAAGTTTGTAACAAAGGAACTAATCACCTGTAATCTACACAGGTTTGTAACAAGGGAACTAATTATTTGAATACATCAGAATAATTTGCTGTTGTAACATCTGCAGGTCTGTCATAGAGTTCACCAGGAACACAGACCCAGCACACCGGCCCACAACATTTGTTTGTTCTGAAACATTTGAACTTGACAGAGTGGTGAGTGATCCGCTAGTAAAAGTTGATAGGGTAACATCATCATTTTCTTCTTCTTCATCGTCATTTTCTTCTTCTTTATCATCATTTTCTTCTTCTTCATCATCATCCTATTGGGCCATTATAAGTCACACAGATCTCACCATCTGTTCACTTCATAGGATAGCAATCATCATTATCATCATCATTTTCTTCTTCTTCATCATCATCCTACTGGGCCATTATAAGTCACACAGATCTCACCATCTGTTCACTTCATAGGATAGCAATCATCATTGTTACAAGTGGGGTTGTACCATCGGAATCGAAACTCTTCACTTGCTGCTGAAGATGGGGATTGGTCACTTATGGAAGTGTCCTGAGTGCTGTGATGTCGATTCTTAATTCAACATTCAACGATCAAGAGAGGTCAAGAAATAAGAGAAATATCTGGGCATGCACAGGTAACCACGGTTGATACGACCAGGAATTTGGTGCTGTGTTGGACATATCACAGAGATAAAGAACACAACAGCACAGGCCAGAACTTCCTTTTATAAAAGGAAGAACATTTTGTGCAATAAATCCATGTCACTGAAGGCTAGAAAAAAATTCTCACAGGCTATACAGTGCCAGTTTTTACACACGGCTGTGAAGCCTGGACAATTAATCAACAAGCCAAATAATTTCTTGAAGCCTCAGTGATGTGGTTTTACAGAAGAATCCTTATAATTCCTTCGACAGCTAAGAAAAGCAACGCAGATGTTTTGAAAGAGGTGATTGCTCGAAGACAACGTATCACAAACATCAGAAAGAGACAGTCATAATTTTTTGGTCATTTTATGAGAAGAGGGAAGCTGGAACATGTTGTGACCTCTGGAAAGATCTGTAGAAAGAGAGAAAGAGGAAGACAGCGTGAAAAGATTCTTCACAACCTTTTGTTATGGCATGGAAGGTGTCGCACACAAACTGATTCACGCAGTTGCGGATTGTGGAGAGGCATGATCGTGCATGCCAGTCAGCAAAGCACTTGATGATTGGACACGTCCTGAGAAGAAACCAGCAGAGAATCATCAAACTGGCAGTTCAATGGGAAATAAAGGGATTGAGAAAGTCCCCTCTTCCCCCCCCCCCCCAAAAAAAAAACCTTAAAAGAAAGCTGATGAGAGAGGTTAAAAGTGGACCGGGTTCTGTCCTTGATATTGAAGAGAAGGCACAGGGTAGAACAGAATGGAGGAATAGACTGTGAGCCCTATGTGACATATAATGGCACAACAGGACAAGGATGATGATTTATCATCTTTGTCATCAAGTGCCTTGCCGACCAGCATGGGTGATCATTCCTGTCCACATCTTATGGTCTCCAACAGCATGGATCAGCTTATGTGCTGTCACCCCTCCATGCCATGACAACAAGTTAGTTAGTTGCTTATCTTTTACAAGACGTTGCAGTACCAACCCCAGTATTCTTTGACTGGTTTTTTTTTTCTAGGCAAATTTTACGTTCAGTATTTTGCATTGCTTTCTGAATGTTCAGCTCTCTGTACCACTGTCGAAACCAATGCAAGACAAACCGTCCGCAGCTGGGATTGAGCCCAGCACCCCAGCATATGATGCTCGTTTGCAACACCTAAACCACAGACACTGACACATGACAAAAGGCTGTCAAAAAATCATCTCACATTGTCTGTCTCGCTTTCCACAAATCTGATGGTCACAACATATTCCAATTTCCCTCTTCTCATATTTGTTTGTTTGTTTTGTTTGTTTTAGTATCCAGAAGCCATGAGTTGTCAACCCTTAGGCTCTTTATTATGGATATCGCAACCTTTCGGCTTTGATTCCATTGTAAATACCGTAAATCTGGGAGAAATGTGGCTTTTCTGCCTACCCCCGGGGAGTGAACCCGGACCACAAGGGGTTCGTCACCGCGCAATCTAGTTTAGCCAACTAGGCTAGAGAGCCGGGCTCCTCTTCTCATAACATGATTATAAATGTTTACAGCCTCCTTCTGATGTCTGTGATGAGTTGTCTTGGGGCCCTCGCTTCTTTATCACAAAGGTCTAAACATTCACAGCAGAAAAGCAGAGACGATAAAAGATGTGAAATCATATAACTGTCGAAGCATTAGTATTGAAAAAAAAAAGAATACAAAAAAAAAACAAGATGGGATTTTATATCACTAGAGCATTTATTTATGAATGTTGAATAAATTTAAACATTGTAAAAAAAAATTAGAAAGAGTTTTTTAAACTCTCAAGTGAAAACAGTACAGTTGAAACGAGAATATAAACATTCTAGGTAGACACTCATTCTGTGGCTCCTGTTTTTTTTTTTTTTTTTTTTCTAAAATCTTTCTGCTCTGATTTTTCTCTTATTAAAGATTGACACCTGGTGACCCAAAAGGCTACTGTTCAGATAAGAATCCAATAGGAGAAAATCCAAGAAAACCTATTCAGCCATATGACACATTTATCTAACACCGTCATCAATCGGGAGGAATGTTCTCCAGAATGTGATAATGACTGGCAAGATTGAAGGAAAGAGAGCAAGACGAAGGCAAAGACTTAAAGCCTGAATGACCTGGTCATGTGAAAAGGGTGAGAGCAATAACACTGACCTGATCCGTGATTCTGGCAATCATGAGGGATGGCTAGACATGATAGGTAATGTTTATCAGCACAGCACATAATGATGATTATGATACTGGGAAAGAAGATGGTTACCAAGTGACCAGCTGTCCAATGTAGATCGTTTCATTGGGATCACAGTTTCTTCCTGCAGTACTTACCACAGTTTTACTGAAGTTAGTCAGTTAATCAACAGATTATCCTCATAGCACATCAGACAAGTCCATAAGCTCTCAGATCCCATCTTCAGCATATCCCTCAGTGTGTGGCGACTGATAACACAAGTTCTGTATTGGTATACTGTTCTCTTTTTTTGACTACATGTATAGTGTTCATGTTTGACAACATCTCTTTTGACCTGAAGTTCCTGTAGTCTTCTGAGTGTTGCAAATTCAACGTTGTCTCCTGCCTCATCTTCTTTTCCTGCCTCCCTGAGAGCACTGAAAATATCAGCTTAGTCCATTGCTTTTCCTGTAGCTACCGTAGGCCTGCCAGCAAGCCAATCCGCTCGTTCATTCCCTCTTACCCCCAGAGCGTCT
Organism: Candidula unifasciata; assembly: GCA_905116865.2. NCBI lineage: Eukaryota > Metazoa > Mollusca > Gastropoda > Stylommatophora > Geomitridae > Candidula > Candidula unifasciata. The sequence goes on from CAJHNH020002773.1 coordinate 331,885, forward strand.
TGGCACAAAAATGAAACAGATTCTTATCAGACCAGATTTTCTCTGCGACGCCAAACATTATTTTGTTCAAATCCATCCTGTCTCTCTCTCTCTTCTTAAGCATGTTCATGGAATAACTTAGAAAGCACGCTTGGGAAAAATTTGGTGTCTCTAGCCACATCATTGCTTTTGTTACTGCCATCACCTCCATAGTCAGACTACTTGTAGTGGAGGCAAAAGCCCCACTATTTTGTTTTACAGTTTTCCCTCGAACCAGAATCATTAAAGCCCATGAGAGTTGGGCTACTTTAGTCCCAGTCATTGACAGTAGATTATCACTGGAATAATCAAGCAGCAAGACACAACACAATAACATGTTTTTCAAAGAGACTAATTATACGGTGGAAGTGACCACTAGGAATGATTCTTTTTCTTTAGCATTCTGAGACCTTGAGGTTCAATGCTGCAGATATCGCCCAGCTCCATTCATCTCTCTGCTTGACCTTCTTCAGTATTCCCAGAACTTGAGGTTCAATGCTGCAGATATCGCCCAGCTCCATTCATCTCTCTGCTTGACCTTCTTCAGTATTCCCAGAACTTGAGGTTCATTGCTGCAGATAAAACCAGCCTCCATTCATCTCTCTGGTTGGCCTTCTCTTTCCAGTTGGTGACACCAAGTGTTTGGAGGTCTGGCGATATTATCTATCCATTGTCTTTTTGGTCTGCCTCATGGTCTACGACCATTCATCTCCCTTGGGCATACAGTTTTTCCCTTTCTGTCATCTGACATTCTCTCAATATGCCCCAGCCATTTCAGTCTATTAGCTCTCTCATGATGCTATTATCAGTGGTGATTTAAACAGATTATGAATTTCATTGTTGCTTCTCACTCTCAATTCCCCTCTGTTTGCATCTTTAATGGGTCCAAAGATTCACCGTAATACTCTGTTTTCAAAAATTCCTCTCCCACTCTGCATACATGTCTAAATTATTGTAACTGTGACTGATCCACTCAGTTTGTAAGGCCTGGGTTTCAAGATCATGATGTATTGTCTGCTTGCAAAATGTGTCCCTTCATGTCACTTGGACCACCTTTCTCAGATAATCTGTTTTTGAGGCCTAAAGCTGGCTTCTATGAGCTGTTGTCATTGCCCATGACTTACATCTTTAGGTCGAGGCTGGTATGTAAGTAGAGCGGGATACAGCCATTTTTGTCCTATTGCTAATTTCCCTCTTGATCTCTATTTTATTATCTTAATGAAAATGTAAACAGTGCAAGAACACATTGCTAGCTGACTGCGATCCACCTGAAAAGGCAAATCATATACAGCATGTTGACTGTTGCTGAAGCACCTATCACCGGTTTCAGAACCCCTTTGTGGATGTCATCTGCATCAATCGTTACTACGCCTGGTACCAAGACCCAGGACACCTGGAGGTCATCCAGTTGCAGCTTCAGCGAGAGTTTGCCGGGTTTAGGAACCTCTACGATAAACCCATCATCGTCACAGAATATGGAGCCGACACATTGCCAGGTCTTCATACGGTAAGTACCTGTTTCTCTTCGTTTTTTCAGACCCCTTCTTGCACCACTGTTGACTTCTGGTAAATTTGGTGGATAGGCAGGCTTACTGTTTTTGTGGCAAGTTTTTGCTTCTGATGGTAGTTAGCCATTGCATTTTTCTCCACATATAAACTTTAAAGGATATAGTTCAACCACCCACTTCCTTATCTGAGTGCATGGTGTGACACTGTGAGCCGCAGATTTCATTTATAATTATTTCTGACTGTGCCCAACAGTGTTTGTGTTTTGAACTTCAGATTAAGAAAATAATGAATGGCCTATTGCTAGAGAACTGGCGGTGCCTTATGCGAATAATTGCATGTGCGACTACTGATCCGCTATGACAACTGCTGCTTCCATCAACAATGAACTGCACTTCTAGGGCCATATTTTTTTGTGCTGATACTTCTGATGGCTAGTTTGTGCATTAAATACATGTGTATGTTGTTGGCTTTGCTGAGACCGTCACGTTACATCTCACTGTAGCCTAGAAGGTAACCAGATAGTAGACAAATTGGCTAGAAGCAGCCGTGACTTGGTAGAAGCAAACTATGACATAACATATCAGGAGACCAAGACTTGAATAAAACCCAGTATCCAAGAAAGTTGACTGGATACCCACACCAGATATTCTCCCCAAGACTTGCTTGATTGCCGCTTCACAAAAGAAAGACAGTGTATGAAATTCAGACTGTTAGGTCCTATAATCCTGTCATTTGATCTCACCCAGGAGCCGTCTGTTATGTTCACCGAGGATTTTCAGGTGGAGTTTCTGGAGGAGTATCACAAGGAGTTTGACAAGGCCAGGCGACAGTTTCTCGTTGGAGAGATGGTGTGGAACTTTGCCGATTTTATGACAATTGAAGGTAATTATCACTTTAAATAATGCTGACACAAAGAAGACATAGCACAATTGATTCCCTGGCATATTTTGCTGATATGCCAGCTGATAAACTGTGCAATGAATAGTTTTTATCCACATTATTCAAATTTACTACGGGGAAAACTTTGTTTTTAATTAAAAATTTTACTAGCCTGATAAATAATTACATGGGTATTGAATGATACTCTGCATGGTCTCGAGGTATGGTGTCCGCCTTAAGTGCTAGAGGTCCCGGGTTCAGGCCCCTGAAGGCTGGGATTTATTTTGTTCACGTGGACTTCTAGTAATTTTCCCTGCTGTCTGTTTATAGTGAGATTGGACGCCCGTGTGTATTGTTGTGCACGTAAAAAATGTCTGGGCACTTGGAAATCGAAAAGAGTAGCCTAACGGCCCTATCTGGGCAAAATTTTAAGTTAAAAATCTACCCAAAAAGTATTTAAGGATCCTTGCCGGTGCAACAGAGTTCATGCACTGAGCTGAGATTTTTTGGACTCAGACTTGAGTTAGAAGAAGAACAAAGCACTTATGGGTTACTACCCGTGGGCCATGATCTTGATCCGTTGTTCAAATTCAAACTTTAAACTCTTTGTGAGGAAAGTATAAAGTTATCATTTATAGAATTGGACTTTTACTTGGTAAACACTACTAAAAACTACAACAGTAATCCCTCTTAAGATATTGCCAGTGTGTTTATGGACATGTTTTATCCAAAGATAAATCTGCTATGCCTTTTAGGGCTTTAACCTCTTTACCTGGAGTCATCAATATTTGTGCCGTGCCATCTGGTATACATTCATGGAAAACCCACATTTATATCACACACTTGAGGTTTTTTTGGGGGGGGGGGGGGGGGGGGTGGGGGGGGGGGGGGGGGGGGTGGGAGGGCCAACCAACAAGCCTAGTAAAGAGCACTGGAATATACGCAGCATTTAGGAGGCCCTGGAATGATTATATTTACTCAAAATAGCATTTGGGGATTTAATTTTGGAAACAAATTTGCTTTTCTTATTATTTGCCTTCAGTCACATAGCTACCGAGTCAAATTTTTTTTTTAAATTGATTTTTTCACCAACCCTGTGCCCCTTGACATCAGTTTGATCTGTTGACCTGAATGACTTGACTATTTGACAGGTACAACACGGGTGGTGGGCAACAAAAAGGGCCTGCTGACCAGACAGAGGCAGCCCAAAGCAGCAGCACACATCATCAGAAAGCGGTACCATGGTATTGTTAATGGAGACAACGACACCTGCAGTTACAGCCATTCATCAAAGTATTCTACAAGTCCACACACATATCATTAGTCCATTGATGGGAGTCCACTGGGTACATTATCAAAGCACACATTTTTAACTGCAATGATTTATTCTTGATTTTTTTATTTTTTTATTATCCCGTTTAAGACTTCTCTGTCAGATGACAGAAGTAAAAACTGTATACACAAGGAAGATGAATGGCCGTAGACCACGAGGCAGACCAAGAAGATGATGGAGAGATAAAAGACCTGCAAACACTTGGTGTCACCATCTGGAAAGAGAAGGCCAACTAGAGAACAAACAAACAAACCTTTTTTTTTCATAGGGTCACAATGGCGGCGGGTGATATCTGCAGCAATAAACCTCAGAGGCTTGGAATGCTGGAGAAGAAGAAGAGAAAGACGTCTCTGTATATTTTGCTTTTTTTAAATTTTTTTTTTAATGAAGCTGGAAATATTCACATAAATAAATGGCACAGAGTTGGGGGGGGGGGGGGGGGGGGGGGGGGGGGGGCCTTGCAGCGCTAGAGACATTATATATAGTAAACAAACAGATAATATATTGATCAACACTCATTGAAAGATAGAAGGAGACACTGTGCCAATCAATACACTGTCTGTTTATTGTAAATAATTGAAATATTCATTATCTTTGTGGTGACATGAAAGAACTTGTCATCACTTGCTCTATAGTTAAGTTAGTTGCTTATCCTTTACAGGACGTTGCAAAACCAACCAGAGCATTTTTTAGTTGTTGTGGTTTTCTAAGCAAATTTACAAATAAATAGTTTGCCATTGCTTTCTGGATGATTGGCTTCTCAATAGAACTGTTAAAATCAATGCAAGGTGCAAGTCCCACAGCTGGGATGGAACCTGGCACCCCAGCATTACGAAGCGCTATATAGCTGCTTTTTGTAAACATCAGCCTCATTACAGGTTGTGCCAAAAGTATTCTTTCACCCTGTGTTGGCAATATGTACCTCTCTTTATTACCTATGTCATGAAAAGATTTCAAACCAGATGAAAAGTAGAAATTGTCAAAGACTTATCACTCTACATTAAACAGGTAATTAAATACAATAATATGGATCATCAGTAAGAGCGTTCCTGACAGTACAGACCCTTGTGCACACAACACACCCACAGCTGGATGAGTTCTAAAGGGATCTTTATTGGACACTCAGTGTGACAGCATATATTAGAATGATCTGCCTTTTCGCCCCAAACCTGGCTGCTCCAGAGAGCTGTTCACAATGGGTCCCCCTTTTTGTATGACTACAGTTCAAACCAACATCCTGGTCTCATGCGGCCATTCTCACAATACCAGAGAAGTCGCAGCTCGGACACAATCGCTAAGACCTGCAGGAGGTGATGAAAAGACAATTGTGCCACACTGGCTGTCGCTCAAGAGTGATGCCTCATCTACGGAGTCGGCTGCTAAAAACTTATGCTGATACTGTAATGACCTATTAGTCATCATCACCATTAGTTATCGTTATGCCAAGTGGCACATTAGACTTTAGAGAGGACTTTCCTTGCGTTTCTGTCCTGTGCAATCTTCAGTGCAGTTTTCCATGTCAAAGATGCCGCACTCAGGTCACTTTCCTTCGTTCGTCTCCATGTTGTTTTTGGGCGCCCCTGTTTTCTCTTTCCCTCTGGTATCCAAGTGAGAGCTGTTTTGGCAGGTATATCAGGATTCATTCTTATAATGTGGCCAAGCCATTTCCATCTTCTCTTGGTTATCATACTGTCTAGAGTTTCTTGGTTTTTGACTTGATGTGGTTTAGGTTTGAGATTGTATCTGGCCAGAAAATTTTGATATTCTACGTAGACATGTGTGGTGGAAGGTGGATAGCTTGTGTGCATCTTTTTTCATGATTCTGCAGCATTCTGCCCGATAAAGAAGAACTGGCAAAATGATTCTCTTGTAGAGTCCGATTTTCGTTTCTTTGCAGTAACTGTTGGATTTCCAGATTTGCCTCATCCTTCCAAAAAGCATCTCTAGATTGGTTCAGGCCTGACTGTATGTCTTCCTCTGTCACTCCCAGTGGGGACACCACACTGCCAAGATATGGGAAATGTTCTACATTTTCAAGAGTTTGGTTATTTATGGTCTTTGGTTGTTGGTTTGGACTGTTTGTCACGACCTTGGTTTTCCTTGTATTTATTCTCAGTCCCGCCATTTCTGCTGTGCTGTGTAGTCTGTTACTTTTTTCTGTGCAATATATCAAACAAACATCTGAGAAAACTGGTCAGTCGTCCACCAAATTCCAAGTCACTCTGACTTCCCATGTGAATGTTGCAGCTATAGAGCCTTCATCTTCACATTACATAAAAGTACAATACCACACACGCAAAATTACTTAACTGAAGTATCTCCAAGAGAAATCACATGTATGTCTGGAAAGTTGAATCTCCCTAGTGTATTGCAGTAAAATAGAACGCAGTGTATTACAACTGCTTTGGATTCCTAAACCATAAGAACTCTGCTCCTCTTTATTCTCAGATTCACAAGTATCTTGTTGCTACACACAAAACATGTGTTTGCCACTTTGTTCCCCTATGATTTTGTTAAGTTTATAATATTAGACCATTCAGCTACAACAATTGTATTTAGGTAACAACTGTGATGCTTCAATGATTTAAAAACCCCACTGTTCATGAATTTTATCCATTTATGTTATTTAGGAATTAACTTTTTAGGTATCGCTTTCAGGAATTATTCACTCATTTGTGCTGGAGAGTTAGCGTATAATGTTACACCATCCAGCATAAGAATGCATCTTTATTGATTGAGGAAGGAAGTGGAGAACGTGTGGGAATGTCCCGAGGTCAGGGACTTCTGTTTCAGTAACCAATGATTATTACAGGTCCTCTAGAAACAACACATGTGGACCTGGGGATGACGAGGTCACCACACAAATGAGGCTGCAAAATGTTCCAAGAAATTTGGAAGAAAAATCTTTGCCTTTTTCTCAATGAAGGTAGGCTAGGTGCCACTGTTGTTTTTAGGACTGTTATGTGATAAGAATCGGCTTCTGTGGCTTTGGCGTTGCGAACGAGCTTCGTAATGCCGGTGTGTTGGGTTCGATCCCAGCTGCAGACTTTGCGTTGGTTTCGACTGTAGTACCAAGAAGCCGACCATCCAGAATGCAATTTGCCTAGAAAAACCATAACAGCCGAAAAAATGCTGGGGTTGCTTCTGCAACGTTCTGTAAAGGATGTGCAACTAACTATGTGATATAACCCCAAAATGCAGGTGTTCAAGGTAGCGAGCGTGCAGACTATCTTGCTGACACGCAATTGCTATGGCTGGTCCAGTATTGGGCAGAACTGATGTTATCAATTCCATGCGCTGCACTTACCGTACCGAGGAGCACGCCAAAACATATGACTCCGTATCCGTGTCTAAACTGATAGACACGGGGGTGCAGCCTGGAGCTGCAAGAAATTAACATTTCATTAAGAGGACAAGACGTTTCATTAACCAACACAGAACAGGCGTCATCAGTCGTTTTACACTTGTGGAGCCTTTGAGGGGGACATCGGAGCACCTATGGATCTCTTCGGAGTGCTTTGATGATAATCCTTTCTAATCACTAATAACATAAAATTGTTTCCATTGCACGACTCTTGTACCTTTGGCGGAAATTCACGAGAACGGGTTTTTATTCATTCACTACGAAGAATGAACCATAGTACTTGAGGATCTAAGCCATACTTTGAATAACAGACTAACCCGGAAAATAAATGCCCAGAGAAGTCAGATGTGTCGGCCGAGGAGCAAATGTCATAGCTATGTTGTAATTCCTTGGAAGAACGAGGGAGAAGAAAAAGAAGTATACATTCTGATAAATGTCTGTAAACTAGAAACATAATGAATAAATGGAAGTTCTTGCTAGTGTTTTTGTTTATCATTATCATCCTTTGTGTGCCACTAGACATCACGCAGGGCTAGCATTCGATTCCTTCACTTGAACTTACGTGCAACTTTATCGATTTCTGACACGGAATTCAGAACAGGATCTTTTTGTCTGTCGTAATAATGTTCTTCTTTATGTTTCCCTCGGACGTTATCTTTTTCTCTCTCTCAGACCATTTGTTTCCCATTTCAGTGCCTGTTGTGTAGTTATTTGCTCATTTCGTCTCAGATTGTGACCAGTATATCTCCACCTTTTTTGTATTATTTTTTTGATACAGGTATTTGTCTAGACATTTCTCTGATCTCCGTATTCTTTTTTGGATTCATTCCACCCGTTTTATGTGCATTATTTTTCTCAGACATTTACTGTATTTTCAAATGCCTTTAACTTTCGTTCCATATCTTTGGTAGTTCTCCGACTTTTGCTGGCATATGTTATATCTAATATAATTTTTTGTTAAAGTGAAGAACACTTTTCCACGCCTTTAGGCATATAGGGCTAGACCTATATTGTTTATAGACCGAACGACACAGGATGCATGATGTGTGTCAGCATCACGCCGGCTGCCTCTACTTCCCCGGACTGCACCCAGTACCCACTCAAGGCTAAGTCTACCTGAGAGTCAAGGTCACTTTTGAAAAAAGCCTGGCTCTGCCAGGAAGCGAACCCACGACTTTCCTATCTGCACGTGAGCGTCTAGCCGCTACGCCACGGCGACTCTTAAAATAACATTATACATGGAGATTTGTAGTTTGGTCTTAAAGCTGTGTAACTTGGAGCTCTATCTAGTGCTACACCTATCTATTATATACCACTTAGCATCATGCCGGTCGCCTCATGTGACTTTACATTGTGTCTATTTTGGCCTCTGTCACCCTGGGAGACAATGTTATTTTTTTAAATCCAATTTTATGTGGAGTTGAACTCATGACCTTCAGGTCCGCAGTGAGAGATACGGTCAGCTTTTCTTTAAAAGGTTCACCATCATCCGTCTTCTTCTATGTCATCGTCTCCTCCTCCTCCCCCTCCTCCTTCTTCTTCTTCTTCTTCTTCTTCTTCTTCTTCTTCTTCTTCTTCTTCTTCTTCTTCTTCTTCTTCTTCTTCTTCTTCTTCTTCTTCTTCTTCTTCTTCTTCTTCTTTTCCTTCTTATCCCTCTCTTCTGTGTTTATCCGAAGATATAAATGCGTTGTGCCCGTTTACAATATGGTCAGATATTTGCTTGCGCATTTCGGCTGACACATCCAACGTCTGCAAGCTTTTGTTTTCAGTGTTAACCTTTCCGGGGATGCAGATTTTAACACATGAAATTTAAGTCAGCAGACAAGATAATAACCGTCATAATAACTCTCATCTTTATATATATATATATATATATATATATATATATATATATATATATATATATATATATATATATATATATACACACACATATATATACATATACATATATATATATATATATATATATATATATATATATATATATATATATATATATATATATATATATATATATATATATATATATGCGCGCGCGTGTGTGTGTATCTTTCATGTGTAAACGCTTTATCACAGCATGAATGTGTCCACACTATAGCTTACCACTTCTCTACTGCCTAATTCAATACTGCCGCCCTTTTCAGGGTGACATTTTTCGTTATTTGAAGCTCTACTCTGGCTCTTCCTGGGGCCGCATAGCCAGGCCATAAATATGGCCTAAAGGCTGAACGCGGTTTCTGGGACCTCTCCACGGTGATCCTCACCCACATGGTGGCACATTGTGTCATCGGGTGTTTATCGCTTGTGTGATTTCCTGGTGGGGTAGAAAGTTAATCAGTCGTTTCTCTAGTGCCATAGAATGGATCCCTCCATGTTTGCCGTCTACCAAAAGCACCGGAATATGAAGACTTAAGTCACCAAAGGTCCCCCCCCCCCCCGCCCTAGAAATCTTTTAGAGTTCACTGAGCGTCCCCTCCCCCACCTCTGTACAAACTAAAAATAGGCCCACTGGCAGCGGCCGTGGTCGAGCGGCTAGACGCTTGCCTGCGGATTCGCAGGTCGTAGGTTCAAATCCACACATTGCTGGGTGTCTTTCTTCGAAGTTGACCTTGCCTTTCAGGTTGACCTAGCCTTAAAATGGTACCGGGTAAAGACCTGGAAAGTAAAGGAGGCCGGCGTGATGCTGACCACAACACCCACTGGTCTATACAAATATGAGGCTAGCCTTAAACGCCCCCAGCGCCACTGCCGTGTAAGGGGACCTTTGCTTTATTGTAAGCCATCCACGGCGTTCGTGGCTTAGGCTGCATGGATATGTATCATGGTACGGGATGGCTGTCCCGGGGAAGTAAAGACGGCCGGCGTAATACTGACCTCATCACCCACCTAGTGCCGATAAGTCTGTAAAAATTTAGCTGCTCTTCCCATATGCCCGATGCACCTAAATGCGGGAAAAGGATCTGTATTTTGTACTTTTATTACTGGCCAGGCAAAGCTCTCATCCTAATTTGTGTGTGTGTTAAATATATATATTTTAAATCTAAATAACAGTTATGCTCCTTCAACACTAGAAACTTTGTAAAAGGGTTGAGGCAGCCCCCCCCCCCCCCATGTTATCTTTGTGTCAGCGCCCCTAGCCGTCTACAGACCATGACCTTCTCTCTACTGGAGACGGTCCGAGAAAATCTACACACCTTCCTATATTTCTGTGATGAGAATCGCTGGGTGGTCTCGGCGCATGGAGTCCGCCTCGAGTGCTGGATGTTCCTGTTCAATCCCCTGATAGGGCTGAGAATTTTTCCACGTGGACACTGACTATACTCATACCCCCTGCTCCTGGGTAGTGAGATCGGACGCCCGTGTGTATTGTTGCGCACGTAAAAAATCCCTTGGCAGTTGGAAATCGAAAAAAAGTAGCCTGAGGGCGCTGCCCGAGCAAAATTTTGAGTTAAAAATCTATCCAAAGTATTTCAGGATCCTCGCCGGTGCTACAGAGCCTGTGCACTGTGCTGAACTTCTTCGGACTCAGACTTGAGTAAGAAGAAGAACAGAGCACTTATGGGTTACACCCGTGTGCCATTATGTTGATCTGTTGTTCAAACCTCAAACCTCGAATCTGCCTGTAATAATTCAGTTCTAAAGCCCCGATTTTGCACCGCTGACACAAACTAAAGGGCATGTTTAATTTTAGCATTGTGCATCACGACAGCGACAAACTATCATGTGATCTGAAGTTTTATTAACCCTGTCGGGCCTGGCCCTTTGAAGTGCCTCACGTGACCGTAATTACTGACAGATAAATGTATATAAATATTTATATTGCCTCAGAGGAGATAGCCTGGGTATCAGTACGGCTAACTATGTGCCTGGGTATCAGTACGGCTAACTATGTTGTTGCACGTTTGGCTTGGGGTTCTTCTGTTGCACGTCTGCAGCGCCAGCTGTGGACATGGCATGTTGTATCCTCGCGACAGTGAAAGCCGACAGACCAAGCTTCTGGACGGTTTTTGGCAATTCCGCGCCGATACATCCCCCGCTCGGAACCAGGGCTTTCTGGAACAATGGTGGACAGACCGTTTGCTAGAGGTAAGAGTAGTTAACTTTGTGTTTCTCTATGTTTAATCTTCTTCTTCTTCTTCTTCTTCTTCTTCTTCTTCTTCTTCTTCTTCTTCTTCTTCTTCTTCTTCTTCTTCTTCTTCTTCTTCTTCTTCTTCTTAGTAGGAGGAGGAGGAAGGAGGAGTTCTTCTTCTTTCTTCTTCTTCTTCTTCTTCTTCTTCTTCTTCTTCTTCTTCTTTCTTCTTCTTCTTCTTCTTCTTCTTCTTCTTCTTCTTCTTCTTCTTCTTCTTCTTCTTCTTCTTCTTCTTCTTCTTCTTCTTCTTCTTCTTCTTCTTCTTCTTCTTCTTCTTCTTCTTCTTCTTCTTCTTCTTCTTCTTCTTCTTCTTCTTCTTCTTCTTCTTCTTCTTCTTCTTTCTTCTTCTTCTTCTTCTTCTTCTTCTTTCTTCTTCTTCTTCTTCTTCTTCTTCTTCTTCTTCTTCTTCTTCTTCTTCTTCTTCTTCTTCTTCTTCTTCTCTTCTTCTTCTTCTTCTTCTTTCTTCTTCTTCTTCTTCTTCTTCTTCTTCTTCTTCTTCTTCTTCTTCTTCTTCTTCTTCTTCTTCTTCTTCGTCTTCTTCTTCTTCTTCTTCTTCTTAGGAATTCTTCTTCTTCTTCTTTCTTCTTCTTTTCTTCTTCTTCTCTTCTTCTTCTTCTTCTGTCTTCTTCTTCTTCTGCGTCTTCTTCTTCTTCTTCTTCTTCTTCTTCTTTCTTCTTCTTCTTCTTCTTCTTCTTATTCTTCTTCTTCTTCTTCTCTTCTTCTTCTTTCTTCTTTCTTCTTCTTCTTCTTCTTCTTCTTCTTCTTTCTTCTTTCTTCTTCTTCTTCTTCTTCTTCTTCTTCTTCTTCTTCTTCTTCTTCTTCTTCTTCTTCTTCTTCTTCTTCTTCTTCTTCTTCTTCTTCTTCTTCTTCTTCTTCTTCTTCTTCTTCTTCTTCTGCTGCTGCTGCTGCTGCTGCTGCTGCTGCTGCTGCTGCTGCTGCTGCTGCTGCTGCTGCTGCTGCTGCTGCTGCTGCTGCTGCTGCTGCTCCTCCTCCTCCTCCTCCTCCTCCTCCTCCTCCTCCTCCTCCTCCTCCTCCTCCTCCTTCTTCTTCTTCTTCTTCTTCTTCTTCTTCTTCTTCTTCTCCTCCTCCTCGTCTTCCACCTTGTACCTCACTGAAGTTGCGGGGGGGGGGGGGGGGAGTGTAACGTTCGTTGATAAGATCTGTCAAGAGAACTACTATTAAGAATAATGTTCACTTTTGTAAGGCTGTTCATAATTCCCTCACTCCATATTTTCTGAGGTCTTCCGCTTCCTCTATACCCACGTTACTTATGTTTAATGCAGCATAGAAACCCCTCACTGTGGGGGGGGGGGTATAATGGCAGAGGTAAACAACGATACAAGTGGGGGGACAACATTAAGAGATGGACGAACGCTGGTCTGAGAGGGTGTACAATCAAGACAAGCGATAGGGCGTGTTGGAGTTCCATTGTTGGCAACCTTCACTGTGGGAAAAGGCACCTGACTGATTGATTGGTGGGAAACAAAACACAAGCTGGAGCACATCTGCTGGCGACAGATATGTTGTGTTTGAGAATAATGCAAAGAACATTATGGAGTTATGGAAGAGCACACGAAGAAGACCAGGATGTGCTCCTGACGTCACCGGTTCCGGCTAAGGATGCGTTAAAGTAGTGGTTCTCAAACTGGTTGCTGAGGCACCCTGTGGTGCCGTGAGCGTATGAAAGGGAACGCCGCGGCAATAATCAAGAAAAGTCGGCTAAAAATTGTGAAATTAATAAATAGTTTATTTCTTGTTTGAAAACCACTGCGTTAACGCATCGTTAACCTGACCCCGTTAGCCTGACCAGCTAGAGCTGGTCGTGCCTCCAGAAAGATGAAAGTCGTAAACTGGTTAGAACAATTAGACTTAGGCAGCCTTTTTTTTTTCTTTCGAATTTGTTTTAATTAGGAATGGACTGTAGAACTTGATTATAACTGGCAAGGTTGGTGGGACAAGAGCAAGAGAAAGACAACAAAAGAAATAGCTGGATAGTTTGGCTTTGTCTATGGGATGAGTCGAGCACTGACCTGATCGGTGATTGTGATGATTCTGTGGGATGGCGAAACATGACAGCCTACGCTTACCGGCGTGGCACAGGATGCTGCTTTGCACAACAAGAACAAATAAATGAAAGCACCAAACATTGAGCTGTGTTGTGTTGTCTCTGTGGTTCGAAGCGTTCACGGCACATGGGCTTGGGGTTGTCAGGCGCTGCCGCGACGCCTGAGCCGCGGACGCCGACTTGCACAAGTTAGGAGTTAAACCAGAGGTTCTCAACCTATGGGTCGTGACCTTTTTTTGGGTCAAACGACCATTTCACAGGGGTCGTCAAAGACCATTGCAAAACACATAATTATTGACGTTATGAAGTAGCCACGAATATAACTATATGGTTGGGGGTCGCCACAACACGAGGAACTGTATTAAAAGGCTCTACAGCCCAGAAGTGGACGAACAACCAGAACTTTCCGCCAGAGTTTACAGCTGGTGAACGCGAAGAAGAGTAAGAAGAAGACATATTGCGATGTTTTTTTTTTTTTTTTTTTTTCATGTTTTTATTGAACCGGTAACAGAAAGCATTAAGGAGCATGTTGTCTGTCCTCGCAGTCAGGCCCAGTGATTGATATCCCAGTGCCTGCCAGCTACAATGACATCACAGAAGACAAGAGCCTCAGGGACTTCATCGGTTGGGCCTGGTACGATCGAGAGTTCTTCGTCAGCTCAGACTGGGCTTCAAACAAACGTGTTGTCTTCAGAATTGACAGTGCTCATTATAACGCTGTTGTGGTATGTATATATATATTTGTATCTTTTTATATTCTTAACATTTTCTTTCTGACTGTTATTTTTCTGAACCCCACTTTCTCATCTTTGCCTTTTTTATTTAATACCTCTTTCTTCTCTCAACCCTTCCTTTTTTTTTTTTTTTAGCTATCCTTTTTTTTTCAGCTATCCTTTTTTTTTCAGCTATCCTTTTTTTTTTCAGCTATCCTTTTTTTTTTTAAGCTATCCTTTTTTTTAAGCTATCCTTTTTTTTCAGCTATCCTTTTTTTAAGCTATCCTTTTTTTTTCAGCTATCCTTTTTTTTCAGCTATCCTTTTTTTTTTTTTTTCAGCTATCCTTTTTTTTCCACAGCGTGTTTTTTGTTGCCCAATCCTTTTTAGTCTTCGTTTTTACAAATACAGTGTTCCTTATGCAGCTCCATGAATGGGTAGGACTGTGCTGGAAACACGGTATGACTGCATATCAATACCTCCCACTACGTAATTACAAGATGTATTACACGTATTAACAAAACATATAAAGATTAAGTATCTTTCCTGTGTGGGCTCTGGGAACCCATTTGGGAAAACCGAAAAGACCCACCATGCCTCAACAAGCATGTCAAAAGAGGCGGTTCAGCTAAAATCAGATGTGTTTGGCTGAAAGGTGAATATATCGCATGTTAGTTTTAAATTATAAAATAACGTGCTAGTCGCCGTTTGAAGAGAAAAAACGGAAGGGAAAAAAAGGAAGTTTCTGTGATTTTGGGGATAAAATACGAGATCTTAGCATCGTCAATCAACAGGTTCCTTACAGAACGTCGCTCTCATTAAAACACGCATGAAAGTCTTTTTCTCCAGCTCTATGTGCTTTCACAGTCAATGCATCTTCTTTAGTGTCTTGTACCGGACATCGCAGTGGTCTGACTGCCTTATTTTCTAGAAAATGTCCCTTCCATCACAGCCCCGCCCCTTCCTTTCCAGGGCCACCTAGACGTTAAACATGACTAAAACACCTCGGCAAGAATTAGACAGTTACAAATTTTAAAAAACTCACATTTCTACCCAAAAGAGTCTTTGTGGCGCATTGGTCAAGCCGTTCGCCTCGAGCTCTGAACGTCGTGGATTGGGTTCACGGCAGCATCGCGCTGTTCACGCGTGCCATTTTTAAGGAGAACCCCGGGGTTCGTCGAAGGAGCTACATAGGTCGTGCTCTGTGCGACGCCCTCGGCAGGCAGCTAGCCGTTATGCGGAGAGGGACTGAATCATATGGGATAAAACCCGGTGCCAAGAAGTCGATCCTCTTACCTTCACCGTTCATATTTCCACATGCCTTTTCTAACGGAATTATGGGCCCTGGGCAAAGCAGTGCACTGGGGCCCCAGCGATAACCAGTATGGAAAGTCATCACACACACACACACACACACACACACACGCGCGCGCAAGCACGCAGGCACGTACTTACGCACGCACGAACACACACACACAACACACGCACACACACGCACACAGATTAGCATAAGACCTCTATGTTCGTGGGGTCACCAGGCGAGTGCACCGCGGGCCCATGCGTTGGGACGGCACCGCTCGACCTTTAGCCCTATCGGGTATGTGGGTGCCAGTCCACAAGTGGACAGGCTAGCGGGCACACGGCGGGTGATGACGTTAATGTCACACTAGCTATCCTGACCTCTCACAACTTTGCAGCCAAGACTAGTTATTAAAATCTTCCCTGAGGCAGATTGCTTCTTAAAACTAACCCGCTTCCCAAGTCGACGTAGCCTAAAACAGATGCCGAATAATGTCATAGGAAGTAAAGGGGGCTGTCGTATTTGACTAAATCACTCAACGAGTTCCCATTGGTTCAAATGCGTATAAGTCTCCATCTTGCTATTGGTATGTAAAGACTCATTGACTCCGTCCCCACCCACTTTTGATATCAGAGCTTTGAGGGTTTGAACAACGGACCAACATCATGGCACACGAGTGTAACACATAAGTTCTCCGTTCTTCTTCTAACTCAAGTCTGAGTCCGAAGAGGCTCAGCACAGTGCACAGGCTCTGTAGCACCGGCGAGGATCCTAAACTACTTTGGGTAGATTTGTAATTCCACATTTTGCCCGGGCAGCGCCGTTAAGCTACTTTTTTTCTATTTCCAACTGCCAAGGGATTTTTTACGTGCGCAACAATGCACAGACCACGACCCCCCCCCCCACCCCACCCCTTTTGACAGCAGATTACTTGTACTGTAGGACGCCACAATATATCTGTTTTATACACTCGAATATCGTGTCTGGGATTTGCTCGTGTTCACCTCGGAACCGAACACTGGCTGTTTTAAGTTACTGGTTGTCAATCTTACAGAACCTGACCACGCCCTCGACACAAAAACAGTCACAGAAGCCTTAAAATAAAAAATAAAAATATAATGAAAAATATAATGGTATCCATATAATCAACACATGATGTAGGAGTTTCAAATCACTTATATGTGTCGTTTCAGTGGGTTAATGGTCTGGAGGTTGTTCGGCATGAGGGCGGCCACCTTCCCTTTGAGGTAGAGGTTCAGACCGTTCTCAAGTTTAATGGCCCTAACTATGTTACTGTGGCGGTCAATAACACCCTCACACCCGAGACACTGCCACCAGGGGCCATTCAGTACCAGACTGACACAACAATGTAAGTAGGGATCTATGTTGTTTAACCCATACAACATAGAGGGGATGTATATTTGTTCAACCCACACAAAATGGAGGCGATGTATATTTGTTCAACCCATACAATATGGGGGTAATGTATATTTGTTCAACCCATCCAATATGGAGGCGATGTATATTTGTTCAGCCAACACAATATAGACGTAATATATCTTTGTTAAATCCATATAATACAGAGATGATATATGTTTGTTCAATGCACACAATATAAAGGTAATTTTTGTTTGTTCAACCCACATAATGATATATGTTTGTTTAACCTAAAAAATATAATAAGGATATATATATATGTGTGTGTGTGTGTGTGCGTGTGTGTGTGTGTGTTAAACCCACATAATATTGAGGATATATATATGTTTGTTTATATTACATAGACGTGATATATGTTTGTTAAACTCACACATTGTAGAGGTGATATATGTTTGTTCAACCCACATAGTATTGTAGAGATAAATATGTATTTAACCCACACAGTATAACGGAATATATATGTATCAACCCACACAATATAGTGATAATATATATATATATATATATGTGTGTGTATGTGTGTGTGTGTGTGTGTGTTCAACCCACACTGAATATTGGGGATATATGAAGAGATGATGTATATTAGTTCAACACGTTCAATATAAAGGTGGTATATGTTTGTTCAACCCACACAATATAGAGATGATACACGTTAGTTCAACCCATACAATATACAGGTTAGATATGTTTGTTCAACCCACACAATGTAGAGGTGATACACGTTAGTTCAACCCATACAATATAAAGGTTATATATGTTTGTTCAACCCACACAATATAGAGGTGATATATGTTTGTTCAACCCACAGAGTATAGTGGGGATATATGTGTGTTCAATTAACAAAATATAGAGGTGATATATGTTTCTTCAACGCATTTAATGTAGAAGTGATATATTTAAGATCAACCCACACATTATCTTGGGGATATATATGTGTGTTCAGTCCACATATTATAGTGGGGATATATGTTTGTTTAACCCACACAATGTAGTGTGCATTTATGTGTGTTCATTCTATACAACAATGCAGTGATGTGTATGTGTGCGCGATCTTTGCATTACAATAGTGGTATAGCCGTAAGGTCCTGCACAAACTGGTAGAAGGCAAAATACTATGAACAAATACAACATAACAAAGAGACAATATACATTCTTATCTCATATCATGAGAAGGAAAAAACTGGAATACATTGTGATGATGGGAGTGTTTAGGGGGGAGGGGAGGGGGGTCAAGAAAGAAGATGCCGGACAGTTTGACATTAAGGTTTGGAAGATAATCTTTGTCAGAATTAATTGAATGTTGAATTCAGAATGGACATCACAGCACTGAGGACACCCTCATAAGTGCTCCTTCCCCATCTTCAACAGTATGCGAAGAGTTCTAATTCGGATGGCACCAGTAACAGTCTGTAAATGTGTCTCGCCTTTGTCCTGAGTGTTGATCGCCGGCAGATTCCCTTGTTACACCTCACATTGCTATTTTCTCCCAGACTGTACCGATCTATCTGTGCCTTTGCACTGTTCACTCGCTTCTAAAGAGACCTCACAACAACCAGCATTTCATAAATCAATTTACCACCAAGTGGCGCAGCGCCGGCAGAATTAATTGAAAGTACACAGTACAGAATGCTGTACATGACTACCAGTGCCACACGTCATGGATTATAAAAATAGAAAGAAGGAGGCGTGTAAACTCCTTATGTTTTTATATCAACAGGTACCCACCAGGTTATTTTGTCCAGAACCTCTTCCAGATGGATTTCTTCAACTATGCCGGAATCCATCGTCACGTGAGACTGTACACGACCCCACTGGTGTACGTCGATGACATTACCATCCTGACAGAGGTGGACAATGAGACAGGTTGTCGTTTATGTCATTTGTCTGTGATTACCTGTCTCTGTGTTGTGTCGCTATATTGTGTAATAGGCAAATCACAAGTCTCTTTATCGTGTAACAGGTAAATCTCCTGTCAATATATTGTGTAATAAGCAAATCACCTGCATCTGTATTGTTTAACTCTCATGGCTGTGTCTTGTGTAATGGGCAACTCTCATGCCTCTGTCTTGTGTAATGGGCAACTTTCATGGCTGTGTATTGTGTAATGGGCAACTTTCATGGCTGTGTATTGTGTAATGGGCAACTCTCATGGCTGTGTATTGTGTAATGGGCAACTTTCATGGCTGTGTATTGTGTAATGGGCAACTTTCATGGCTGTGTATTGTGTAATGGGCAACTTTCATGGCTGTGTATTGTGTAATGGGCAACTTTCATGGCTGTGTATTGTGTAATGGGCAACTCTCATGGCTGTGTATTGTGTAATGGGCAACTCTCATGCCTGTGTATTGTGTAATGGGCAACTCTCATGGCTGTGTATTGTGTAATGGGCAACTTTCATGGCTGTGTATTGTGTGATGGGCAACTCCCATGGCTGTGTATTGTGTGATGGGCAACTCTCATGGCTGTGTATTGTGTAATGGGCAACTTTCATGGCTGTGTATTGTGTAATGGGCAACTTTCATGGCTGTGTATTGTGTAATGGGCAACTTTCATGGCTGTGTATTGTGTAATGGGCAACTTTCATGGCTGTATATTGTGTAATGGGCAACTTTCATGGCTGTGTATTGTGTAATGGGCAACTTTCATGGCTGTGTATTGTGTAATGGGCAACTTTCATGGCTGTGTATTGTGTAATGGGCAACTTTCATGGCTGTGTATTGTGTAATGGGCAACTTTCATGGCTGTGTATTGTGTAATGGGCAACTCTCATGCCTCTGTATTGTGTAATGGGCAACTTTCATGGCTGTGTATTGTGTAATGGGCAACTCTCATGGCTGTGTATTGTGTAATGGGCAACTTTCATGCCTCTGTATTGTGTGATGGGCAACTCGCCTGTCTCTGTATTGCTTCTGGTTGGTAAATTAATGCAAGGCAATCGAGATTTGGTTCAGGCCATTTGGAAGCGCGTGTACAGCACACACAGATCATCACGGGCTGAAGAGGATGGAAGTGACAAGAAGATAAGGAAGAATAAGGATCAGAAGGGGAACGTTGCTCTGGCTGCTAAAGATAGGCATGCAGCGCTTATGAGAATGTTTCGAGAGCTATGATGTTGGGTTCGACACAACTTAGCTGTGTAAACATCTGTTATCTGTGCTGTAGGTTTGATACAGATAGCAATATCCGCAACATATTGTATAGATTGTGTGTTTACTTGCTCCGTGTGCATACTGAGGCCCTATTTTGGGGTGACGAAGAATAGACCCACGGCCCTTCCAACAAGCATGCTGAAAAGTCCACTGATTAGGGGTGGCTTCTTCGAAGTCCCCGAGGACGGCGGGTTCAAATACGCATTAGGTCGGATTTAAAATAAATATATATATTTTGGCTCCCAGGACCATCCAGCCCAAAATGGGTACCAGGCAATTTCACAAAACGAGAAGGAGGTTGGCACGATGCTGAACAGATTATCAACTGAGTGCCTATTGGTGTATCAAATATAGGTCTAGTACTATATACGTGATGTGTCTAAAGGTGTGGGAACAGGTACGAAACTTTTGTGTGTGGAAGTGGGAATGTGCTTACATGAGAGGCAAGGTGCCAACAATCTGTGTACAAATAAACCTGAGCCCCATCATTGAAGGATTGTTGATGCATTACAAACGGCAATGATCCGCGGGCCACTTGCCAAGCCTCCGCGGGTCAGATGTGACCCACAAGCCTCAAGTTGAATAGGCTTGGTCTATAATTATGAATCTGAATGTGTTCTATGTCTGAAGTATATCAATGTGGATATGTGTTCTGTGTCTGAAGTGTATCAGTGTGGATGTGTTCTGTGCCTAAAGTGTATCAATGTTGATGTGTTCTATGTCTGAAGTGTGTCAACATGGATGTGTTCTATGTCTGAAGTGTGTCAATGTGGATGTGTTCTATGTCTGAAGTGTGTCAACATGGATGTGTTCTATGTCTGAAGTGTGTCAATGTGGATGTGTTCTATGTCTGAAGTGTATCAATGTGGATGTGTTCTGTGTCTGAAGTGTGTCAACATGGATGTGTTCTATGTCTGATGTGTATCAATGTGGATGTGTTCTATGTCTGAAGTGTATCAATGTTGATGTGTTCTATGTCTGAAGTGTGTCAACATGGATGTGTTCTATGTCTGAAGTGTGTCAATGTGGATGTGTTCTATGTCTGAAGTGTATCAATATGGATGTGTTCTGTGTCTGAAGTGTGTCAACATGGATGTGTTCTATGTCTGGTGTGTATCAATGTTGATGTGTTCTATGTCTGAAGTGTGTCAATGTGGATGTGTTCTATGTCTGAAGTGTGTCAACATGGATGTGTTCTATGTCTGAAGTGTATCAATGTGGATGTGTCTGTGTCTGAAGTGTATCAATGTGGATGTGTTCTGTGTATGATGTGTATCAATGTGGATGTGTTCTATGTCTGATATTTATCAGTGTGGATGTGTTCTGTGTCTGATGTGTATCAGTTTGGATGTGTTCTGTGTCTGATGTGTATCAATGTGGATGTGTTCTATGTCTGAAGTGTATCAATGTGGATGTGTTCTCTTTCTGATGTGTATCAATGTTGCTGTGTTCTATGTCTGAAGTGTGTCAGTGTGGATGTGTTCTATGTCTGAAGTGTATCAATGTGGATGTGTTCTGTGTCTGAAGTGTATCAATGTGGATGTTTTCTGTGTTTGAAGTGTATCAATGTGGATGATGTTGAAACGCATCATTTATAACCGTCCACAGTAGCCTGGGTCAATTACACAGTGGCCGTGGCAGGTGGATTCAGCAGCCAGGTGGAGGTGACAGTGGAGGACGCCAATCATCATGTAGTTGCCAGCAGTAACACCCTGACTAATGTTCTGGCCATCCCCTACCCGACTCTGTGGTGGCCGGTAGGGATGAACAGCACAGTTGGTTACATGTACACACTCAAGGTAGGCGGGGGAAGCGGTCTGTAGGCAATTCATTACTTCAAAATAACTGCGTCAAATGAAAGGACCTGATTTTCTTATCTGTACAGTCGAGAAAAAAACGCCTATGAAACTTATGATATTTGAAGTTGCCCTTACTCAGCTTACACAAGTTACAAGCATGCTGAATTTAGTTTTGAATGGGTGCCTGTTTTATCATATACTGCAATAAGGCACAATGAAAAATAAATTTAAAAATATTTCTTACAGGGCCATTATGATTAACAGATTGCATGCCATATTTCAATAATTCACACTGCATACCATATTTTAATAATTTACAAAATCCCCAATTAGTCGACCCTTACGACATGCTTGTGAAGGATTCTTGTTTTCCCCACAATAAGGCTCCGAAACCCACACAGGCAATTCCATCTAATAAAATTGATCTCCTTGCTACATGCTCTATTGTTTAGTTCCACGTAGAATTAAGGTCCAAATGACATATTAAAGCCCTGAAGTTTTCAACTCCCAGTAACATATCAAAGACAAAAATGTTCTAAGTTTCAGTAACGAGGAGTTGAGATGATTTAAGAAGCGACACAGCAGAACTCGGGGCATCCATCTCTTCGGAACCAGATGGCAAATCAGAGACGTCATATTCTGAGATGGCAGTAATATATCAGAGGGGACAGTTCATGTCTGTGTTGTTCAACACAAGAGTGAACGCAAAAGAAGAAGATCAGTCTTTTATCATAATGAATAAGTTAAGTTAGTTGCGTATCCTTACAGGACATCGCAGGACCAACCCCGGTTCTTGTGGTTTTTCTAGGCAAATTGACGTCCAGTAGTTTACCATTGCTTTCTGAAATGTCAGCTTCTCGATACCACAGTCGAAAGCAACGCAAGGCCTGAATTTATAACGTACCCCAAACACGAAATTCCCGTGGTTAATCCACAGCTGACCTGACAGTTCATTATTTCAAGGGGTGCAAGTGTGCTGTTGTTTGGTGTTGTTTTTGAGTGTTCATCTAGTGTCTGGTAGTCTGGTAGTCTGGTAGTCTTAGTTTCAGCTTCATAGCAAACGGGTCGCCCCATCTTGCTCCGCTCCTGTGCCAGCGAAAAACACCCAGAATGTTTATCACAGTCCCTTGTGGAAAGATTGACAGACTGCTGTCTCAGCATATCTAGCATACACTCGCATTAACGCATATGGTAGCCATCCGAAGTGCTAACACAAACAGTCCAACATTAGAAATGTAGTTCATCATTGATGATAGCAGAACTTGTCGCCAACAGATCAGCAGTTGCCCGGGCGATCAATTTTAATACGGGTCCCGCCAGCATTGCACGACCGGCATCGCGCCATTTTCTGAATCTACAATTCACACCACGTTGGTCACAGTCGAAAGTGTCTTCTTAGTGTCTTCTAACCCTAACCCTAAAGTTGGCTGTAGATAAATCGCGAGAAACTACAACCTGAACACCCTAGAATTTATTGGGAATGTCTCCCGTGACGTTGTCGTGACGTCAGGGGTCAGTTATAAATTAAGTACCGCTGGGATCGAACCGGCACCCCGGTATTACGAAGCGCGTTCGTAACGCCAAAGCTACAGACGCCGACAATGTGGTGAAGGAGGTATAGAAATTATAGTGTCTGATTATCAGTCGGTATTAGGGAAGGTGCAAAGTGGACAAATGTGGATACCAAGCTTCAACGCGTCATCATTTTAGGGACTCATGAATATACTGTCTGGGATGTGCAGGAGTGTGAGGCAATGAGAGTGCGGACTGTTTAGCTACAAAAGCGCTAGGTCTGGGAACACCCGTACTCAACAACGGAGACCTTATAAGGACCATTAACGCACCAATGCTGGGACAAGACACGAGGCTAGACAAAAAAGATGTGTAAGAATGTGTGAATGAGAAATTAGGTGTGGATCTCGTAAGGATGGACGAATGAGAGGAAGAGAAAAACTTGTATATTATCAGCATACTGCTGCAACATTTAGCATATACACCTGAAGACATTTGCTGCGGGAGACGGAGCACCTAATGAGTATGCCCAGAGTCTTATTATATAGATTCTTAAATCAGTAATCACAAGGATTCCTTGTGGTTTGAGATTTGAACATCGGATCAACATCATAATGCACGGGTAGTAACCCATAAGTGCTCAGTTATTCTTCTAAATCAAGTCTGAGTTCCAAAAAGCTCAGCACGGTGCACAGCACTGCAGCTCCGGCGAGGATTCTGAAATACTTTGGGTAGATTTTTAACTCTAAATTTTGTCCGGGCAGCACCGTTAGGCTATTTTTTCGATTTCCAACTGCCAAGGGATTTTTTACCTGCTCAGCCATGCACACGGGCGTCCGATCTCACTACCCAGAGACCAGGGGGAATTTCTTCAAGTCCAAGTCCACGTGAAAAAATCCTGCCCTTACCGGGGATTGAACCCGGAACCTCGAGCAATCCTTACCGGGGATTGAACCCGGAACCTTGAGCGCTCGAGACCAGGCAGCCCCCAAGGACTTGTGTGTTGCTGTTGTTATTGTTGTGTCTGTTGTCTTTGTGTGTGCAGGTGAATGTGTCGGGAGATATCTACCGTCAGCCTTTTGGAATCAGAACTGTCAGAGTGACGGAAGACCAGTTTCTCATCAACGAGAAACCTTTCTACTGTCTGGGTGTTGGCAAACATGAGGACGCAGATGTGAGACCAGTGTGTTGTCATGACCACGTTGTTGTCTTTTTATGCTTCTTCATATATTTCATACCCTTTTTCAGCTTTTTGTCATGTTACTATTCTGTAAAGTTGTCCTCTTCTCCTCTTACACCTCTTTGTCCTCCTCCTCCTCCTCTACATTTATTGAAAGCATTGATGTCAATATGTCCTGGTTCCTATTTTTGACTGGGGTTGACCTGGAGTCAGGGTCAATTTTGAAGAAATACCAAATCTGATTCAGTGTGGATTTGAACCGAGGACTTTTTTGATTGTAAGGCGAAAATCTAGTTACTAGGCTACCACTGCTCTCAGCAGAAAGTGTATTCTTTACAGTTTTACGCATCAAAGTTACACAGAAATATACAATAACTCCCAACAAAGACTAACTCTTCGAAGACTATACAGACAGACGGACGGAAGGACGGACAGACGGACAGACAGACAGACAGACAGACAGACGTACACACGTGCACACGTCCATACGTGCATAGGTACATTCATAGGATACATATGTGCAAAAGTACATTTATAGGATACATACACACAAACACACACACGTACATACGCAGACATACACATACATACACAGACACACATGTACATACACAGACACACACGTACATACACAGACACACACGTACATACACAGACAGACACACACATACATACATACACAGACACACACGAGCATGCATGCATAATACACACACACACAAACACATACAAACACACTCACACGTACGCACGCACACACACGTACAATAGTAAATCATGCTTCTTTTTACGAGTGCCTATCAATACAAGTCTGTTTGAGTATTGTATTTACTCTTTCTTTGTGAGAAGGAAAGAAGAAGAAGAAGATACTTACTGATTATACGACATCAAGAATGTCCCATCTGTTTAGTTCTTCAAAGAACACGTTTTATCATCAATATATCTCTATTTCTACCCTTGTTTCTCCCATGAAGTTCCGTGGGAGAGGCTTGGACTACACACTGATCGCCAAAGACTTCAACATGCTGAGATGGCTGGGGGTCAACTGCATAAGAACCTCCCACTACCCATACGCGGAGGAGATCATGGACTTTGCTGACAGGCAAGGGGTCGCAGTTATCGACGAGAGCCCGGGGGTTAGCATCATAAATGTGTAAGCTTCATTTCTCATCCAGGTTTTCTTTTTCTCATTCACAATATGGGTCCGGGGTCTCAATGGGGGTGGGGGAAGAGTGGGGCGGGGATAGACACGTTGCTCTATAATAAGCATGACGTAAAGTAAAATAAAAGTAAATGACATTTTGTTGCACCTTTAGGCGTATTGGGCATATAGGGCTAGACCAGTATTTTATAGACCAGTCAGCACTCGGTGGGTGATGTGGTCAACACATCACACCCGTGCCACCTTTACTTCCAATTTCATAAAAGGAAAGACTAATTAGGTTTCTTTCCTTCGAAGCCAGAGTGCATATTCTGTCTGACGGGTTAGGAAGCAATAATCGGCACCTGAATAAGCCGGATTTGTAAAACGGATGTGCATGCACGATTTGAGTTCTGTAACAAAGATCAAAGTGAACGAACAACCATAAATGTCCATCCGCCAGAGTTTACAGCCAGTAAACGCTCAGAAAAGAAATCTTCACAGTCAGCTTAACCTCAGTTTTTCGTAAAGTCCATTACAAAAATACTGGCACATTGAGTCGGCGCAGCAGACAAGAGACGGTTTAAGCAACGGATCAATATCATGACACATGGGGTAACCCATAAGTGCTCCGATCCACTTCTGACTCAAGCCTGAGTCCGAAGAATCTCAGCGCAGTGCATGAACTCCGTAGCACCGGCGAGGATCCTAAAATAATTAGGGTAGGTTTTTACCTCCAAATTTTACCCGGGCAGCGCAGTTAGGCTACTCTTTTCGATTTGCAACAGCCAAGGGATTTTTTTTTTTTCATGCACTACAATTCACTACAATTCACACGAGTCTTGCTACCTAGAGATCGGGGATATTACTAGAAGTCAACGTGAAAAAATCCCAACCTTAACCGAAGCCTGAACCCGGGACCTCAAGCACTTAAGGCGGCGTCATGCCTAGAACCACGCAGCCCAGCCACAGACAATGTTGTTTGGAACTAAAAGGAACTCCAAAAGTGGTCAGTTTTATGAGAAGCTGAGATATGTTGGCCATGTCAAGTGTCAAGGTGGGCTGGCGAAAAAAGTGGTGGAGGGCACAGTTTAAACAGAGACCGAAGTCCGCCAAGGTGGATACAAAACATTGAATATGTATTGACTGTGAAAGCACATAGGGCTGGAAAACTGCCCAGTGAGACATACTTTCAGGTGTAAAGAACCTACTTGATGATTTATCACAACTCATCTGTCAGTGTAGATCAGGGATGCGATCACAAGAAGAATATTGAATTAAGTATCGACATCACAGCACTCGGGTCACACCCATAAGCGCTCCGTCCCCATCTTCAGCAGCAGACGAAGAGTTGAAATTCCGATGGCACCAGTAACTGTCTGATTGTAAACGCGTCTCGCCTTTCTTCTGAGTCTGGAGCAAGAAGAAAAAGAAACCAATGCATTGCTTTCATCACCATCACCTTTCTACAGAGGGTCTCCCCAGTAAAGTGGTTAAGTTTTTTGTCTCCTTTTTCGAAGGCCTGCGCTGGGTGACATTTGATGGAGAATGGAGGTGGAAACAGTCAATGCTGTCTTCCGGTGGTTTGACAGTCAGCTGTACACACATCTCGTAATTGTAACCGACTCACAGAGGATGCTGAGAAAGGTGGGGACAGGTATGCTCCATGCAGAGTGGCAAGCATCGCATCAGAGGGTCCGGGTAGTTAGCGTCCTTTGGATAGTTTCTCCAGGTCATTCCGATGTGTCAGGATGCGAGCAGGCAGATAGACTGGTCTGTTCTGCACCACTTTGGGGTAAGTTGGTGTACGACAAGCTACATGTTGTGAGGACCCTTTGGGAGCGAGTGAACAGTGCGGATGCACACATAGATCACTACGGTCTGAGGAGAATGAAACCGCGAGAAGTTACCAGGGGATCTGGCCGACGCTCAAGGAAAAGGCGAGACTGCTATACAATCAGAGAGTTGCTGTTGCCATCAGAATTGGAACTCTCCGCTTGCTGCTGATGATGGGAACAGAGCGCTTATGGGAGTGTCTCGAGTGCCATGATGTTGATTCTTAATTCGACGTTCAACATTTGGAGAAGTTTAGGGATCTTAGCTGAAGGTACGTAGTTGACCCAGCGTTTTCATGCTTGCTGCTCTTGACAAGCTGCCAGCCATTCTATGGAGACCAAACCGTATAAGCCTGATTCAATTAAGTCGATTTTTTCTTCTACTTTAACTGTAACTATTGTCTTGTTATAAACATTATCATAATCTAGGGAGCTGTTTAGTGCAGTGGCTAGCCAACTAATGTTATCGATCAAAAGGCACTTAGGGAGGGAGGTAGTTGGTTTACTACCGGCCGTCTTTACTCTCCATAACATTTCCTGGGACCCAGGTCGGTTCCATGGCCCCATTGTGGGGGAGGGGGGGGGGCAGACCTACTGCCCTCAACAAGCATGTCGTGAAAGTCTACTAAGTATGCGTACATAAAGGGCCGGATTTGTCAAACGGATATGCACACAAGACTTAAAAAATGAAACAGAAATGGACGAACAAATAAAAGCCCAGAATTGGGCGAACAACCAGAATTTTCCTCTGCTGTTTAGTATACAGCCGGTGAACGTGTAGAATTTTTATTACTCATGTTTGCGTTGGGTCAATTTGGGGGGGGGGGGGGGGGGGGCAAGTGTCGTCTCCAGCATGGAGCTCAGCTACTGTGTACCAGCTATCTTGAGGAATATTGCGTGGTAAGGCTACCAATTTCTTCCACAGTGCGACTCTCGTACCACTGTCCGATACCGTAAAAAAAATTTTGGGGACGGGGGCTTTAAAAATAGACTGTCCGTCATAGAAATCTAATACTAGAGAATCATGAAATGGTTGAACATATTCACTAGCTTTTGAGAACCTCTCATATGATACCACAGCTTAAGAATGGAGGTGGAGGCGGTCACTGCAGCTTTCCTTGGCTAGAAAACATCACACACACACACACACACACACACACACACACACACACATTGTGATTGCAACTGACCCAGAAAGCATGCTGATGAAGAAGAGGATAGACATGCTTCGTGCAGAGTAGCGTGCTTCTCTTTAGAGGTCACGTATGAGAAGCATTGATTGTATCTTTTCTCCGGGATGTTGGGAAATGAACAGGCGAGGTGTTGGGAAATGAAAAGGCGGGGTGTTGGGAAATGAACAGGCGGGGTGTTGGGAAATGAACAGGCGGGGTGTTGGGAAATGAACAGGCGAGGTGTTGGGAAATGAACAGGCGAGGTGTTGGGAAATGAACAGGCGGGGTGTTGGGAAATGAACAGGCGAGGTGTTGGGAAATGAACAGGCCAGGTGTTGGGAAATGAACAGGCGGGGTGTTGGGAAATGAACAGGCGGGGTGTTGGGAAATGAACAGGCAGACTGTCTGGCTAGCTCTGCAATACTTGGTAGAATATTGATGCCTGAAAAGGCAGATATAGTTAGGGCCTTGTGAGAGAACGTGTTTAATTTGGAGGAGCAAAGGGATCACCAGTTTTGTAAGAGTGATGCAGCGGGGAGTGACAACGGGATCTGGCTCATACTTGACGTCCGGAGGAAAGGCAAAACGGGTATATAGTGAGAATGTTACGACATCTTTGGTTTTGAAACTGCACTGGTTGCTGAAGATGACGGAGCGCAAATGGGAATGCCCCGCGTGCCGTGATGTCGGTTCTTGAATCAAATCAACTTAACTATCCTCTGAACAAGACGTCAAGTTCTTGAGACCTAGTCCTTACAAACCCAAGTGGATCAGTCACAGTTACGATGGTTTGGACATGTATGCAGAATGGGAGAAAATCGGCCACCATTGCAGGCATGGGAGGCTAAGAACGAGGGAACTAGACCTCTAGGACGACACAGGGTGCGCTGGGAAGACAACATCCGACAGTCCCTAACTGACAGAGGACTGGAATGGAACAAAGCCAGAAAGAAAACTGCTGATAGAGACGTCTGGCGATCTCGCTGGCAAACCTCTACACCCCAAGGTAGAAGAGGAGCGACTAAGTAAGTAAGTAAGTAAGTAAGTAAGTAAGTAAGTAAGTAAGTAAGTAAGTAAGTAAGTAAGTAAGTAAGTAAGTAAGTAAGTAAGTAAGTAAGTAAGTA
Organism: Candidula unifasciata; assembly: GCA_905116865.2. Classification (NCBI taxonomy): domain Eukaryota; kingdom Metazoa; phylum Mollusca; class Gastropoda; order Stylommatophora; family Geomitridae; genus Candidula; species Candidula unifasciata. The sequence goes on from CAJHNH020002773.1 coordinate 361,546, forward strand.
AGTAAGTAAGTAAGTAAGTATCCTCTGAGCGGTTTAGCCCCTGGCTGGTCAGCCGGCAAGCCCATGTCAGTGGTTAAAAACCCTCCTTGATGGGGTTTGCTAGGCTCGTTGACAACTGTGCTAACCATGGCACTTTCTTGACTCCCTTGTTTCGTCTTATCCGTTTGTATGTGTGCCTTCCATCAACGCAGGTGACTTTGCACCCATTTTATCTTCATATATGATGCTTTCCCTCTGCCCAGTATACTCTGGATCCTTACCCGCACAGGACGAGACGACAGGCAGGCAGGTAGGGTCAATATGGGTGTCCCAGCTATAGGACCCCTGGAATCTGAACAGGTTCTCCGGAATTCGCCCTTTGTCTTGCCGTCCAAATGGAGCTCTTCTAATCTCGTGGTCAAACGTTCAGGTAGGAGCCCGGGTGGGAGGAAACAAGGAAAAAGAAGTACATGATTCTTTACATATATTTTATCTTCCCATGTTGCACTTTCCTCAGAATTCTTTATATTTGGTCAATCTTCATATATTGTGTCTTCCAGCAACAACTTTGGCAACGTGTCTCTGCAGCATCATCTAGACGTGATGTCCGAACTGATCCGCCGTGACAAAAATAAACCTTCGGTCATCATGTGGTCAGTTGCCAATGAACCAGCCAGTGACCTTGACATCTCTGTACCATACTTCAAGTGAGTGTTACGGTTACATCACTCTGACATCATCAACACGCGCCTGGCCATTTTACACTCTGCTTTGGGTGACAAAGCATTCCGCTGGCTTCAGAACCAGCTCCGTCAGCGTTTTATGATTGTAACAAACCATGTCCGGCTTTAGCTATTTACTCAGAAAAGATATAAAACCGAACGAAAAGTATATAAGCAAGCTTCACAATATAACAAATACAAACAAAACGTGAACGTTGCGGCTACTGCGCCTTCATCAGCACACACAAATGAAACAATACTACACAGAAACACAAAATCACTTAGCTGGTATCTCGAAGCAGCCGGGTTGGTTGTTTCTCAGCTATTTACTGCTCGAGCCCAGCTGTGTAACAAACTCACACAGCGTATGAGAAAGGTGGAGACAGGTATGCCCCGTGCAGCGTATGAGAAAGGTGGAGACAGGTAAGCCCCGTGCAGAGCGACGTGCATCACTTCAGAGAGACCCTGTAGTTAGCTTTGGGTATTTTCTCTGAGGAATGCGGGTGTGTTGGAAAACGAACTGGCATACAACCTGGCTGTTTCTGCATCACTTGGTGGTAAACTGATTCATAACAAGCCCTTTGAGAGCGATGAATCTGCAGAAACACGAATAGATCATCAAGAACAGAATAGTATAGTGCTGTGGTAGGGAAGGAGAGTGGTATACAGCAGGTCTGGCCAACAGTGAACACGCAGAGAAAAGGCAGGACAGACAAGCAATCCAGACTGCTGCTGGTGCCACCAGAGACTGAACTCTGCACTGACTGCTGGAGACAGGATCAGAAAGCATTCAGAATGACCCAAATTGTGTATCTACCCGGCTTCACCCGAGATAAACTTATCTAATTATTGAATCATTTTAACTAATTTTAGTCACTGTATCATTGCAAATTTTCTTCAATACCTAACCGTCCACTGCAGGATGTGCCCAGAATAAAAAATAGAAATGGTGTTTGAAAAAGTATGTTACAGGAAAATATAACATCTTCCTTTTTTCCCTTTTTAGAACCATCTTAGATTTCACTAAAGCCAGTGATCCTGCCCATCGACCAACTACCTTTGTATCGTACAAGCCTTTTGAGACTGATAAAGTGGTGAGTAGATTACCTGATAGTGTTTGGATTAAGTAGTGGTAGAGACTAATAAAGTGGTGAGTGGATTACCTGATAGTGTTTGGATTAAGTAGTGGTGGAGACTAATAAAGTGGTGAGTGGATTAACTGATTGCAGCAATGAAAGCAGTAGTGGTAGAAAGCAGTGATAAACTACTGAATGTAAAATAAGCATAGAAAAGCCGCAACATCCAAAAGATGCTGGGGCTAGTTCTTCAACGTACTGTAAATTATAACGCAACTGACCGTAGCAGCAGTAGTAGCTATAGCATGGCTTTTTTCTGGTGGTTCGCAATACCATTTTTTTCAGAGCTCATCATCATCATATAGCAGGTCCTTTGCAGAACGTCGCTCTCATCATAATCTGCCTGTAAGAAACTCGGTCTCTTGCCAGTTCTCCCTCCTCATGAACTTTCACACTCAAAGAGTCACTTATATCCTGTGCCCATCTTCATGTCGGTCGGCCCCTGCCCTTGCTTCCTGGTACCATGCCTTCTGCTATAATTTTTTTCCAATCCGTCGTGGCGCTTGATATGACCAAAATATTTCAGCTTTCGAGAAAGGATGTTGTTTATTAGCCAATCTTTCTTGATGTTCAGATCTTTTAAGATGTCAATATTTCTCATCTTCTTTGTCCAAGATATTCTGAGAATCTTTCTATACCAGAGCTATTGTAATTAATTGACACTTTATGATGACTACTGCACCTTCTATAGTCATTTTATGATTAGTTACTGCACCTTTTTTACTTCTATAAAAATGTCATAAGCTCTGGTATATGCATGTGTGCGTGCCTATGTGTCTGCGTGTGTGTGGGTTTGGTTGATATGTGGGTGGGCGGAAGGATCATTGCTCGCACTGAAGCAGTTATATCATGATGAATGCCAAGGCAGTTTGTTTACTGCCCGTGTGTTTACCTACATTTTTTCTGTCCGCCTGTATGCCTTTCATATGTGTGCCTTTTGTCTGTATGTACGTCTGCTTGCTTGCATGTCTGTCTGACTTTAACCTGTCTGCCTGCCTTTTGCCTGTGTTTGTGTCTGTCCGTCTGCTATTTGCTTGGATGTCTGGGATTTTATATATCTACCAGTTTGTGTTAGGTTTATGAGATAAGATGCATGTCTGAATGTGATAGTGCACCCAGCTTGTGTGACTCTGCTGCTTAGAGGTGAGTGAACTGGTTTCACAATACGAATTACAGTCACCCTCCATTGTGAAGACATCACTGTTGTAATAGTTTCTGACTCATTTATTGTGAGAATCGACTGGTCGAGGGGTTACAACGTCGCTTCTCGTTGCAGGAGACTCTCTAAGGTAGTAGAGTTTTTCTGTGGGAGGGGGGGGGGGGGGGGGATTAAATATCCTAACCTGTACAGGTCCTAAACCGTCAGGCTCACAACCCCCCTGTCTACACCGCCCTAAAAAAGGGGTTTAACACAGACAGAGTTGACAGATGTAAAGTTTTCCGTTTAGGTTGACGTTAATCTCCCCAAACAGAGTTGGTCAATTTTAATTCGCAAGTTTGTTGGGTTAGTCGACATTCCTGAAGGTTACGTTGCGTTGTCTTGCATTTACATTTTTATTCCGAGAAAGAGAATGCCTGTAACATAGGTTGTAGCACTCTTTAGGAGGGCTGTGTTATGGTCAGTTTCTCCATGTTTTTGGAGTGTTAAAAGCGCTGGCGTGCAGAAATATACAACACGCGTTATCAACGGCATTGCGGAACACCCCTCTGACCTTGTGCGATGATCACGGAGCCCAGGAACTATCAATCAGAAATGAGCTAGAATGTATATGCGCGGGGCCTGGGGAGACTAACGTTACGTGTTCCAGTTTTCCTTACTAATCACAGGTTATTGTTGGTCTCTGACTGCAGGTAAAGTTCGCTGATGTGATCTGCCTCAACCACTACTACGGCTGGTACACAGACTCTGGTCACCTGGAGGTCATTCGCTACCAGCTTCGTCGGGAGTTTGCTGGCTTCAGGAAACTCTACAAGAAACCAATTCTCTTCACGGAGTATGGGGTGGACACCATACCAGGGCTTCATATGGTTTGTACAGATCGTAGCTTGTGTCGTCCTCCTATAGTTTGTACAGATCGTAGCTTGTGTCGTCCTCCTATAGTTTGTACAGATCGTAGCTTGTGTCGTCCTCCTATAGTTTGTACAGATCGCAGCTTGTGTCGTCCTCCTATAGTTTGTACAGATCGTAGCTTGTGTCGTCCTCCTATAGTTTGTACAGATCGTAGCTTGTGTCGTCCTCCCATAGTTTGTACAGTATGGGGTGGATACAATTCCAGGTCTTCATGTGGTTTGTACAGATCTTAGCTTTTGAACGTTCCCTATTTTGTTCAGACCTTAGTGAAGTCCGCCAACAGTTTTACAGGTCTTAGCTTGTTATGTCTTCCCATAGTTTAAACAGATCTTAGCTTGTAATGTCTTCCCATAGTTTGAACAGATCTTAGCTTGTAATGTCTTCCCATAGTTTAAACAGATCTTAGCTGGTAATGTCTTCCCATAGTTTGAACAGATCTTAGCTTGTAACGTCTTCCCATAGTTTAAACAGATCTTAGCTGGTAATGTCTTCCCATAGTTTGAACAGATCTTAGCTTGTAACGTCTTCCCATAGTTGAAACAGATCTTAGCCTGTAATGTCTTCCCATAGTTTGAACAGATCTTAGCTTGTAACGTCTTCCCATAGTTTAAACAGATCTTAGCCTGTAATGTCTTCCCATAGTTTGAACAGATCTTAGCCTGTAATGTCTTCCCATAGTTTGAACAGATCTTAGCTTGTAACGTCTTCCCATAGTTTAAACAGATCTTAGCCTGTAATGTCTTCCCATAGTTTGAACAGATCTTAGCTTGTAACGTCTTCCCATAATTTGAACAGATCTTAGCTTGTAATGTCTTCCTATAGTTTGAACAGATCTTAGCTTGTAATGTCTTCCCATAGTTTAAACAGATCTTAGCTTGTAATGTCTTCCCTTAGTTTGAACAGATCTTAGCTTGTAATGTCTTCCTATATTTTGAACAGATCTTTGCTTGAAATGTCTTCCTATAGTTTAAACAGATCTTAACTCAAAGTGTCCTCTCATAGTTTGTGCAGATTTTAACTTGTGATGTTTTGGTTTTCTTCTTCTTCTGCATTCACTTTAAAGGTGAGCTGCCTGTTGTGCCTGTGATATAAGTGCTTTTAAGTCCAACATGTCTGATTTAGGAGACTCAATCGTCTTTTACGTCATGCTTGTTAGGGGTACAGAAGGTCCTTTTTTCCTGTCCACCACAAAATAAAGCTGCGAAACACACAGGGATAATTCTTGACTGATTTGTACAATTTTGTTCTAATGACGGGGAAGATGATGAAGGATGCATTGCAAAGGTGGCACGGAGGTATATCATTAGTGGAATTGAGACAGAAAGAGAGCACACTAATAGTAAACATCCTCAAGACCCCCATCAGCAGACTTAACAGAAAGCAAAAAAAAAAAAAGCAACAGTTTTACGTCTATAAACAGGGCACTGCAGGCTCAACTACCACAAAAACGATTGTACAGTCCCCACTGTGTGCCTGTCAGACAGGACCACAAACACCTGATCCCATTCTGCAGACCTGCCCACTTTACCTACAACTTCGAAAAGACATCTGGCACAAAGAACAAAATGAGCGTAGCCAGCTATGGGGAACCTTGCAGGACCTGCAGCTGACATGCGAATTCATAGAGGCAACCCACCTGATGGTCTGATCTGAGCATACAAAACCGAAGGCAAAGAAGAAGTAGAAACAGATTCAGACGACAAGGGACCGATATTTGTGGAGATTCATAAACGCCTACGCCGATCGGCAGGGCACCTGATAATATATAGCATAATGTTCTGATGATAAAATAGGTCTTTTATTGGTTATGACCCATCTTGACCTCTGTCTTCATAGTGAATGTTGTCAACCGAAAAGACATGCAAAGAACAACAAAAGAATTAGCAAATATATCATCAAGGGTTAGATTACAAATCAGTTATGAAAAGACAAATATTCTGAAGAATTCAGGAACAGATCAAGCAAAGGTCACACTGAAGACTTCAGGGACAGATGTAGCAGTGGTCACACTGAAGATTTCAGGAACATACCAAGCAGAGGTCACACTCAAGACTTCAGGAACAGATCAAGCAGAGGTCACACTGAAGATTTCAGGAACATACCAAGCAGAGGTCACACTCAAGACTTCAGGAACATACCAAGCAGAGGTCACACTCAAGACTTCAGGAACAGATCAAACAGAGGTCACACTGGAGACTTCAGGAACAGATCAAGCAGAGGTCACACTGGAGACTTCAGGAACAGATGAAGCAGAGGTCACACTGGAGACTTCAGGAACAGATGAAGCAGAGGTCACACTGGAGACTTCAGGAACAGATGAAACAGAGGTCACACTGGAGACTTCAGGAACAGATGAAGCAGAGGTCACACTGGAGACTTCAGGAACAGATGAAACAGAGGTCACACTGGAGACTTCAGGAACAGATGAAGCAGAGGTCACACTCAAGACTTCAGGAACAGATCAAACAGAGGTCACACTCAAGACTTCAGGAACAGATGAAGCAGAGGTCACACTGGAGACTTTAGGAACAGATGAAGCAGAGGTCACACTAAAGACTTCAGGAACATACCAAGCAGAGGTCACACCGAAGACTTCAGGAACAGATCAAGCAGAGGTCACACTAAAGACTTCAGGAACATACCAAGCAGAGGTCACACTGGAGACTTCAGGAACAGATGAAGCAGAGGTCACACTAAAGACACAATTAATTGAAGTAGCAGATCAGTTTACATAGTTAGATAGCAATTCTGATTGCCAAAGCAACATAAAGAAATAAATTATGAAACGTCCTGACAAGGCAACAGCCGCTTTTAAAAGTCTCAACAAAATATTACACTCCAAATTATATAGATTTTAACTTAAGGTACGTAGTTTTAATTCCAATGCTATTTTCAGTTTTAACATATGCCAGTCAAAATCGGGCAACCATTGAAGAAATGGAACACAAGTTTCATGTATCTAAAAAAAAAAGTTTCTGCTTTTTCTTTTCTCTACTCCTGGAATGGCTTGCGGCGTCAGGGCAGGAAGAGATCTTTTATACGGTATCTTCTGTTCGCTTCGTATAAAATATATTTCAGTGCTTTTGTTATTTTTAAACGGTCTATATTCTGCGTGGTTGACCTCTGCTCTGTTACCGTTTTTTCTGTATAAAATTGATTTCTGTGGTGCCTTTTCTGATACCAATCTTGTTCTATGGCCAAACCATTCAATTTGTTGTCAGCCTATAAAGTTGAGTATAGTTTCTGTACCGACTCTCCTCCTGCTATCATCGTTCCCAAGTCGATCTTTCCTCGTTACACCTAGCGAAAGGAAATTTAAAAAAAAAACTAAGAAAAGTCAATGTATTGACAACCGCTTGTATCATCAGTTAAACAGCCAAGAAGATGGCAATATATCGTGGTCGACGTGAGGAGAAATGGACCGATAATCACAAAATAAGCACTTAAATGAAATGGGAAACAAATGATCTGAGAATATAAAACGTCGAAGAGAAATCTTGAGAGCAACGTTGTTGAGAGAGGCCAAGGAGACTGGACTGGATTCTATCCAAGATATCCAGAGAATTTCACAGGATAGAACTAAATGAAGGAGTAGACTACGAGCCCTGTGTGGCGTATAACAGCAGAAGAGGCTGATGATGTTGATGATGATGATGTTGATGATGATGATGTTGATGATGATGATGTTGATGATGATAATGTTGATGATGATAATGTTGATGATGATAATGTTGATGATGATGATGTTGATCATGATAATGTTGATGATGTTGAAAATGATGATGATGATTATTATGTTGATGATGATGTTGATAATGATGATGATGTTGATAATGATAATGATGTTGATGATGATGATGTTGATGATGATAATGATGATGATGAGGATGTTGATAATGATGATGAGGATGTTGATCGTGTTGATGATGTTGTTGATGATGTTGATGATGATGATGATGATGATTGTAAATGTAAATCACTGGAACATTACTCTCTCTTCAGAACCCCTCATTTGTGTTCAGTGAAGAGTTCCAGGTCAGCTACCTGCATGAGCACCACAAAGTGTTCGATGAAGCTCGACAACAATATCTCATCGGAGAGATGGTCTGGAACTTTGCTGACTTTGCCACCATTGAAGGTAATTGCGCGCGTGTGTGTGTGCGAGCGTGCGTGTGTGGTTTTTAAAAAAAAATCCAGATGGTTATATTTATTGGAACCTGCTGGTTATTGCTAGTGGAACAAACTGTTGATATTTAGTGGAACTAAATCAGTTGGTTAAAGTTAGTAGAACCCTTGGTTTTTAGTGGAACCAACTTGTTATAGTTAGAAGAACCAAGTGGTTATAGTTAGTTGAACCAGTGTTTATAGTTAGTTAATCCAGTGGTTAAAGTCAAACCAGCCGTTATAGTTAGTGGATCCATCTGATGATGTGAAACCATCTGGTTAAAGTTAGGGGTACAAAGTGGTTATAGTTAGTAGTACCAGTGGTTATAATGGAACCAGCGGTTATAGTTAGAGGAACCAACTGGTTACATACGTCTGGAGCAGCTTGTTACACTTAGCGGGACTGGATTGTTATATTTGCTGGCATCAGCTGCTGGTCACATATACGGCGTGTCAGTTATTTTTAATTGAATTAGCTCCTTTTATGGGTGCCAGGATCCCTTTAGGGGGAGGGGGTGGGGTGCAATAGACACACTGCCACCCCCCCCCCCAACCTCCCAAAGGCATGTCATAAAAGTAGACTAACTAGGGGTGTTTCATCCGAAGTGAGAATACAGCTGCATGAGAGGCGAGTTACCAACAGTCTGCATACAAATTAGTCAGATCTGTAAAACGGATGTGCACGAAAAGTCAAATTTTGCAACAAAAGTAAAGTCCAGCACTTTCCGCCGGTGAACGTAGAGAAGGGGAGGTTATCCTTAGTGAGTCTAGTGTGCATATTTAGGGGAATCAGATTGCCAGAATTTTTTTTTTTTTTTTTGGGGGGGGGGGGGGGGGGGGGGTATTTTGTCATTTAACGTAATTGAATACTTCTGTGGAACATGAATTATTGGAACAGGTTTTTAAAACATTGTCGTATTTCTAACAGGAATAATTCGAGTTGGTGGAAATAAAAAAGGGCTCCTGAGCAGACAGAGGCAGCCCAAGGCGGCTGCTTTCATCATACGAGATCGATACAACGACATCCTCAGTGGGAGTAACTCTACCTGTGGCAACAGCCATCTAGATACACTGTCCAGCAAGCCACATACGTACACTAAGCTGAAATAGTTTTATCTTTGGACTTGATGTTTTTGTCACATTTTGAACTTGATGTTATTATATCGATGTCAGTGTCTCTTTGAACTTGATGTTATTATATCGATGTCAGTGTCTCTTTGAACTTGATGTTATTATATCGATGTCAGTGTCTCTTTGAACTTGATGTTAGTATATCGATGTAAGTGTCTCTTTGAACTTGATGTTAGTATATCGATGTCAATGTCTCTTTGAACTTGATGTTAGTATATCGATGTCAGTGTCTCTTTGAACTTGATGTTAGTATATCGATGTCAGTGTCTCTTTAAACTTAATGTTAGTATATCGATGTCAGTGTCTCTTTGAACTTGATGTTAGTATATCGATGTCAATGTCTCTTTGAGCTTGATGTTATTATATCGATGTCAGTGTCTCTTTAAACTTAATGTTAGTATATCGATGTCAGTGTCTCTTTGAACTTGATGTTAGTATATCAATGTCAGTGTCTCTTTAAACTTAATGTTAGTATATCGATGTCAGTGTCTCTTTAAACTTAATGTTAGTATATCGATGTCAGTGTCTCTTTGAACTTGATGTATTATATCGATGTCAGTGTCTCTTTGAACTTGATGTTAGTATATCGATGTCAGTGTCTCTTTGAACTTGATGTTAGTATATCGATGTCAGTGTCTCTTTGAACTTGATGTTAGTATATCGATGTCAGTGTCTCTTTGAACTTGATGTTAGTATATCGATGTCAGTGTCTCTTTAAACTTAATGTTAGTATATCGATGTCAGTGTCTCTTTGAACTTGATGTTATTTTATCGATGTCAGTGTCTCTTTGAACTTGATGCTATTTTATCGATGTCCGTGTCTCTTTAAACTTGATGTTATTGTATCGATGTCAATGTCCATTTGAACTTGATGTTATTGTGAGGCAAATTTATGGAGGGGACCTCAGAGCCTACACATATAACAATATATAATCTGGGTTTGTCTGGGCAAAGATTCAACATGACAGCATTCAGGACAAGCCCGTGTTTGCTCCGTTCTCTTCCTCAACAGACAACAGTCTCTCTAGATGAGGGTTTTAACTACATTCAATTTTATTTATGACCCGACTCTAAAGGCGTGAGATCACTTCTGCCTTGTGTAGTTGCAGTTCACCCCCCCCCCCCTTTCCCCCAGGTGAGAGTCCAGCTAGCCAAACCGCCTGCAGGTTTACCAAACCGCCTGAATGGCCGGGCCAAAAATATCCATGGGACTGTCACCATCTGCCAACTCTGGATTCATGTGACCCATTCCATACGAAGAAAACCTGAGTCCGCACTTTTAAGCATGCTCTGCTAATACGATACCATGACAACATTTGTGAATACAAATATATGTTGGATGAGTATTGTTTGCAGCAGTATTCTTCAACCACGGAAACGTCCAGTGATGGGCCGCGAAAATATCGCTGTCTTTTAATTGAAGATGGCAACCCTATTCCGGAACTTCGCAACGCAGATGACACATTCCTTCTTTCGAACAGCATAAACGGAATAGAACATTTAATATTCTCTACCCAAAAGCACAGTGAAGATTAAAATCTGTTCTTGAATTTAAAGAAAAAGAAAATAATGTCCACAGATAAAACTGGCTGTCACCCAAAAATAAAAATAACTGGTAAAGAAATTGAAAATGTCACAAACTTTGAATATCTAGGATCTATAATAAACAACAATGGAGACGGTTCGACAGAAATTAAAAGGAGGATGGCCAAAGCAATGCAAAGATTGAACAGCCTTAAAAGTCTATGGTTAAGTACCAGCAATGAGATAAAAAATTAGAATTTTGAGAGCATGCATCTTCCCTGTGGCTACATATGGATGTGAGTCGTGGACTATCTCTCAGTCCTTAAGAAAGAGAATAGGGGGCTTTTGAGCTGAAATGCTATAGAAAGATCCTCAGAATATCTTGAACGAAAAAAGAGGAGAAAAATTGACATTGAAAGATCTAAACATCAAGGAAGATTGGCTAATGAACAGTATCCGGTCTCGGAAGCTGAAATATTTTGGTCATATCAAGCGCCACGACGGATTGGACAAATTTATAGCAAAAGGCATGGTACCAGGAAGGAGGAGCAGGGACCGATCAACACGAAGATAGGCACAGGATATAAGCCACTCCTAGAGTATGAAAGTGCATGAGGCGGGAGAGATGGCGAGAGACTGAGTTTCTTTCAGGCAGACCAGTATGAGAGCGACGTTCTGCAAAGGACCTGCTACATGATGATGAATCATTGAAGGATACTAAATCTCCACTGAACAGATTTAAGATCCAATACCCGATTATGACAAGAGATCACACAAGACAATGTATCCAATATTGTAAGAAAGCGCCGCTGGAACTACATCAGCCATGCACTCATAATAGTTAAGACCAGACTACCAATCAAGCTCTCATATGGACACCAGAAGGGACAAGAAAACGGGGAAGACCAAGAGAGACCCTGTGTAGAACCATCATCACGAAAGGCCTAATGAACATCTAAGACCTAAAACAGGTGGCAACGAACCGCCAGACATGGAGAGCTATTACCTCTGCCCTATGCGCCGTCCTCGGCTAAAGAAAAAAAAAAGATTAAGGATTGCAGTCCTTAGGATTAAGACATCCAGATGCCGTGTTAGCGCAGTCGTTGAGAGACACACTTTCAAATCCAGCTGCGACTCGCTGCAGCTCACGGCTGGTGTTCGAAACTGGGCGGTTCCTAGGGTTCCACCTAGCCTCTAGGTAATGGGTACAAGAATTAACGCTCTGGAGTAAATTAATCAGTAACAGAAAGTGTATTGATCGGCACTCATAGAAAGAAGTGGAAGGATAGAAGAAAAAACTAGACAACATAAAAATCGAAAGCTATCGAAAGCTATCTTCTTGGTTGGCGTGCCAGGAATTGAACCGTCACTGTAGACCAATTTCTGGGGTAAATGGAGGAACGTCGCTGTAGCTACTGGGTTAGATGCGGACGACGTTTTTAATCAGCCGCCCGTACTGGTGGCAGAGCACTTACGGTTTATAACCGTTCGCAATGACGCTGGTTCACATCTCCCGACTTTACCTTTTACTCTCACATGCAGGGTAAATGTCAAACAGGTCTAAATCGCAGAAACCAGGTGTTATAGGCTGGAGAACGCCAAAGACTGCAGTTCAGCAACTTGTCGATTTTGGCTTTTGTGCGATTGCCTTGATTTAGTCTGGTTTAAAAATGACCAAGACGCCACAGGAAATGCTTTACGTTTTAGACGTTAACGCAGAGAAGCCTAGCCAGCCATCAGTTAATAAAAGACTAGTCTTTTAGCGCTCTATTTGGCTTCTGGACCGACTCTGCATAACACCGACCTAGCTTTGCACATTAGGCTAGCCAGCATGAGTACGGGCGACTGCAGGGAAAGGCCGATTGTCAGGCTGGTTCCGCGGCGGTGGTATGTTTCCATATTTAGTCCTGAAATAGTAGTCTCTAGTAGTTATATTGTGTAATATGTCGGGATGTATTCTCGCTAGGATGGCAGGTAGCCGACCGACCGACGGACAGACCGACCGACCGACCTACCGACCGACAGGCAGACACTCACGCAGGACAGGACAGGATAGACACACAGACAGGCAGACACACAGACAGACACACAGACACACACCTACCAACCTACCTACATACGTACCTACATACCTACGAAAGTACATACGTACGTACGTACATGTATACATATTTACATACATACATCCTTACATACGTACGTTCGTACATATATACATACATATGTATGTATAGAGCGAGAAAGAGAAAAAAAAGGGAGGGGGGGGGGAGATAGAATGTCTGATATAATGTGATAAGTAAAAACAACTTTACATGAATGGGGGTGGGGGTTAGGGAAGAGACACGCCCCTTACAAATTCAGGAAGAATTACCACGTCCACTTTACTAAAATATTTCTTGGGGAAAAGGGGGGGGGGGGTGGCCCTCAAAGTAGGTAAACCCCCAATTTCCAGTGCCTCTATCTCAAAATACCGCAAATCAGAAAGATGACGTCGCCGGGTTCAGTCAAATTAAACAAAGGTAAAATAAACACCAAACAACCGCTCTATCTTTGACACGAGATATTCTCCTTAGTTCGATTATTTTGTGCCGGGTCCGTTTGTTTTATTTGTTAGTCATTCATTATTAATTTTCACGCCTGCAGCACGCATTATTTCCTGTGTTTGAATTCCTAAGTCTCTGGTGATCCGGGCGGTCCACTTCCAGCATAGACAACAAAAACCATACCACTGTTACTAGCTAGCTTTCAACAAATTTTGCAATGATTACAGTTAGTCAATGGCAACCGGGGGTCTCCGTGGTCAGGTAGTCAAGCCGTTTGCCTCGCGGTCTGACAATCGTTGGTTCGTTCACGGCTACGTCACTCGGTTCACAATGCAGTTTTTACAGAGATCCCTGGTAATCGTAACTGGAGCTCAGGAGTTCTGCTTTGCGGGACGCTACCGGGAGTCGGCTAGTTACGTTGTTTGGGAGTGAAAGAGTTAAACGCCGGCATTTTATCTAATTATTACCTCTCAAACGTTTATCAAAACACATTAACTAATTTATCATAAAATGTTGCCAAACTTTAAACAAATGAATATCGGTGAATTCTTCGGCTGCAGATAAACAAAAAAGCACTTAGAGCGATGGTTGTTTCAAATAAACAAATTAAACAATTTGAGAGAATTTAATCTTATCGTATTCCAACTATAATTCTCATTTGTGCGGCTCTATAAATACCTTTCTTCTTTGCTTTCTATTTGATAGTGTCGGGTGTCGAAGGAGATATCAGGTTCTGCCTATATCTCTTCATGCTTCTAAAACATAGACACAGCGTGCTGCTGTAGTGTTTCTCAGATGATATATTTCCATTTTTTTCTTTGTCTACCTTGTGATCTGCGTCATTCTTCTCTTTTAGTGCATGTCTTGTGTGGTATGGCGCTATGGTGCATTGTCTCCAAGTGGGCAAACTGTCTGATGTCTTGTCTTTGTATATAATTTGACACTGCTTCCGTATATTTATGGTCATTTCTGCAGCTTTTGTCAAGCAATATTTTCATGTGAATGGTTGCTAACATAGTTTTTTTTTTTTTTGGCTTAATGTGAGTGACCGTGTCTGGCACTTGTAACATTGATTGATAATGAAAATGAATTAGAAATACCTTGATATTAATATGCAGCATTATGTAGATATAACAAGTGTCACAAACTGTGAATATTTAGGCTCCGTAATCAACAGCAAAGAGACCAAAATTAAAATTGTGAGAGCATGTATCTTCTCTGTGGCAGCATAGGGATGTGAGTCGTAGACTATCTTACAGTCTTTAAGAAAGAGAATAGAGGCTTTTGAGCTGACATGCTAAAGAACGATTCTCAGAATATCTTGGACAAAGAAGAGGAGAAATACTGACATCTTGAAGGATCTGAACATCAAGGAAGATTGGCTAATAAACAGCATCCTGTCTCGGAAGCTAAAATATTTTGGTCATATTAAGAGCCACGACGGATTGGAAAATATTATAGCAGACGGCATGGTACCAGGAAAGAGGGACAGGAGCCGACCAACAACACAACGATGGGCCACGTCCGGTTGTATAAATCTGGAGCTGGCGGTGGATGGGCACAGGATATAAGTGACTCCTTTAAGATGAAAGTACATGAGGCGGGAGAGCTGGCGAGAGACCAAGTTTCTTTCAGGAAGACCGTTGTGAGAGCGACGTTCTGCAAAGGACCTGCTATGATCAACAGCAACCGACACTGTTCGATAGAAGTCAAGAGGAGGGTTTAAAGTCTCTCTACAGTTTGTACGTAAAACGAATGTGTGAAACGAGTTACGTGACGTCATACAGAATGTGCTCCACAACCAATAGTGAAGCAGTGTGCACTGAATGTTTGTCCTGTTCTAGAATAATTCTTTGCACAGAATGGTATTATCAAAGGAAACAACCATAATAATTGATCATGACATATTGCCAGGCATTTTGCAAAAGGTATTTGTCAATACAAAGAGACGCGTACATTTGTGCATTGAAACAAGTAGTGGACATTTGCAAGACCTGTTAAAAGGAATTTTTCACTATCATTTTTTTTAGCATTCCTACAAACAGCGTTAGACTCATGGCAGTTACTATTCTTAACTAATTTAATGACTTTTTGAAGTAAATTTCTTTGTTGTTGATGTTATATACTTTATCATCATCATCATCATCATCAAGGGCATTGCCAGCTGGCGTAGGCGTTCATGCGTCGCCACAGATCCCAGTCTTTGGTGTTCTGGATCAATTCTACTGATGATATTCCTCCATGTCACTGTCTTAAGGTATCCACCATCATTTCTCTTGTTCTGCCTCTGTCTCTTCTACTAGTGATCTTTCCAGTCATCACGATATTTTCCCAGTACTCCTTTTCTCATTATATGATGTATACTTGCGGTTTTCAAATGTGCATACACACTGTATTGAGACTCCGCAAACATTCTATATTTGCTGGATCTACTGCGTTTTCGCCCATTGATGTTACAGAAATAATCAGTCTGTGCTTTATTATTATTCTTCCCCATCCAGAGGAAATCCACAGGTCACGGAACAGTCTAATGTTTCAGTTGGTGGTAGACAGGCTGCATGCAGTCGTGGGACCTAGGCTACATGCATTCGGGGGACCTAGGCTGCACTCTCTCGTGGAACGTGGGTGGGTTGGGGTTAGGGCCAGTTCTAGATGTTTTGGGGGTCTTTAAACGCATCAGAAAGCCGGGAACCCTAGTCTTACCACCCTATAAAATGTTAGACTGTCCTATGACGTCATCTAGGGTAAAATATTAATAAAGAACCAATCAGTCTTTTTTAACCAAGCAATTAAATAACGCTGCAAAGTTTGCTCTTTCATTTGCCAGTTTGTCAGATAGCAGGAACCGTCATGGAACTAGTGGCAGTATTCTGGCTTACAGTTGCTGCCAGCGTTTGCTGGAGAGGTAAGTGGCAAAATAACTTGTACATTTATTTTACAGAATAATCCTTATTTGTGTTGTGGTAACAATGGAGTAAGGGAGCCGCCGTCGTGTAGCGGCTGGACGATCGCCTGCGGATCGGAGGGTTGTGGATTCAGATCCTGACGGTACATGCATTTTTCAGAAAAGACCTTTGCTCACAGGTCGACCCAGCCTTAAATATGTACAAGGCAGAGTTCTGGGAAGTAAAGGCGGCTGGCGTGCTGCTGACCTCATCACCTACTGTGTGTAGATTGTTTTATAAAATATAGGTCTAGCCCTAAATGCCCAATAGTCTGAAAGCATGGGAAAAGGTCCTTTAGTTTACTTTAAAAATGGAGTCGATACTGTGTTACCGAGACCTTCATGGGAAATCGGGTTCTTTTTCTTTGCGTTCACCGGTTGTTATATTTAATCCTTGAATAAATACAATAGCTACAGAAACCAACCAACCATGGAAACGTCTTAGAGAGCATCATGTAGTATCCAGCCGTGCAAGATGGGGAAAAGTGGCGGGAAAGGTCTTGGCTTGGCTTGTTATGCGGGGGAAAAAAATCGTCGCTTTCAACTAGCATCCCCAAAGGGGGAGCTTTAGGTTATAATTGTGACTAGGTTATGTGCGCCATATAGAAAACTTATCAGTGCTGGCCACTAAGTAGTAGTCCTGAAAAATACTCATACAGTGTTGATGCGATCAATGGACAGAGACCAAAATACTGTTTCCGACCGGCGACGAAGTCGTCTACTCGCCAACCAGTTGGCCACCCTGGAAGGGGAGGGGGGCGGGGTGGTACTTTTATTGTATCGCACCCCAAACACAGAGAACCAAAGAATCCTCGGGAAAATCCAAAGTTAAAGGGGTTTTAGGGTTAACGTTAGGGTTAGTCAGTGTCCATCTCAAACCTAACACCCCTATAATACTGGACTTTCTAGGGGATCCCGGGGTTCCCCTGTGTGTTTGGGATGCATTAAAATGAAAGTACCGGCGACGTTTTTCCTAATAGAGGAATGATGACGATATAGGGAGAGTGCGGATTTAGACGGAAGCTAACTAAGCTGTAGCTAAGGACCTCACAATCTACAGGGATCCAACCCCCCCCCCCCCCCCCCCCCCCCCCCCCACCCCCCCCCCCCCCCCCCCCCCCCCCCCCCCCCCCCCCCCCCCAACATTCAATTCAGTTTTATTTTAAACATTTATAAAAATTCCATAAAATTTCAATTTATCTGCAATAATGCGGACAACACCAATACAGTGCACAATGTATTGCCAGGCATGTTTTGCTGTATCTCTTCAGATCCGTTATTATGGCCTGGAGAGAATGAGGCACCCAGGTGTAACCAGAGGGTTTGTCTCGCTCACTACACTCAGAAGAAAGACAAGACGGAGATATAACCAGACTGTGAACGGTACCATCAGTCTTGAAACTCTGCGCAGGCTGCTGAAGATGAGGACGGAGCATCCATGGGAATGTCCCGAGTGCTGCGATGTCAATTCTTAACTCATCTCTTCAGATGCGTTGCTACGGAGTTACAACAACATATAGTGAAGCATGAAAACACAATCAATTCCATTGATATGCTAATGGTTTCTCTCAACGCATCATGTTCGTCTTGTTACCGGAAGTTCACAGTAGTTCAGTTACTTACCAGGGTAGCTTTAATTTTACTTTACTTTTTCTTTTGCCAATATTTGCTTATGCCGCTAGGTGTCGCATTTCATCAGACGATCGGCAGGCGAGCCAGGGCGCGCTCAGTCGCTTGATATGCCATGATCTTATGCAGTCTCAAGGTGTCAGTGACTCCTTAAATCCATCTTCTTCTGTGTCTTCCCCTGCCTCTTGATGTTTCGATTTTCAGGTTGTACCCCCTTGCTGCTGGCATCGTTGGTTTCAATCTCATAAGATGGTCAAACCATTTCATTCTTTGTTTCTCAATAAATTTAAAGACGGGTGTTGTTCTAACAGTTCTTGTGTTTTTATTTGCTGTTGGTAATAATTGTGCAATATATTGTGTGAATCCGCATTATTTAATTCTTAACTGGAAAATATTGTTTCAAATTATACAAATACACACACACACACACACGCACACACACACACACACACACACACACACACACACACACACAACACTAAGATCAAAATATATAACAAGTTGAAAAGACCAGTTGTTTTAAGTGGCTCTGAAACGTGGAACACAACTAAAAGAGATAAAGCCCTATTACAGGTTTTCGAAAACAGAGTCTTACGACGAATCGTTGGACCTACCGAAGATGCAAACAGCGGGGAATGGAGAGCGAGAAGCAACAACGAAATTGATATTCTGATTAAATCACCACTGATCACTGGCATCATGAGGGCTAACAGACTGAAATAGCTGGGGCCTATTTAGAGAATGTCAGATGACAGAGATGTCAAAACTGTATACACAAAGGAGCTGAATGGTCGTAGACCACGAGGCAGACCAAGAAGACAATGGAGAGATAATATTAGGACAGACTTGGAAACACTTGGTGTCACGAACTGAAAAGAAGGCCACCCAGAGAGATGAGTGGAGGTGGATGATATCTGCAGCAATGAACCTCAAGGGTTCGGAATGCTGAAGAAGAAGAATATATATATATATATATATATATAAAACGTAAAATCTCAGCTAATCTTATCACACTAAGTTTGGCTATTTATAGGCCATACTAAAACTATTTTCAGTGGCACAGGTTTTCGTTAAAAACCATCAACTTCATATACTTCTTCTTCTTCTTCTTGTGTTCGCTTTCTGATTTACACCGACAGACAGGTTCTTGTGATAAACTTGACTGTTTTAATGAGTTCATTTTTAGTCCCATACAACTTTGTGTACAGTGGTGACTCACTGGGCCAGTATTCCTTTCTTAATGGGCTGAACAAGGGACAGTCTTGCAGGACATGTTCTGTAGTCTGCACACATAGCCCACAAGGGCAAAAAGGTGAACTACTTAGACGAAGCCTGTGCATATGCTGGTTAAGTTTGTTATGTCCTGTCCTGAGACGTAGGACAATGACCTGCCCATGCCGGTCAAGTAAGTGGTAGTCATCTCTGGCCAGACTCTGTTCACTTCTGATAGCCTGGATGGCCCTTTTCTTCTCATAGTATGTTACTGCATTCTCTTCTTGGTCACATTCTGCCCCTTTTTTAGCAAGTTTATCTGCGGTTTCGTTTCCTGGTATACCACAGTGGGATGGCACCCACTGGAGTACAGTACACTTTTGGGCAGCCACCTTGCCAAGTTTAGATCTCAAGTGAGGGAGTTTGCCACTCTTGAGGGCTTGAAGCACTGAAAGCGCATCTGTGAATATAACCACTTGGTGGCAGTCAGAACTGGTGTTGTGTAACATTTCGGCAGCCTGCTCTAGTGCTACAATCTCTGCTGTGTAGTTGGAACAGAATTTACCAGTGGGTATCCACTTTGTGTGGCGGTGGTTGCCTGGGTATGTAATAAAGACTCCAGCACCCCCATTTTTAACCGCGCTGGTTGCTGATCCATCTGTGTAAATATGTATCCATGACTGTTCGGGATAGTTTTCATGAATCATGCTAAGAGCAGCTGTTCGTTTTTGAAGATCATTGGACTCATCTCCAGTTGTGAATCCATTGACTGAAGTCATTATCTGTATTGTATCACTGACTTGCTCCCAAGGTACAGGGTATAGGGTAGGTTTCAGCGGTGTTGTTCTAATAGGTAGATCAGCTTGGTACTGTCTTCTAAGTCTTTTCCCCCGATGGACAAAGCTGCTACGTTTGAGACGCCCTAATGCCAGATCATCTAACCTTTTATTCATTGGGTGTGACTGCATACTATTAAACTTCTCCATCTGGATCATAGTTTTAGTGTCTCTTCTATAGGACAATGTCTGCATTGCAGTTATTTTCTGCATCTTCAGGATTGGTGCAGTTTTCATGGATCCTGTGATGAGTCTAAGAGCTTGATTTTGCACTCTGTCTAACGATTGTAGGTGGGAATTAGCAGCTGTTGACCATGCTGTTGCACCAAACTCCAAGTGGGGTCTTATCGCTCCATTATAAACTTTCTTTAGGGTTTTTCCATTTGCTCCCCATCCTGTACCTGCCAATTTTCTAAGTAGGCCTAGTCGTCTCCTGGCCTTCCCTTCTACATTTTCTATATGTTTGCTCCATGTGAGCCTTTTATCAAATGTTACTCCAAGATAAGTGGGGAAGCTTTCTTCCTTTAGCAAGGATGTTCCTAGGTGAATACTAGCAGCTTTGTCCCTGGTGGAAAGAGAGAAAAGCGTTGTGGATGTTTTGTCTGTGTTGATGGCAACATGCCATTTTTCTGCCCATGTCATCAAGAGATCTGCTGCTCGCTGCATTCTTATATTTGCCACTGTGGTGTGTTCATCGGTACACCAGAGTGCCAGATCATCTGCATACAGGGCAGCTTTTACTCCTGTAGGGAGGTCTTTCACCAGATCATTTATATACACAAGAAAGAGAGTTGGAGAGATAACTCCTCCCTGTGGTACTCCTTGCCGAAGTAACACTTTTCTACTCTGCTGGCCATCAAGACTGACTCTAGTTCTTCTGCTGTGTAAGAAGGATTGGATCCATTTTAGCATGTTTCCTTGGATTCCATTTCTCTTCAGTTTTGCAATGAGACCATCTTTCCAGACTTTGTCAAAAGCTTGTTTGAAGTCAACCCATACCGCCAGGACCTTTTTCTTCTCTTGGAAGGCATCCTCTACAGCTTGTGACAGGTAGGTGACTTGATCTTCTATGCTGTGACATTCCCTAAACCCAGCCTGCTCTGGCACCAAGATCTGCTCAGATTCTAAGTGCCATTTCAGTCTTGAATTTACAATTCTTTCCAATGTCTTTCCTACACAGCTTGTGAGACTAATTGGGCGATAGCTCGAAGCCTGTGTCTTAATTTTTCCTTTTTTTAAAATGGGTATTGTGATGGCTTCTCTCCATACTTGAGGCACTAAACCTTTCTCCCAGCTGATGTTGAAAATTTCCAGCAGCTTTACTTTAGCAGATGAGGTCAGGTTGATTAGCATTTCGTTGCTGATTTCATCCGGACCTGCAGACTTTTTTAACTTAAGCCTAAAGATGGCATTTTGTAGTTCACCCATGGTAAATGGCTCCCTCATAGAGGCAGGAGTATCTGTCTGTCTCTTATTTGTTTGTTTGCTTGTTTGTATTTCTTTCCTTATTTCTCTCTGATGGTCCTCATTAAGGGTCAGGTCGCTTTCAACACTGAATGTTTTGGCAAACAAATCTGCAGCTTGTTTTCCTCTGAAGATTTTGTCACCATCACTTAGCGTGATTGTTTGTCTAGGCGAGAAACTCTCTTCATTGAGTGATTTGGCTAATCTCCAGAGTTTCTTGCCATCTTTATCAAGGTTTAGAGCTGCTGTTTTATTTCTCCAGCTTTTCCGTTTTTCTTCAAGTTTAGTTCTCTGGAACACTGCTACAGCCCTTTTCCATTTGATGTGGTTGTCAGGTGAAGGTTGGGATTCTGCATCCTTTCTAGTCTGATTCATTGTTTCCTGGCATTCCTGGAGTGTGCTGGACCAGTACGGTCTATAGTTGTGTCGACAGCCTCTGGGGATTGCTTCTTTTGCAGCTTGTAGAATACTTCTATTGAAATCGTGCACTATAGCATTGATATCCCTATTTTTTACCTTGAGAGCAGACAACAATGTGCTTGTCCTGTGTCTGTACAGGCCCCAGTTGGCTTTCTTGTAGTTCCATCTTGTGATGACTGGGCCTGTACTAACTGGTACATTCTGGACAGTGAGAAAAATCGGGCGATGGTCACTGCCCCCAAGCTGGTCTCCCACCTCTCTACTTATCATTCCAGATATATCTGGGGTAGAGAAGGCAAGATCTGGGGTCGACGTTGTCTGCCACCTTCTGGAGTAGAAGGTAGGCGTATCTGAGGGGGCATTTATCAGGATCAGAGAGTGGTCATCTTGCCATGTTTCCACCTCTTCACCCCTATTGTCGAGATGGTTATAGCCCCAGCTCTGTGAATGACTGTTGAAGTCTCCAACTGCAATAAAGTTGGTATTTGGTACTGGCACAGAGCTGAGGTTTAGCGATTTGTCATTGGGACAGTAGTAATTAAGGAGTTCTAATTCCACTTTGTCTGTCTTAAGCTGCAGGAGTTGGTACTCAGCTCCATCCATATAAGACATTTTCTCGCATGGATGGATACTGTTTTTCACAAGGGTGAGTACTCCTCCTTTTCGCCTGCCTTGTCTGTCAGATCTGAAGCACTGGTAGCCTCTCACTTTAAATATCTGATCTGCCTGCAAATGGGTCTCTTGGATGCAGCATACACTGACATGCTTTTCATAGAGGATGTTTTCCAGCTCCAACTTTTTGCTGTAGCAACTTCATATACCATTTCTATTTCAGGATTTGCCATTTCCGCTGTTTCAGCCAACGCATGGGCAATGGATAGCTGTCAAACAGGAACAATTGATCTGGTTTTTGTAGCGGACGCTTCTCTTGTAAGTACTTACAAGAGGAAGCAGAAAATCTGGTGGGCAGACAAACAGATGCAGTTTTTTACAAGTGTTGTGGATATATTTCTTCCCCCTGAAGAAAAGACGTTAAACAGCCGAATCAGAATCTACCTGCTAGTTGCAACCGAAGATAATGTTACAGGGGAGTCCGTGATTCAAGAAAGAAAGCATTTTAGTTCGTACACTGAAAAAGTTTATCTGAAACGTGCTTTGAAGAAAGAGTTTGTGGAATTTAAAAAGAACTCAAACCCAATGGAGGCGATACCGTATTTAAACGCGATGTCTTTAAATGAGACAGACCGAATAAGGAAAAACACTACACTTGTGATTGTTATGTTTGGCAGCCATCAGAACATGAATTTGTCCTATTCTGAAAGCGATCTGCACAATGATTTTGATATTTCCGACCATAATGTGATAGTTAAGTTATTCATGCTCGTGTTAAAAGATATGCCCCCGGATCGGCTAAAACTGACATCCAGTGTGGCAATATATAAAATAGCCGACATTCGTAGCGACCTTGGAACAATTATGTCGATTCTCATGTGTAAGTCTTGCTTCCTCGGCTGGTTTGGCGGTGCCAGCCAATCAGCGGCCTTTGGTAAAACTATAGGTACATCATGCTACAAGCTGGGATCGAGTCCCAACCAAATCAGTTGGATAGATGCCAATGAGTTGTGTAAAGGAAGTAATTCTCAATTGGTGTCTATAGAAACGAAGACGGAACTGATAACACTGAGACAACAACTAAATCAACAGATTGAGAAAATGCCAGTGGTCGAGGGTATCACAGACCATGTTTCAATATATATCGGGTTACGGAGACTAAAGTCAACAGTTGGGAAGCGATTTCGTTGGCTGAACGATCATCCTCTTGTGTATACTCACTGGGGACACTTAGAACCACAAGGGGGCAGCATTCGGGGTTGCGTCAAGTGGGACTTGTTTAATCTATCATACTCTTCAAACATCAATGAGGAGCTGATGAACAACTCGGACAAGCTTCTGCTAGCGACAACGAAGGGTACATGGACTGCTGTAGGATGTGGACATGCGGTTACAAAATACTACTTGTGTGAGAATATAATCAACGTCCCGCTTAATTCCCCGTCTCACCACGACAAGAAATTTAATTTAAAGGTTCCGGATTATGAAAGCATTACTCGAGCCATTGGGCGCGGAGAGATAGGCTTTGTGCAAAATGTAAACATGTTTATGTCGTTATCGCCACTTTTAAAACTGTGGAAATCCGAGCGGGCGGCGGTGAACGGCTTCGCTTATGTTAATCACAAGATGGAGATCACTGTTGCCTTGAGCGAGATTAAACTGTACCACTGCGAAGGAAATGACGGAAAGATACCTTACACTTCTGTCTGCGATGTCACCCGAGACTGCCCTTTCGCTCTTGATGAAACTGTTTGCAGAAAATGTAATTCAGAGGAGAGGGAATGCGCGGCCAGTGGGCAGTGCATACCCACAGACTCCTGGTGCGATTTGGTGCCTGACTGCCAGGACAACAGCGACGAAGTCAACTGTGACACATGCCAACATGGCTTATGCACAGATGGCAGGTGCATGGCGAAAAGCTGGTTCGCAGATGGGGAAATGGACTGCGCGGGATGTGGTTCTAGTAACAACATCTCGTACGAGATGGATTATGTCCAGACACATAAGATAGCGCATTGTCTATTTACATGTAATCGTACTGAATGCGTGTTTCAGTGGATGTTAAACGACTCTATTTTGCACTGCAAAGGACCCGAAGGACCGATAGATGAGACAATTGGGGCTTTTGAGATTGCATCATGCCACACGGTGTCAGACAGTGTACCGTCTCAGTTCAGTAATTGGGGCCCGAAATGTGTCTATGTTAAGGATATCTACGGTGAGCTACTTGGGTGTAGAAACATGCGCCATTTGCAAGGCTGCGAAAACTTCACTTGCCCAGATGGATATTACCAGTGCCCGCAATCCTACTGCATCCCTACACATTATATACGGGATGGAATCATGGACTGCCCTCACGGAGCAGATGAAGATTACGAAATGCAATTTTTAGAGTGCCCCTTCTATTTTATGTGTCAGGTTCCAATCAGTCGTGGAAATTCACATCTGTGTCTTCACCCGAAGTTGGTCTGCGATGGCAGGATAGACTGCCCAGAAGGCGATGATGAGTTAAACTGTTTCTTGAATTGCCTGGATGGCTTTCGCTGTCTAGCCGGCACTATGATCGTCAACGATTATAAAAAAGCCAAAACTTCCGAAGTCATTAATTTAATTGATCCCACAATTCGATATTTAGATTTATCTGGCATTAATTTATCTAAAGATTTCCCGATCTTTTTCCGTAACGGCACCATAAATCTGATTGAAGTAAAAATGTCCAACTGCAGCATTGTCAGCACCTCCCTGGCAGTACCGACATGTAACCTGGGCACGATCAGACGCATGGACTTAAGCTACAACGATATTACTAACATTTCGGCCAACAGCATCTTTCGTTGCATGACCAATTTATATGACCTAAACCTCAGTCACAATGAAAAACTAGTGAGCCTGCAAGGTATTGAATATGAAATTAGCAAAGTCAAATATCTTGACCTATCATACACAGGATTAGCATTTTTATCAGAGCTAACATTTTCATTTCTCAAAGATGTGAAACTTTTAAATCTGAGACAGACTCGTATAACTGACGTTAGATTTCTGCCCCCGACCACCATTGAGATTCTAGACCTCAGAGACACTTTGGTCAACAACCTGCCTTACGCTGATATGTTTAAACATGTCGTGGTCTCGGTTCATCTCCGTACCGATTCTTTCAAACTCTGCTGCCCACAACTTCACAATGCCAGTACAAATATCAGCTCCTGCTCTTTCACAAAAGATCCTTTCTCGTCATGCGCAGACCTCATGAGTAAGTTTGCTCTCCGCATCATTTTGTGGGCTGCTTGTATTTTGGCAGTGTTAGGAAATCTGGCAGTTATTATTTACCGGTTGTTCTTTGACCGAAGTATTTTCACAATGGCCTATGGCCACTTTGTAACACATCTCAGCATTTCGGACTTTTTCATGGGCATTTACCTGGGCATTATCGCTATAGCAGACATTCACTTCAGAGATAAGTACATCTGGGAAGAGATTACATGGAGGAAGAGCATTGTATGCAACACCGCTGGTTTCTTGTCCACCCTTTCCATTGAGGTGTCTACAATGTTTATTGCGCTGATTACGATCGACCGCTTTCTTGTGATAAGATACCCATTTGGACAGACGAGAATTGCTGGGAGGTCAGTAAATATCTGCTGCTGCATTACCTGGATCGTCGGATTTTCTGTTGCATTAATTCCGCTGTTGCCATTCAGCCACTTTCTCAATATCTACAACACTAACGGGATGTGCCTGGGACTCCCACTGGCCAACTATAAAGATTCTGGAAGGGAATTTGCCATTACCGTCTTCATTTTCCTGAACTTTTCCTTGTTTGTCTTGATTGCCTTTGGCCAGGTGATTATTTACAGAACCGTGTCGGCCATGAGAATGAAGGAAACGTCACTAACCAACAGCAACTCCAGGCGGTTTCAAGATTTGGCTGTGGCTAAAAATCTAGCTGTTGTGGCCATCACAAACCTCCTCTTCTGGTCACCCATAGGCGTCATGGGAATCATGGTGCAGAGCGGTTATACTATCGGCATCGAAGCATATGCCTGGACAGCCGTGCTAATCTTGCCTATCAATGCAGCCGTTAATCCACTTCTCTACACGGTTCCAGCGATCACCCGGAAGCTGAACAAGGTCCAAGAAAGAACATCAAGTTAATTCCGTGCGAACGAGAGACGTAGCAATGCGTTTTGGGGCGGGGTTTCATCGTTGAATACATGACAGAATAGCAAATTTTTGATTTTTAACATTTAAAAAAAAAATGTATGTTTCTGTGGATGAACGTGTAATTTTTCCGGGTCTCTTGGTAGTAAGATCGAACTCCTGTGTGTATTGTTGCGCAAGTGATAAAATTCCCTTGGCAGTTGGAAATCCAAAAAAGTAGCCTAACAAAGCTGCCCAGACACAAATTTGGAGTTAAAAATCTACCCAAATAAGTTCAGGATCCTCACTGCTGCTACGGAGTTCGTGCATTGCGCTGAGATTCTTCGGACTCAGGCTTCAGTTAGAAGTAGGACAGGACACTTATGTGTTACCACCTTTGTGCCCTGATGTTGATCCTTTTTCAAAACAAAAACAAACAAAAAAATAATAATAACACGCACGCACACACACGTGTGCGCGCACGCAAGCGCACATACACACGCACACACATATATAAATACACACACCATGACCCACTCGAGCATAAAAAGCAGGAGCTGGCCGTGATATATATATATATATATATATATATATATATATATATATATATATACACTCATGCGCGTGCGCGCACAAATATACACACACCTTTTATTTCACAAAATATTTTAGAACAGCAAGGCCTTCTCTGCTGGATTATACAGAATTGAATGTCCTTTAATAAACAATTACAAAAACTAATGTTCCACTCCACGAGCTCCTTGAAGTCCTGCTGAGCGCCAGAACGATGTGCAGCCCCCCCCCCCCCCCTTTACCTTTTCCCTTTTCCCCTTCATGCCTGGCAGTACCAACACCTGTGTTGAGACATCATTTCTTTTACAGTTTGTGATGTTTATCGACATTTTTTTTTAATCGATTTTTGGTGATACCAGCTTCCCTCCCCCTCCCTTTTTTTTTCGAGGTAATAAAAGTACTGCTGAACCTTCCTCCAACACTTTGATAAGGTAAAGAGAAACAGAGGTAGAGGAGGAGAATAAGACGAAAGAAAAACATAATTTGAACAATCCCAGACCAAACCGGCACATTCCCGGTGTCGTCTGCTAGAGCTGCAGACGACTGCGTCCATCGTGAAGATTTTCACTTGTTATTGGAAGCCGTACAAATCACGTTGTAGACACAAACACGCTACACAGTCTTCGTAAAGGTACTCCTTTGTTCTTTAAGGAAAGTTTACTTTGTTTCAAATTCAGAATACATGAGTTGTGTTCTCACCTCAGACTGTCTTGATTTCTTGAGTTATGTTTACAGTACAGCAAAGCCAGCTCCCGCTCACAAATCATTCTCGATGTCGTGGTAGGGGAGTTCAACCTGTTATTTGACATACTTTTTTACTTGCAGATATATTTTTGTTTTTAATTTATAAATTATTTCTTAAAGAAAATGTCAATAGTGTATTTGTTTTAAACTTACTATGGCAACACTGTAAGCTTATTTTTGTGTAGTGAATGATTCACTGAATCGCATTTCCTAATTAAAATGTAGAAAGGTTAAAAAAGTAAATTGCGTATCTCGTATCCTTTGCAAAACCAACACAAGCATTTTTTGGATGTTGTGGGTTTCCAGGTAAATTTGTACTTCAGTAGTTTGCTGAAAAGTTAACAGGATATCATTCTATTAACTAAATTACAAGAACTACTACGTAAGCTACACAATCAGCGCTGCTGCTCAAGTGACGTTTTAAACACATCAAATAAAGATTTAGGCTATCCTTTGGATAACGGGTACAAAAGATGTGGGCCACAAAAACACCCTAACAGAGCCTCAGTCACGTGTCAATTGCGCACATCCGGCGACTTAATTTTCGGTTTTCCTGAGACTACCGCCACCGCCGAGAGTTATCCCCCACGCCGCTCGTGCGGCGTGTATTAGGGCTAAACTAGATGGCTGGGACTTACGAGCAGCAGCTTTAGCATCTCCTGCAGCTTTGCTCATAAGTCCTAGCCATCTAGTTTAGCCTTAATCCAATCAGGGTGTGAGCGGCGTAAGGGATACTCTTGGCGGTGGCGGTAGTCGCCAAAAAACCGCAAATTAGGTCACCGGAAGTGCGCAATTGACACATGACTGAGACCCTGTTATTGGCCGCCATCTTTTGTGCCCGTTATCGGAGGTTAGCCAAGATTTATGTTATAATGTAAAAGATCTCCCCACCCCCCCCCCCCCACCCAAAAATAAATCAACAAATTGCCGTTGTTACATACACACTAGTCAGTATTACGTAAATTAAATGTTGTAACATTGTTACATCAGCTATTGTAATTATTACCTCTATGCTCCTTTCTATTACTTCAGTGGTTGTCAAAATCACCTGGTTGTCATTGTTATCATAGTACTAGTTATGGTTACCTCAGAAGTTATTGTCACCTCAGTGGTTGTTATTGTGAAAAAAAAAGAAAGAAAAAACGTGGCTGTCATTTTTACCTCAATAGATGTTGTAGTAGTTCCTATTGTTACCATAGTGGTTGTCATTGTTACATAAATGTTTGTCATTGTTACATAAATGTTTGCCATTGTTACATCAGTGATTGTCATAATCATCTCAGGGGCTTTTCATTATCATATTAATTCTCATTGTTACCTGTGTGGTTGTAATATTTACCTCAGTGCTTGTAATTGTTATATAAATGGTTGTCATTATTACATACATGTTTGGGCTATCCTCCGAATATTGGGCACAAAAGATGGCGGCCGCAAAAACACCTTAACAGAGCCTCAGTTATGTGTCAATTGCGCACTTCCGGCAACCAAATTTGAGGTTTTCCGGCAACTACCGTTCCCGCCGAAAGTATTCCTCACGTAGCTCACGCAGCGTGGATTGGGGCTAAACTAGATGGCTGGGACTCACAAGCAGCAACTTCCGCATCTCCTGCAGTTTTGCTCGCTCGTGGGGGATACTCTCGGCGCTGGCGGTAGTCGCCAGAAAACCGCAAATTAGGTCGCCGGAAGTGCGCAATTGACACGTGACCGAGGCCCTGTTTTTGGCCGCCATATATCGTGTCCGTTATTCGGAGAATAGCCCATGTTTGTTATTATTACCTCAGTGGTTGTCAATGTTACCTCAGTGGTTTTTGATGTTTCCTTAAAGGTTATTATAATCACCTCATTGGTTGTCATTGTTAAATAAATGGTTGTTACTGTTTCCTCAGTATTTACTGTTGTTACATCAGTGGTTGTTGTTGTTACATCAGTGGTTGCTGTTGTTTCATCAGTGGTTGTCAATGTTACCTCAGTGGTTGTTGATGTTTCCTTAAAGGTTATTATAATCACCTCATTGGTTGTCATTGTTAAATAAATTGTTGTTACTGTTTCCTCAGTATTTGCTGTTGTTACATCAGTGGTTGTTGTTGTTGTTACATCAGTGGTTGCTGTTGTTACATCAGTGGTTGTTGTTGTTACATCAGTAATTGTAGTTGTTACATCAGTAGTTGCTGTTGTTACATCAGTAGTTGCTGTTGTTACATCAGTAGTTGCTGTTGTTACATCAGTAGTTGCTGTTGTTACATCGGTAGTTGCTGTTGTTACATTGGTAGTTGCTGTTGTTACATCAGTAGTTGTTGTTACATCAGTGGTTACTGTTGTTATTGCGAAGAATTCATGCATCAGCTGAAGCAAACCATGGGCTCCTCAAATGAATGAGAACAAGATGCCAGCAATACATCGCTCCCAAAATCACAATTGTGCATGTCTTTGTCACAAGTACCCGCTCCAAGATGGATTGTTATTCTTAATTTACTATTTTTTGTATAGCTGATATCCTTAGTGATCTGTACTAAAATCTGTGTCTGTCCTAGTGTACGCAGCAGATCAGATCACTAGAATTCCAGCATCAGTGGAGAGAAACCATGGGCTCCCCATATCATTCAGAACACGATGCAAACACTACATCCTTTCCTAAAGCATCATTCTGCATGCCACTGTCACAAGTGATCAAGTCTCAGCAAAACTGCAACATGAAGCCAGCACAGCCTACCGCTGCTGGAGACAACAGAGTACGTCCTACCGCTACTGGAGACAACAGAGTACGTCCTACCGCTGCTGGAGACAACAGTGTACCTCCCACCGCTACTGGAGACAACAGAGTACGTCCTACCGCTGGTGGAGACAACAGTGTACCTCCCACCACTGCTGGAGACAACAGAGTACGTCCTACCGCTGCTGGAGACAACAGTGTACCTCCCACCGCTGCTGGAGACAACAGAGTACGTCCTACCGCTGCTGGAGACAACAGAGTACCTCCCACCGCTGCTGGAGACAACAGAGTACGTCCCACCGCTGCTGGAGACAACAGAGTACGTCCCACCGCTGCTGGAGACAACAGAGTACGTCCCACCGCTGCTGGAGACAACAGAGTACGTCCTACCGCTGCTGGAGAAAACAGTCTGTATTCCCGGAGCTACGAATCATTTCCAACAGCTCCTTGGAATTCAGACAGATCTCATTACCGAATGCCTCTGACATCACAGTCACAAAACACTTCATTGGTATACCCTGCACTTTCTGAAAGAAATGAAAATGCTGCTGCTGCGATAAAAAATACCACATCCTGCAACAGAATCTATCCATTGTCAGGTAAAAGTGCCACACAAGAAAACTATAACAAACATAAGGCCTTTGACTTACAGCTATCTCAAGTGCTTGGGTCACAAAAGTCCAACCATTTTCTAAGACCAGACAGTGTACAGAGGTCGAAGAATTCAATGTTTAACGAAATAGGACATCATCATTTCACAATCCCACCAGCCCCTGGTAGAAATATCAACAGCCAAGGATCTGTCTTGCCACATACCAAATCTCAGCAGATGGTCAATCAACAAGTTCCTGACACGTTTGGAGAACAAGGTATCAGTTCACAGCATGTATGTCTTTCAGTATTTGTTCTCTCCAGGCTGATACTTCAAGGTTTGACCACTCCTCCCACTTCAAAAGCTGCCTCCTAGATGGCTGTCCAACAACTTCCTGCCAAAATGGCAAGACTTCAGAATAAAAAGTACCTGAGAGAGAAAGAAAGAGAGAGAACATTAGAGAGAGAGAGAGAGCGAGCATGAGAGAGACACAGTGAGAGAGAACATGGGAGAGTTAGAGAGCACAAGAGACAGTAAGAGAGAGAGAGAGCATGAGAGTGAGAGAGAGTGCAAGAATAAGAAAGAGAGGGCATGACAGAAAGAGTAAGAATGAGCATGAGAGAGAATGAACACGAGTAAGAATGTTCTTTATGAACAATAGAAGCCACACAATGCTTTTGTAAATAGTCTTTTTCTGTCATTTAAAATCCGATAAGACAAAAAGAAGTTTGTTGTCACAAGTACGTAGACATTGCCTTAATTTAACAAACAACAGCTTATAAGTGAATGAAGAATTGACATAACTGCACTCAGGACATTCCCACACATGCTCCGTCTCCTTTCTCAGTGGCCAGTGAAGAGTCTATTTGCTAATAGTACCACTTGCAATCTGATTAAAGTTCTGCCGGTATTTTCCCTTCAGTGTTTAATATCCTTTAAGACCTCTGCTCACCCCTCCCCCTTGAATTAATCTTTCTTCCCATGTGGGTTCCGAGTTTCTATTGTGGGTACAAGATGAACAGACCCACTGCCTGCACCCCCACCCCCCCCCCCCCCCCCCAAAAAAGCATGTTGTGAGAGTTGACTAAATGAGAGCTTCTTTCAAATTTGGAGTGAATCTGAAACTAACTGCACACAAATAAGCCAGTATAATGGATGTACATGCAAAACTCAAGCCCTGGCACAAATCCATAGTCCAACTGGACAAACAACCGGAACTTCCCGTGCGAGCTTAAAGCCGGTGAACAAAGAAGAAGAAGAAAAAGAATTAATCTTTCATTGTATGAATTCTCTTTCTGTTCTGTTGCACTGTCTATTTGATCCCAGAGTGTGCCAAAGCTTGTAAAATAGTTAATCAAAGCAATGAACCCCAGACATTCACATGGACAAGTAGGAATGCTGTTACTGTACCATAAGTATTATCTACATTGTTAATGTAATTTTTATGAAATATTTATTGCAGGAGGGATACACGTTAGAGGCGTTCAGCTGCGTTCACTCACAGAAATTCATATCCTGGCAGTGTTAGCAATTGTTCTTGTTTCAGTATGGTTATAATTTATTCATTAAAAACTTTTTGAAAGGATTTCTTTAGTGTATAAAAGATGAAGAAAGACTTTGGAGAACATCGTGACAACTGGAAAGATCAGTGGAAAGAGGGGTAAAGGCAGATCAAAAGAGATGATGCTGGATGGTCTAAAACGATGGCATGGAGGGATATCATCAAGAGAGCTGTTTCAGGCAACCAGGGATAGTGATCTGTGGAGACACATGAGCGCCTACGCCAGTTGGCAGGGCACATGATGATGATGATGATGATGATAAAAGATGAACACAGCCATTTTACATGGCACAAAAACACACTGTTAAAGCCATTAAAATTGGCAAAATAACACTCTTAGCCAATACATTTTGCACAAAGAAACCAGACCACTGTTATAATCGAAGCTGCTTGCAACAGGGTGAATGTGGTCAGCTTTTCCTTTCTAAAATTGATGGATGGACAGATTAAAAAAGTGAAAATCGGTAGAAAATCTAACAACATCAACCAAGTTTTGCATAACAGACAGCCCAAGAGCTACAGGCACCTGTAGACAAAGTGACTGACTGGTGTGCGGAGATGGGTGTTGTCATCAACTCAGAAAAGACAGCTGTTTTATGGTGCTCTCTGGACAATAGAATTGTGAAAGCTAATGTTCAAGCCTCACGATTAAATACAGAAACATCAGAAGAGAAAGCAAACTGTGGTACCTGGATATAATTTTCGACAGAAGCCTTGGTGATCATGTGGAGCCAGTTGCGGTAAAATGCCGAAAAGGGCTCAGTGCTCTTAAGATTATGGCAAAAGTGGACATAGAACAAATAATGCTGTTCACAATGTTCCAGCATTTGATCCTTTTGGTGATTGAGTATGGACTTGGAATGCTTACCATATCAAAGAGCCAGCTGATGAAACTTGAACGCATACAGAATGAAGCCATTCCGGTAGTTATGGGAGTTCTGCAAGCAAAGTCATAACTCAGAGTAGCTGCAAACAAGAAGCACCTCCTGTACGAAGCCCTGTGTAGAGCTAAGAGTCACAGAATGAAAAAGAGGAAGGTCTTGGATGGATCAAGCTGAAAACATAGATATGTATGCAGGTTTGATAAATTTTTAAGGAGAGGAATGGGTCAAAGTGTCAAAGCAAGAATCAGACCTGTGTAGGGTTGTAATCACTTGAGGTCATGAGTGCAGGGACTGGCCAGCTGGGGCTGCAGAATCAGAAGTTGAACAAATGATTCATGACAATTCTCACCCAGGTGATGTGATTATCTATACAGATGGATCTGTGTTAAGAGTTAGGCGAAGTGCACGGGAGTTCATAGCAAAAGTGAATGGATGTCACTTAGTGCAACAAAGCCTGGCATATGATAGTACAACGCCTTCAGCTGGCTTGAGAATTACCTGTACATGTAAGTCGTAATTGTAACTGACTCACAGAGTATGATGAGACAGGTAGAGACAGGCATGCTCCGTGCAGAGTGACAAGCAAGGATCGCTTAAGAGGTCCCGGGTAGTTAGCATCATTTGTATATTTCTCCAGGTGATGCTGGTGTGTTTGGAAACTAGCAGGCAGATAGACTTGTTCTACAACACCTTGTGGTGAATTGATGAATGACAAGTTAGATGTTGTGAGGGCCCTTTGGAAGCAGGGGAACAGTGCGAAGGCACAAATAGATCATTACCATCTGAAGAGAACGGTGCTGTGAGGAGTTACTCTGGGATCTGGCTGACTCAGCACTCAAGGGAAAGGTGAGACGGATGTACAGTCAGCCAGTTACTGTTATCATCGGAATTGGAACTCCTTGCTTGCTGCTGAATATTTGGACACAAAAACAGTTCAATACAGAGGTTCTGGAAAAGCTACTAATAAAAAGAGAATTACTAAAAGAAATAAAACATAAAGAGACATTTGAAATACTTTGGCCACATTAAAAGATATAACACACTTTTAAAAACCATACTGGAGGGAAAGGTCGTAGACAAGAGAGCAAGAGGCAGGCAATGATACAAGTGGGAGGACAATATCAATAGATGGAGGGGCATCAGTCAGACAGTGTACAACCAAGACAATGAATGAGTATGTTGGAGATCCATTGCAGTCAACTTTCACTGTGGATCTGGCCCCTGATTGATGAAACTAAGTTTACTCAGATTTTGGAGAGAAATAAAAGGGTGGGGGAAAGGGGGGGGGGTGCTCAGCCCCATTATAGAAAGATCAATAATACAATACAGCTGGCAATGATCCGCGGGCCACTTGCTAGGCCTCCGCAGGCCATTGTTGGCCTGCAGGCTGCTGGTTGAATAGCCTGGTGGCATGATAAATTGTCACTACAAACCTGATTTTTTTTTTTTTTTTAATCTAGTAAATGAACATTTGATTCACTGGTTTATGTCTGTCATATGTTTTTGAGATCATGTTTGTTGTCAGACCAGTGTTTATCAACCTATTTGCACTTGTGGACCAGAAAAAAAAAAGAGGGGACATTGTTTCACAGACACACACAAAAAACAGAAACAAATGTAAATAAGTTTTTGTTTTTTTTTGTCAACTCCAAAATCACAAAATAACAATAGTTGTAATCACAGCACAGACAAATTTTACAGAAGCTACTGCGACATCTTCTGCTAATTAGAAATCAGGAAATCTGATATACATGGCAGGAGCATTGTTTATGATAGATGAAGCGCTGCAGTAACATCTATATAATTTCTTTGTTTCATTGAAATTACTGTCAAGGCTGAGAAAGTCTTTTCACGAATAGAAAGCCAAAAAATTATACTTATGTTTTTTTTTTAAATCTCACTGATACAAGGTTGTACACCAGTTGAGCTGAGTTGAGTCAAGAATTGACATCACAGCATTTGGGGCATTTCCATGCATGCTCCGTCCTCATCTTCAGCAACCAGCGCAGAGTTCCAATACTGATGGTACCCGTCACAATCTGGTTTAATGTTTGTCTTGCCTTTCCTCTCAGTGTAGTGAGCTGGCCAGACCCCCTGGTTACACCCAAGTGCCACATTCTCTCCAGGCCATAATAATCTTCTTTCTCTACTGATTCTGTTGCTAGTTCCCAAAGGGCCTTGACCACATCTGCCTTGACATGTATCAGTTCACAACCCAGGGGAGCAGATTCAGCCAATCTGTCTGTTCATTGCCCACCACGCTAGCATGGCCTGGAGAAAAGATCTAAAGTACGCTCACTACCCGTGACCTTTCCAGTGAAGCCTGCCACTCTGCTCGAAGCAGAGTGAAGTTTACTGTATTTTGTCTTGCACTTCTTGGGTGACTTGAGTGATGGATTTGTTCATCATATACCAGGTTTCATCTACATAATTTATCCATCTCTTTCTTGGTCTTAACTTCACCTTCATCCCAGATGTTCTAATGTAAAAAAAAAAAAAATATCACCTGCAATTGGTCTGACTGCATTCTCACTGAATGGCCGAACCATTTCATTCTTTGTCAGTATACATCAGATCCGGTATTATTCCAAGTATATCTTTAGTGCTGGTATTTATAACTCAGAACCCTGTCCTTTCTTATGTTGTTAGAAACGTGGGTTCTTTATTAATATTATACCTCAGATGACATCAAAGGACAGTCCAACATTTTAGAGGGTGGCAAGACTTAGTTTCCCGGCTTTCTGATGCTTTTAACAACCCTAAAACATCTAGAACTGGCCCTAACTACAACCCACCTACGTCCCACGAGAGACTGCAGCCTAGGTCCCATGACTGCATGCAGCCTATCTACCCAATAAACATTATAGACTGTCCCACGACTTGTGGATTTCCCCTGTTTGGGGCAGGATATTAACAAAGCACCGAAAAATGACCAACGATATGACAGCTGTGTAAATCAGGTGGATATTGTTTTCCTAGCCAAATCCAAATCATGACCTGTAGGCAGACATTTGTAGCTGACCACCTATGGTCTGCGGCTCACTGGTTGAAGAACACAGTTCTAGAGAATCATATAATTGTTCTAGACAAACGGTTTCTTTAACAAAGTTACCCAGTGTTTACCAACATCACAGCACTCAGAACACTCCCATAAGTTCTCAGTCCCCATCTTCAGCAGCAAGTGAAGAGTTCCAATTCTGATGGTACGAGTAACCGTCTGACTGTATATCCGTCTCATCCTTCTCATCCCCTTGTAACACCTCGCAGCGCCATTCTCCTTAGGCTGTAACTAGCTATCTACTCCTCTGCACTGTTCACTTGCTCCCAAAGGGCCCTCAGAATTTCTAACTTGTCCTACATCAGTTCACCACCCAGACTTTCTGCCTGCTCATTTCCCAAAACACCGGCATGACTTGGAGAAAATATCCAAAGGATGCTAACTACCCGGGACCTCTGAAGTGTAATGTATGTGTATTTATTTATTGTCTATGGGCAGTGTTTGTGTAGTATGTGTGTACTGGGTCATCCAGATATTATCATTTTTATTATCAAATTGCCTGGCTATCTGTCACTCTTTTTTTTAAAATCTTTCCTCTTCTCATAATGGGGTCAAAATGTGATGACTGTTTCTTTCTGATGTTTGTCATTTATGTATGTGATAAACAAAACTGACCCTTCTCTTTGTATTCTGTCTCATTTTCTACACATTTGTATTCATGTGTTCACACATATATTTCTTTGTTCCCTTAGGTTTTCTTCACAGACTTTGCATATGCTCACACACAATTATATGTTTCATCAGGTTTTTCTATACAAATATATTCATAAACACATAGATGTATATTCATTTTCTCAGCATTTCTATATAGACTGCTTATTTTCATGTATACTTATATGTTTCATCAGGTTTTTCTATACAAATATATTCATAAGTTCACATAGATGTATATTCACTTTCTTAGTATTTCTATATAGACTGCTTATTTTCATGTATACTTGTATGTTTCATCAGGTCTTGTGCACATATGAATTTTTAAGTTCACACATGCGTGTCAGGTCTGGCAGCTTTTCTATTTAGATGTTTTCATATATTCACACAACAGTTATATACCATAATGGTTTTGTTGTTGCATAAATGTGTTCATATGTTCACGTATACATGTATATTCTCACAGGTTCTCTGTATAGGCATTTTCATATGTTCATACATATGTTTATGTTTACTCCCTTAAGTTTTCTAGTCCATGCTAATGTTCATTCATACATGTATGTTTCATGTATTCACACATACGTCTATGTTTCTTCAGGTTTTTTTACACAGACATATTCATATGTTCACACATATATGTATGCCGCCTAAGCTTTCTACACAGACATATTTATATGTTCAGGCATACATGTATGCCACCTAAGCTTTCTACACAGACATATTCATATGTTCACGCATACATGTATGCCACCTAAGCTTTCTATACAGACATATTCAAGACATATTCATATGTTCACGCATACATGTATGCCACCTAAGCTTTCTATACAGACATATTCAAGACATATTCATATGTTCACGCATACATGTATGCCACCTAAGCTTTCTATACAGACATATTCAAGACATATTCATATGTTCACACATACATGTATGCCACCTAAGCTTTCTATACAGACATATTCAAGACATATTCATATGTTCACGCACACATGTGTCACCTAAGCTTTCTATACAGACATATTCAAGACATATTCATATGTTGACGCATACATGTATGTCACCTAAGCTATCTACACAGACATATTCATATGTTCACACATACATGTATGTTCCGCCAGGTTCTCTACACTGATCGGTCTGTTGTGGTGTCCGCCCCGACTGGCTCAGGAAAAACTGTGATATTTGAGCTTGCTCTGATTCGACTCTTGATTAAGAGAGACAGCAATGACCATAGGCTCAAAATTGTTTACAGTAAGCTTGTTATTTTGTAAGCGTCCAGTGGTCTGTTGCCTTTATATACACATGTCATTATCATGTAGCAGGTCCTTTGCAGAACGTCGCTCTCATCACAGTCTGCCTGAAAGAAACTCAGTCTCTCACCAGCTCTCCCGCCTAATGTACTTTCATACTCAAGGAGTCACTTATATCCTGTGTCCATCTTCATGTCGGTTGGCCCCTGCTCCTCCTTCCTGGTACCATGCCTTCTGCTATAATTTTGTTCAATATATGACCAAAATATTTCAGCTGTCGAGACAGGATGCTGTTTATTAACCAATCTTCCTTGATGTTCAGATCTTTCAAGATGTTAGTATTTCTCCTCTTCTTTGTCCAAGATATTCTGAGAATCTTTCTAAAGCATTTCAGCTCACAAGCCACTATTCTTTTTCTTGCTCACAAGCCCCTATTCTTTTTCTTGCTCACAAGCCTCTATTTTTTTTCTTGCTCACAAGCCCCTATTCTTTTTCTTGCTCACAAGCCACTATTCTTTTTCTTGCTCACAAGCCACTATTCTTTTTCTTGCTCACAAGCCCCTATTCTTTTTCTTGCTCACAAGCCACTATTCTTTTTCTTGCTCACAAGCCCCTCTTCTTTTTCTTGCTCACAAGCCCCTATTCTTTTTCTTGCTCACAAGCCCCTATTCTTTTTCTTGCTCACAAGCCCCTCTTCTTTTTCTTGCTCACAAGCCCCTATTCTTTTTCTTGCTTACAAGCCCCTATTCTTTTTCTTGCTCACAAGCCACTATTCTTTTTCTTGCTCACAAGCCACTATTCTTTTTCTTGCTCACAAGCCCCTATTCTTTTTCTTGCTCACAAGCCCCTATTCTTTTTCTTAAGGACTATATACACCTCTGTAAGCGGTACAATTTTAAATTTATTCAAGTACTAGCTGCTAACATTAATGCTTTCACTGTCAGCCCACAACTACTTGAATGAAGAGTTGCTGGCCAGTTTAGTTGATTGCTTGGCTCTCAAGTGGAAGATCTGGGTTTGATCCTCAGTAAGGGATGGAGATTTGTTTCTGTTGGGGGCAAAAATACAAACCCTAACCTGCAGTTTGTGGTGACTCCACTAACCATGCAGCCTTAATTTCTCAGGCTCATGACCCTGGAGGACAGACATGGAAAGTAAATGCGGCCGGCATGATACTGACCACATTACCCGTGGAGTGCCGATTAATCTATTAAATATGTCTAGCCCTATATGCCCAGTACGAATAAAAGCATGGAAAGGGTATCTTATTACTTTACTTTTCTGATGGGATACTCCATCCTAGGGCCCAAATACATATCCCTTGTGGCAGGACAAATGCGTTATTGAGTGTTTTAACATGCCCTAACTAAACATAAAATCTACAAGCATGTGAGTAAATCCAGTCACGCATGGTGCCTTGTTTGGGACTAGTAGGGTGTGGGTCTGTTGAGGATTTAATCGAGGCCATTGTGTTGATATACGACACACTAACCACCTTACCCTAAAAAGCTTCACTAACATACAACCATGTTTCTCAGTGGCTCCCATGAAAGCGCTGTGCTCAGAGAGATACAGAGACTGGACATCCAAGTTGACCAAACATGGCATCACCTGCTTGCAGATCACTGGAGACTCTGAGCTGGACGACTTTGGGGACCTGCTTCAGACAGATTTAATCTGCACCACTCCGGTAAATGTCATCATGTGTCACATAAATGACAGTTATTGTCACTCTGAAAACTTTTATTGTATATCGTATAGTACACATATAGTGTCATCAAGAATGATCAATTGGATTTTGAACTGTTATTATAATTGACATATTTATTGGATACACACATGTTGCATCTTAGAGTTGAGTACATGCTGAGCCATGAGTTTGATGGAGGATAGCTTATTGTTTGTGTTTCCAGATATGTATGTTGTAAACTGCATATTCAAAAAATGGCAAGGTCGTATAGCCACAGAATTGGCGATGTGCCTTATGCAAAAACATACATGCGTCTGCTGGTTATTGTGACTGCTAACTATTCTTTTGACCGACAAGGCATTGATACATCTAGTGACTTTGTTATGCATTTAGTGCTTGTGCAAGCTGTTGGATTTTGCCAGGACTGCTGTCGGGTTTGACTTTTCGTATGAGATGGCGATGTGCTGTTTGTACTGCGTTCCGTTGATGATGAACTGCATTTCTAATGTTAGACTTTTGCGGATTCCTATGCTTTCCTCAAAGAAAAAATTGTCTCGTTTTTTGGCCACCACCAGCATCCCATGAAGGGCCTTCCCAGTTCTGTTAGAAAATAACAGCATTTTTTGGTTCAAACTATTATAGTTGTGACTAGGTTATGGCCTAGCATTGCATGCCACCGAGAGCCCTGAAAGGGACTCCTGCAGTGTCGATGTAATCAAAAGAGACAGACCCATTTACTGTACTGGCTGGCTACAAATTCTTCTACCGGCGAGCCAATGGATGACCCTGTTGCCATTGTGGTGCCTATGCAGAATGGAGGAAAATAAAAGGTATGAACGAATCACTAATTTAAAGAGAATTAGACAGATTTCATTGAATTAAGAGGTGAAAAAAGGTTGCTGATGAATAGGGCACACACTGAGGAAAATAACAGTATACCCAGAATGTTCATGCTACAAGGTCAGAGGAATAAAGGCAGACCAAAAACATATGGAGAAGGGAGTTAAAGAGCAAAGGGAAAAAAGCTGGGGAGGACATTTGATCAGCAGTATATGATGGCCAGGATTTTATGACAGTGCGAGTTGATTGAGTTCCTGGCTGCATTGCATAAAAGGCAGAAAAGAAAGAAGAATGGCCAGCCATTTTCTGGCACAGTTCTTCTTCTTCTCCTCCTCCTCTTCCTTCTCCTTCCACCTTGTAGTTCAGTGAAGTGTCAGGGGGAAATGTAACATTCATTGATGAGCTCTGTTAAGAGTACTTTTAAGATTGATGTTCATTTCTGGGCTATCGTCTGGATAACGGTCCCAAATTATCGAGGCTAAGAAAATAGACCTAACAGGACCTCAATCATATGTAAATTGCAGACTTCTTTCCGGCGAATATACCGCATGTCGTGGAAAACATTCCTCCTATTAACAGTCCAAAATCATCGAGAGTGTCGACAGCTCCGACACTGAGTGCTAGGTTTAATTTCACCCCTGGGTCCTAGGTTTA
Source organism: Candidula unifasciata (assembly GCA_905116865.2). NCBI lineage: Eukaryota > Metazoa > Mollusca > Gastropoda > Stylommatophora > Geomitridae > Candidula > Candidula unifasciata. Next base: position 403,280 of record CAJHNH020002773.1, read on the forward strand.
ACTTCTCCCCTGGGTCATAGGTTTAACTTCTCCCCTGGGTCATAGGTTTAACTTTTCCCCTGGGTCCTTTATTTAACTTCTCCCCTGGGTCCTACGTTTGACTTCTCCCCTGGGTCCTAGGTTTAACTTCTCCCCTGGGTCCTAGGTGTGACTTCTCCCCTGGTTCCTAGTTTTGACTTCTTCCCTGGGTCCTAGGTTTGACGTCTCCCCTGGGTCCTAGGTTTGACTTCTCCCCTGGGTCCTAGGTTTGACTTCTCTCCTGGGTCCTAGGTTTAACTTCTCCCCGGGTCCAAGGTTTAACTTCTCCCATGGGTCCTAGGTTTCGGGTTAGGACAAGGAGTTTTGCAATTACGATACCACCACCAGAATCTGTTACAACAGTGGAACCACGACACTATCGATTGAAGGGTTATGGATGAAACTTACGCGGACGCGACGTTACCCGGGCCGCACTATCAGGTGTTGTTTACAGAACATTTAGCACAGTTTCCTTACGTCATAGTCACAAACATTGAGGTCCTGTTAAGTTATTTTTTTAGCCTCGATAATTTGGGACCGTTATTCAGAGTTCAGCCCATTTCTGTAAGCAAACAAGAAATCCTTAAAGCTAATCACACTTTAAAGAACAACAAAGTAAAGACGAACTGCCAGCAGAACTGCTCAAAGTAGATCCCAACACAACTGCTAGCATTTTAGAACCATTGCTTAAGGATATTCGGGAAAAATAAGTGTTGCCTGATGATTGGACTGAAGGAACAATAGTACAAATCCCCAAAAAAGGAGACTTGACAGACTGCAATAATTGAAGGGGAATTACTCTGCTCTCAGTACCAAACAAAATTATTTTGTAAAATCATCATAATGTGACTCGAAAAGGGAGTAGATAAATGCCTACAAGTGGAACAAGCAGGATTCAGAAAGGGCAGAGGAACAGCTGAGCATATCTTTACTCTGCGTAACATTTTAGAACAACCCAACGAATGGCAGAGAAGTATATATATTAATTTTGTGGACTTTGAGAAAGCTTTTGACAGCGTCCATAGAGACAGTCTCTGGAAAATATTACGACATTATGGAATTCCAGAAAAGATAGTCAACAAAACTGCTCTGTTCTATAAAGATTTTTCCTGCAGTATTAAAAAAAATACAATACATCTTTCCCAGTAAAGTCAGGGATGTGTTATGTCATCTCTCCTCTTCAACCTTGTGATTAATTGGATACTAAAGAACACAGTAGACACGACGTCGAGAGGCATACGATAGACTCCATTCACCATGCTTGAGAACCTTGATTTTGCAGATGATATAGCACTCCTCTCACATATACAAGAGAAAAGTAACAAACTACACAGCACAGCAGAAATGGTGGGACTGAACATTATTGCAAAGAAAACTGAGATCATGACAAACAGTCCAAACCAACAACCAGTGTCAATAAATAACCAAACACTCGAAAATGTAGAACATTTCACATATCTTGGTAGTGTAGTGTCCTTACTGGGAGGAACAGAGGAAGACATACAGTCACACCTGAACAAAGCTAGAGCTGCTTTTGGAAGGATGAGGCAAATCTGGAAATCCAACAGTTACTGAAGAGGAACAAAACTTCGACGCTACAAGAGCATTATTTTGCCAGTACTTCTTTATGGAGCAGAATGATGGAGAATGACCAAAAAGGATGCACACAAGCTATCCACCTTCCACCACACATGTCTTCGAAGAATTATCAAAATTTTCTGGCCAGATACAATCTCAAACACTAAACTACTTCAAGTCTCAAACCAAGAAACTCTAGAAAGTATAATAACCTAGAGAAGATGGAAATGGCTTGGCCACGACATGAGAATGAATCCTGATATACCTGCCAAAACAGCTCTCACATGGACACCAGAAGGAAAGCGAAAGAAGTAGCCTTCAAAAACAACATAGAGACGAACGATGGAGAGTGACCTGAATGCGGCATCTCTGACATGGAAAACTGCACCAAAGATTGCACAGGACAAGAAAGCATAGACAGTCCTCTCTGAAGCCTCATGTGCTTTAGGCATAAAGAGAATTGATGATTTATTCCACTCGGTTTATACCCATCGCAACGTTTCAGTGTGGCTTGCTGTGGTAGATAATACCAGGGCATTCTTGTAAGGTGTCCAAACTACTTCATTTAATGTTCTTTGATGACCTGTAAGACTGGCTTTTTCCTAGCATGTGTCTGATTTCATGATTTCTGACACAGTTGAACATGAAATATTTAAAACTGCTAATGCAGAGCCAGGAAGCTGTCATGGTGTAGTGGTTAGACGCTCGCTAGCTTTGAGCTTGAGGGTTGTAGGTTCAAATCTGCGTCAAGCTGAATTATTTTCAAAAATCATTTTGGCTCCCAGAAATGGGTACAAGGTGAAGTCCTGACAAGTAAAGGCGGCTGAGATGATGTTAACCCTGTCAGCCACAAAGTGCCCATTTGTCTATAAAATATAGAACTAATGACATGGAAAGGGGTCCTTTACTTTAATGACCAGTCATGTATCTGTTACAGGAAAAGTGGGACAGTATGTCACGGAGATGGAAAGACAACAGATCCCTCTTTCACCAGATCCAGCTGTTTCTCATAGATGAGGTGGGACGTGTGTGTTTTGCTAAAATGTTATTTACAACTGATGACAACAGGGGTGACTGCTGGGAAGCTAATACCAAGAAATTAATCCCCCCAGACAGGGATGTGTTAAATCATCCCTCCTCTTCAACCTTGTGATTGACTGGATGCTAAAGAACACAGTAGACAAGACATTGAGAAGCATACGATGGACTCCATTCACCATGCTTGAGAACCTTGATTTTGCAGATGATTTAGCACTGCTATCACATAAACATGAACATATACAAGAGAAACTGTGGCTTAGAAGCTAAACAAACTGGGAAGGGGAAACAACGTACACATACAATACAAAAAAAAAAAAAAAAAAATTTCGGTCAGAGCATTTCTTGACTTAAACTATAACCAAGGGTGTAACAGGGTGATATCATCACTTGTTTGTTAGGAGGTAAGATATTGCGCAAAGTTAGAATGGAACAAAATCATCAAGTCTTAGCTGCCTTGACATTCCCCTTTCTATAACCTTCATTTGTTATTAACGGAGAAATTTTTTGCAAATGATTGATCTATAAATAGTATATGATGTACTTGTTGACGTGCCCTATCAAAGAGAACATAGTAGTACTGGCATTCTGGAAGTTTTCATGAGGCCAGAGACATGAAACAAGACATCGAGCTACAGAGACAACACACAAGATACATGGATCCATGGTTAACAGAGACACATTAGACAGAAACACTGTTATTGAGATGTTGGAGTCGACGATCAGACAGTGCTAGAAGCCAGGTGTCAGTTACAGACACTAGAGCCAGTTAGCAAAATCATTAGAGATGAAAACACAACACGACCTTAGGAGTATGTAACCATAAAGCTAAAACAGCGGCCATTCAGAATATCGTTGATATTATTTGTGACATTACTGAAGTATCACAAAAAAGACAAAACAGAAAAGAAGAGTTGTTTCCAGACAATGTATTATACAAGCATCAATCACGTGAGGAACATGCAGCAAGCAAGACATCATCATCATTACCATGACGACCATCTTTCACCTCGTTTATTTTCTTTCAATTGATTCCTCCTGTAGCGAACAAAAGACGAACCTGGGTGTGACATCAACATACACAAAGAAGACAGCTGTGCCACAAGAGCAATGTACTCTGGCCACAAGTCCCCAACAAGGGGATCAGGGAGGGGGGAAACAAGGTACATATACCCAAAAAAAGCGTTTCGGTTGGAGCAAAGTACACTAGCCACCAGTCCCCAGCAGGGTCATCACATGAACAACTATAACATTTAGGAAGAGAACAAGTTGTAGAATAACTAGAAGAAATGAAAGACTAGAAATAATAATAATAAAACTGATGATAAAACAGCAGTGATAAGGGTAATTAAGTGTGTATATTCCCCCACTTTGTCCTCTAATTTGTAGTTCAGTGGATTAACATTCACTAGGCTTAGCTGACTTTAAAAGGCAACATTGTAGGTATAATCCATGTCACTTGAAAAAAAAAAAAAATTGAATGTTGTATAAAGAATCGATATCATAGCAATCGGGACACTCCCATAAGCGCTCCATCCCCATCTTCAGCAGCAAGTGAAGAGTACCAATTCCAGTGGCACCAGTAACTGTCTGATTGTATATCCATCTCGCCTTTCCCTTAAGTGTTGAGCATTGGCCAGATCCTCTGGTAACTCCCCGCAGAGCCATTCACCTCAGACCGTAATGATCTGTCTGTGCCTCTGCAATCTTCACTCGCTCCCAAAGGGCCATCACAATATCTAGCTTGTCCTAGATCAGTTCACCACCAGCCAGTCTGCCTGTCTGCTCATTTCCCAACACACCTGTATGACCTGGAGAAAATATTCAAATGAGGCTAACTAAAGTGATGCTTTCCACTCTGCATGAAGCATGCCTGTGTCCACCTTTCTCCACATGCACTGTTAGCCAGTTTCAATCACGGCAGATTCTCAAGCCAGCAGAAGGCAGCAGTGACTGCCTCCACCTCCATTCTCAAACTAGATGTGATATCATATGCTGGCTTTGTTGCACTAAGCGACATCCATTCACTTTGCTATGAACCCCTATGTACTGTGTCTACCCCTTTCCACATTAGTCAAAGATGATAACAAAAGAATTGTTTCTGTTGGTTTTAAAGTTAAACTTGGAAGCACTACTTTCATTGATATTCTTATTTTTTTTCTTTCTTTCTTTCTTTCTTTATCCTCAGTGATTGAGTTTGAACCATTCTTGTCTAGATTCATATCCTCAGTGATTGAGTTTGAACCATTCTTGTCTAGATTCATATCCTCAGTGATTGAGTTTGAACCATTCTTGTCTAGATTCATATCCTCAGTGATTGAGTTTGAACCATCCTTGTCTAGATTCATATCCTCAGTGATTGAGTTTGAACCATTCTTGTCTAGATTCATATCCTCAGTGATTTGAGTTTGAACCATTCTTGTCTAGATTCATATCCTCAGTGATTGAGTTTGAACCATTCTTGTCTAGATTCATATCCTTAGTGATTGAGTTTGAACCATTCTTGTCTAGATTCATATCCTCAGTGATTGAGTTTGAACTATTCTTGTCTAGATTCATATCCTCAGTGATTGAGTTTGAACCATTCTTGTCTAGATTCATATCCTCAGTGATTGAGTTTGAACCATTCTTGTCTAGATTCATATCCTCAGTGATTGAGTTTGAACCATTCTTGTCTAGATTCATATCCTCAGTGATTGAGTTTGAACCATTCTTGTCTAGATTCATATCCTCAGTGATTGAGTTTGAACCATTCTTGTCTAGATTCATATCCTCAGTGATTGAGTTTGAACCATCCTTGTCTAGATTCATATCCTCAGTGATTGAGTTCTAACCATTCTTGTCTAGATTCATATCCTCAGTGCTTGAGCTTTGAACCATTCTTGTCTAGATTCATATCCTCTGTGATTGAGTTTGAACCATTCTTGTCTAGATTCATGTCCTCAGTGATTGAGTTTGAACCATCCTTGTCTAGATTCATATCCTCAGTGATTGAGTTTAAACCATTCTTGTCTAGATTCATATCCTCAGTGATGCCAATAGAGGAGCCACAGTGGAGGCTGTTGTCAGTCGGATGAAGACGCTGCAGACAGCAAATGCTCATGCTGGAGGAAGTAACATCAGATTTGTGGCAGCTTCTGCTACAATGCCGAACTACAGCGATGTAAGCTGTTTGTCTGGTTTTATTAGTTCAGTGAAAACATATAGTATAGCTCACCACATGTCCAACTACAAGGATGTAAGCTGTCTGTCTGGTTTTATTAGTTTAGTGAAAACATATAGTATAGCTCACCACATGCCCACACCAAGCTAGAGCTAGCTTGCAACATTTGTTTTTCTCTTTTCTTTCTTAAGGACTGGGAAATAGTCCGTGACTCACATCCGTATGTTGCTACAAGGAAGATGCATGCTGTCGAAATTGGAACTTTGATTTCCTTGCTTGTGCATAACCACAGATGTTTAATTCTATTTAATCTTTGTATTACTATGGCCATCCTCCTTTTGACTTCTGTGGAACAGTTTCTATTGCTGTTAATTATGCTGGTTATTCTTATGTGCAGGTTAGGGTTAATATTTTTACCACTGACAGAAAAGCCCATAACTTTACAGAAAATTTGAACCTGGGGTCACATATGGGACCCTATCTTAACCTTTCAGAAAATTGCTTCTTTAACATCTTTGACTAAATCTGCATTTAGTGTACTCTGTATATTCTTTCAATCACTCAGTCCGGTGCTGTTTATACAGTGAAGGTTGGTTGCAACAGATTTAGTAGATCTGCGTATTTTAAGTCCACACAGCACTTTAAACAGTTAGTTGCCTATCCTTTACAGGATAACGTAGAACCAACCCCAAATTTCTTGGCTGTTGTGGTTTTTCTAGGCAAATTTCTGTCCAGTAGTTTGCTATTGCTTTCTGGTCACACAGCCGTACCGATGTGAAAAAACAATTTTAGGTCTGAAATGAGCCCCACCTCCGGCTCCAGAAAATGTACAAGGAGGCCAAGACATCCACCCACGTAACATACCCAAATACCCTCTTCAAGTATTTGTTTATGCATTTACTATTATCTCAAATCATCATCATCATCATCAAACAGTGTGTCCTTTGCAGAACAGCGCTGTCTTCACAGCACACTTGAAAGTGTCTCTTTCTTTAGATAGTTCTCCAGCCCAATGTGCCTTCATATCCAGGTCATCCCCAGTGTCTTGTATTCATCTTCTTGGAGGTCGACGTCTTCGGAAACTGCACTTTCATCACTGAGGTATCCAGGCTACCATGATGTTTAATATGGTCAAAATATCTCAGCTTTTAGGAAAGGATGCTGTTAATGGATTGTTATATTTATTTGCCATTCAGTAAGTAAAGTAAAGGACCCTTTTCCACGCCATTCAGGTGTATTGGGTATATAGGGCTAGATCTATATTTTATAGACCAAATGGTTTTGCTAATTAGACTTCTTCTTCTTCTTCTTTACGTCCTCTTTTACCGCTTCAGGGGTCGAGGGAGTTATAAGGTCCTGCTTCGTGCTCTTCTGGCTGCTTCAACCATAGACACATTGTGGTGCTGTAGAGTTTCTCTGATGTTATCTTCCCATCTTGTTCTTGGTCTACCTCTTGCTCTACGTCCTTCCCTTTTGGTATATGCCTTGTATGGTATAGCATTAGGAGGCATTCTCTCCAAGTGGGCACACTATTTAATTTGCTGTCTTTGTATGTAATTTAAAATTGATTCTGTGCCAACTTTATCTTGTACGGCATCATTCCTGATTTTTTCTCTTCTGGTCACTCCTACAGTCTTTCTCAGACACCTCATTTCCATGGTTACTAATTTCTGTCCTTATGTTTTGTTGTGAGTGACCACGTCTGGGACTGGTAGCATAGAGTAGGAATGAATAGGTTTTGAATGAGGTCTTTCTTTGTGCTGACTGGGATTGCCTTATGCTGTAAGAGGGGAGCTATCTCTCTCTATACTTGGCCTGCTTTACTGCACCGGATGTCTATTTCTTTGTCCAATTTACCATTTCAGTGAATGTTGTTCCCAGGTATTTAAATTCGGATGCCTGTCTAATGTATGTATGCTCTAATGCTATGTTTAAATCCTACTTCTTTCTTCCTATTGACATTACTTCTGTCTTTTCGATGTTGATTCTCATTATTTGAATTACATACTTCATTCATGGATGTGAGATGCTGTTCCAAATTCATGGCTATAGCTGCAATCAAGGCCTGGTCATCAGCAAAGAGTAATTCGTTGATGTTACTATTATTTTCATTCCTGTGCCTGGCACCCTTGCTTATACTGTGAGTGTAGGTGACAAATAGGAGTGGTGATAAGACACATCACTGTCTTACTCCAGATGTTACTTTGAATGGTTTAGATGTTTCCTGATATATTTTAACTATGCTTTTACAAGCGCTAATATAAGCTTTTGCAAACTTCAATGAGGTGTTCACTTACTTTATATCGAGCCATTACTTCCATAATATTTGTCTATCGACACTATCAGAAGCTTGCTCCTCGTCTACAAATGCTACAGATATATATATATATATATATATATATATATATATATATATATATATATATATATATATATATATATATATATATATATATATATATATATATATATATATATATATATATATATATATATATATATGTATATACGCTACCATTTAGTCCATAATGATAATTATAACAATAATAACAATAATAATAATTATTATTATTATTAAACAATGCTTAGTCCCCTTTAGCACACTACATCATATTTTCTTTGTGTCAGTCTCCCTGGCGGAAGTGTTGATATTGTCACTTAAAGCTGTCTCCTGTTCTCTCATGCAGATTGCTACCTGGCTAGGGACCAGTTGCAAGCCAGCGGCAGCTCTCAAGTAAGTGGGTCCATGACTTATGATAAATCAGGTAATCACACAGTTCCAGCTTCATAGCTAATGGGTCACCCCATTGTTACTCTGTTGGTGTGCCAACAATAATTACAAAGAATGTCCACCGCTCTCCCAGATGGCAGTCTAAGCAAAGTCAATAGCATATGCTAGCATTAAATGCATCGGGTAGCCACCAGAAGTGCCAACACACACACGTCAGCACTAGAAACGCAGTTTATCATTGATGGAAGCAGCAGTTACAACAGATCAATCGTTGGACATGCATAAGGCACCACTGGTTCTCTGGCGACAGATTACTTGCCATTTTTTTTTTAGTTCACAACACAAACAACGTTAGGCACAGTCGAAAAGCATTCCAAATTAAATCCACAGCTCACAGTGTCATGCCACGCACTAAATTCAGTAGCTGGATGTTGGAACTATATCCTTGATATGAAGGAAAATGCAAAGGTTAACCATTTTCCTAGGAACATGAAATTTGACTAGAAAAACCACAACAGTCCAAAGATTCTGGGATTGATTCTGCAGTGTCCTGTAAAGGATACACAACTAACTAAACTATTATCTGTAGCACAAAAATTTCCAAAACTAAAAACAGTAATCCTGCATATATACCTTACTGACAGGAAGTGTGTGCTAATGTGTGCGCACTTTTCAGGTTGACCTTGTCTACATTGTTTACCAAGAAATGTCCAGGAAAGTAAAGACAGCTGACATATATTGACCACATCACCCATTGAGTTTCAGTTGATCTGTGCAAATATAGGTCTAGCCCTCTATGCTCGCGGCCTCCGTGGCTTAGGCGTTGCGAGTCCGACTCGTAATCCAACGTACCGCGATTGAAACCCACCTGCTGGCTGCTTGGATTTGTAACGTGGTATGGGACGTCGCAGGTCGACCCAGCCTCAAATGGGTACCAGGATGGGTTGTCCTGGGGAAGTAAAGACGGCCGTCGTAATGCTGACCACATTACCCAACGAGTGCCGATTGGTCTGTAAAAATATGGGTGCTCTGCCTATATGCCCGATGCTCCTAGAGGCGTGAAAAGGGATCTTCACTTTACTTACTCACTCTATGCTTGGACGGTGCTGGATTATTTTTTGTTTGTTTAAATAACTTTGGCTCCCAGGTCAACCCAGCCTTAAATGGGTACCTGGAACAAGTTATGGGAAGTAAAGATAGCCAGCGTGATGTTGACCACTTTGCCCTGTAAGTGCCAGTTGGCCTGTAAAATATATGCCTAGCCCAATTTGTCCAATATGCCTGAAGACATGAAAAAGGGTTCTTAACTTTTTTTTTTCAGTAGTCAGATTTGTTTCTGATTTTACCTGATTTCTCTGTTTTGTCATTTTAGTAAAAGGGGTCTCTGTGACAAAGTGGTCAAGCTGTTTGCCTCATGCTGTGAAGGTCCTGGGTTCGTTTCCTGGCTGCGGGGTTCGGTTCACGACTGTAATTGTTTCGAAGATCCATTGGGTTTATCGCCAGAGCTACGGTGTTCATGCTCCGTGTGATGCTCTCGGCAGGTAGCTAGCCATTCTTGAGTGAAAAAGCCAGTCCCTATCCACACACACACATACACACACACACACATACACACATACACACAAACACACATGCACGCACGCACGCATGCGCATTGATGTATTTATTTGTAAAGTGAAAAAACTTTTTTTTTTTAAATTCTTATCATATAATTCCAGTCTTGATGAGAGTTATCGACCCGTGAAACTGGACAGAGTTGTTCTTGGATACCCCTTTAAGGAAGGAAGCTCAGAGTTCCGCTTTGTCATGAACCTCTCGTATCGTTTGCGAGCAATTATTGAAACCTACTCACACGGGAAGCCTACACTTGTGGTTAGTGCTGGTTAAAGTCTTGTCTTTACAAAACTGTTGTATCTGTAGGGCTTTATCTTCTTAAAAAAATAGGTGCAGTTACTCACCACAAAGTGTCTGAAAAAGATGGCAGTGCTCACCACAAAGTGTCTGAAAAAGATGGCAGTGCTCACCACAAAGTGTCTGAAAAAGATGGCAGTGCTCACCACAAAGTGTCTGAAAAAGATGGCAGTGCTCACCACAAAGTGTCTGAAAAAGATGGCAGTGCTCACCACAAAGTGACTGATAAAGGTGCCGGTACTCACCATAAAGTGACTGATAAAGGTGCCGGTACTCACCGTAAAGTAACTGAAAAAGATGGCAGTCCTCACCATAAAGTGATTGATAAAGATGCCGGTACTCACCATAAAGTGTCTGAAAAAGGTGCAGGTACTCACCACAAAGTGACTGAAAAAGGTGCCGGTACTCACCACAAAGTGACTGAAAAAGGTGCCGGTACTCACCACAAAGTGTCTGAAAAAGGTGCCGGTGCTCACCATAAAGTGACTGAAAAAGGTGCCGGTGCTCACCATAAAGTGACTGAAAAAGGTGCCGGTGCTCACCATAAAGTGACTGAAAAAGGTGCCGGTGCTCACCATAAAGTGACTGAAAAAGGTGCCGGTGCTCACCATAAAGTGACTGAAAAAGGTGCCGGTACTCACCACAAAGTGACTGAAAAAGGTGCCGGTACTCACCATAAAGTGTCTGAAAAAGGTGCCAGTATTCACCATAAAGTGACTGAAAAAGGTGCCACTACTCACCACAAAGTGACTGAAAAAGGTGCCGGTACTCACCACAAAGTGTCTGAAAAAGGTGCCGGTACTCACCATAAAGTGTCTGAAAAAGGTGCCGGTACTCACCACAAAGTGACTTAAAAAGGTGCCTGTTCTCACCACATAGTGTCTGAAAAAGGTGCCGGTACTCACCACAAAGTGTCTGAAAAAGGTGCCGGTACTCACCACATAGTGTCTTAAAAAGGTGCCGGTACTCACCAGAAAGTGTCTAAGTGTCTACTACAGTAGCGCTGGAAAAAAATGCCTTACAAAATGTGCCAGTACTGCTTACACAAATGTCTTAGTTTGAAGAGCAGAAAAACAGAAAGTAATGCTAATTACACAGAAAACTAACCCTCCAAAATGCAACATCAGAGTAAATGGGATACACCTTAAGCAATTTGACATGTTTATGTACTTGAGCACCATGGTAATATCAGATGGAAGATCTATTAAAGAATGTAAGTGCAGAATAGCTCAAGCAAATGCAGCATTTTACAAAATAAAGAATATTGTGTGCAGTCTTTCTTTGTGAACTGAGACAAGAAAGCGAAAGAATTTTTAAAAGCTATATAAATCCTATCTTGCTATATGGAAGTGAATCATGGACAGTTGGTAAATTAGTGACAAATTATTTGGAAGCTGCGGAAATGTGGTTGTATAGACGAATGATGAGAATACCACTGGACAGATTAAAAGAGTAATGAAGATGTCTCGAAAGAAACTGACTCACGAAGAGACTGATTGCCCACATCAGAAAGAGACAATCTACATTCTTTGGTCATGTGATGAGAAGAAGAAAACTGGAGTATATCGTGACAGTAGGAAGTTAGAGGGGAGAAGAGGAAGAGGGAGACGTGAAAGAAAAGATGCTGGACAGTTTGACATCATAGCATAGAGCATCATTTGTATCAGAGCTGATTGAAAGTACACGAGACAGAAGGTTGTAGGTAGACATGACTACCAACGCCACATAGCATGGACTTTGAGAAGAAGAAGAAGAGGAAGACCGCTCACCATTGCCTACCCCCAGAAAAAGAAGCCCTGTTATATCCCTAACTGTTCAAACTAGTCAGTGTTTAGCAGAGATCAAACCAAAAAGTAAGAGAGCAGAAAGATTAGAACAGAAACCAGTCATACAGTTCTTTAAATGGCAGCAGATGAAAAGGTTTATTCATCTGATGAGAAAACACTGGTACCAAATTCCACAGAGAGCCACACTGAAGAAATATAATGAACACAGAATTAACGAACAAACTTTATTTTCAAAGAGTTACAAATTGGGCACGCAGGCCCGTCTGACATTCGGCCCTTCTAAGCACTCATTTTTCAGAGTACCAATGCCTGTTATCAATAATGCATGTTATGAATATAATAAAGAAATATGCAATATAGAATAATGCATACACACATCATGTGTACACAATCTTACACACTCACACACACGTGTATATACTCTTACATTCTCATACATGCACATTTATATACAGACATACCTAATACATACATACATACATGCATCTACATACATACACAAACAGAAAAGACACACACATACACAGAGCAAGAGGAAGACTACACAAAAGATGGAAATGCTGTTTCAAGAACATTAATCCATTGTTCTAATGTGCTATTATGTGTCACATAGGGCTGCAGTCTCCATTCCCTCATTCTGTTCTATCCTGTGAAATCAGTTTAATACCATGGACTGAATTTAGTCCAGCAGCTTTGGCCTCTCTCATCAACATTCAACTTAGGGTTTCTTTTGGGGTTTCTCCCCTCCTTAATCCCTTTATTTCCCAGTCCAATGGCTGTTTGGCAATTCTCTGCTGGCATCTTCACGGGATGTGTCCAACTTAGCACCATCTTCTCTGTCTTATAACTGTTGATACTGGTAGTTGTGGGATGTAGGTCCTTGAACCTGAGGATTGCATGGCTAGTGCTGTCACCATGCATTTTTTCTCTTCATGGGGCACCTCGAGCACCATATACGTCATGCATATACTGGTAGGCTCCCCGAGCTCTACAGGAGGAATATCGATGATTGTATCGATGTCACCGATATGCCCGTACCTGAACTGCAGAACTTCATTAATTTATTTGTCTAACTTTCATCCCAGCATCCGATGCACTTCTAGCATCTCACCTTCGTCTGTGCATTTTCTGGATCTCACTGTCACCGTGAACTCTATAGGCCTCAGCCCCTCGGTGTACTACAAGCCTACTGATTCCCACGCTTTTCTTCTCTACATGTCCTCCCATCCCTCTTCTTGCAAGGACTCCATTCCGTTCTCCTAACTTCTACGCCTCGGCAGACTATGCCAAAATACGACGACTTTCACAACAAGGCCCTGGAAATGCTGGACTTCTTCCAGCTGCGAGGGTATCCTGAACATGTCTTATCTGCCGCCTTTCACAGCACATGTGTTGCGCGCTGATTTGGGGTTAAGTGTGATATTGTGGGAAGGGGCAATGGTATGACTGTACTGCCTGTAAGTTCACGAGGAAAGAGTGTCAATATGATCAGAGTATTAAGAGGAGACGGATAACGAGATAAAGTGTGAATTAAGTGACAGCGTGATTCTCGGGTAACATCAGCCACCCACCTAAGCTTGATCCTCGGGAACGCTCACATGAGCGAGTCCCGACAACACCCACAGGATCATGATTCACGAGAACGCCCACACAAGCGTGCCTCTCGTGTAATCACCATCCACTTACACGGATTCGACATATATAAATTGGGCTGCGTAGACAGTCCAGAGAGTGAGCTGTAGCCTGAGGGCTAAAGCCCCTCGGGGGCAATCGAGAAACAGTCAAGATAGAGCGAGAAGCGAGAAGAGAGAGAAAACGAGAGTCAGAGACCAAGTCAGGGTCCAGGTAATCTCTCGAGTCTAACCGACTAGAATACCGTACGACTATCAGGCATTTAGGTCTGAGTAAGTGTCGGGATTGCGGTATGGAAAATATGGTCTCGCTGGCAAAGTAAGTCCAGGGGACGGGAAGACCAGTAGTGCCTGGTTTCGGAGTACGGCAAGAGAAGTCCGTCTCCAGTAAGCCGTGTTGTATGCTGAATTAATATCAAGGTCCAGTGAATGGGAGAAGTCGTCCTGTTCAGCTGTACGACGCGTCCAGAGGGTGGGACGCCGCCATCCTGGTATCTGCTGTAGTCCAGGAGAGGTCACTACACATTGAGAGATAGAGAGCTGTGAGGACAAATGAACGATGTGCGAATGTCAGCTGTGATCAATAATTACGTCTCTGCATTTGTGTCATGTATCCTGTTAAATAAACTTGTATGACGGTGTCATCGTCGTCGAGTTGTCTTGTTAAGAAAGGAAGCTGAAGAGTACCTGCTAGACACTTGGTAGTGTGCTGACTCAATTTAGCACACAACAGTTTGGGATCCAAGCCAAAGAACGACGGACCTCTCAACATCTCAACATCTCAACATCTCATCCTCCAACCAACAGTTTGGGAGCCAAGCCAAAGAACGAGGAACCTCTCAACATCTCATCCTCCACAACAGTTTGGGAGCTAAGCTAAATAACGAAGGATGTCTCAACATCTCATCCTTCACACAACAGTTTGAAAGCCATAAACTCAAGAACAATTCGGTACCAAACCAACAGTTTGAGAACCATAGCAAAGAACGAGGAACCTCTCAGCAGTCTGAAATTCTCAACGGTTTCAAAGCCATATCCACTCAAGAGCAGTTTCGTACCAAAACCAACGCTGAGAGGCCAGCGACACATAAAGAAGATTCGCAGAATGTGTTATTGATCCTGTTTGAACTGTAATGTCAACCTGTTTGTCGTAAAGTGAAGAACACAGAATCGTCAAGTCGCCAGATCTGAAGCCGTGTTATCCAGGAGCTGAACCTGAGATGGAAGCTATGCTTGGAGCTGAATGACCTGCCGGAGCTGCGTTTAGTGTGTGTTTCATCTTGCACTTGTCATCTCATCGTCCAACATTGACAGGTCTGTAATTGTAAATTGTGTAATGTTTTATTGCAGTATTTACATTGCTTTGACCACGTTAATTGTTTGGTACGTCTAAGATATCTGTGTGAGATACTTGTTTTGTGGGAGGTTGGGAGGAGCGCTTCTAATTAGGTAACATTTTGTAGGTTGCATAATTTAGGAGCTGTCTTTTAGTTATTTCTGTCTATTAGTTTATAGACCGGAATACCTAGTTGTCTGCGTCAGGTAGCGTTAATAGTCCTGTACGTACGGTTTGTTATCGGTTGTGTTAATCCTTGGTGCTTTCGGTCCATTTTCTTAAGTGTACCGTCATACATAGCTTGTTTTCTCGTTGTCTGTTTTGTTTTTCGTAAAAGTTAGCACTGTTATCGTAACGTCGTGTACTGTCTTTTATTGGTGTCCATCACACTGACATAAGTAACAGTCAAAATGTCCTTTGCTGAGTTTGTCAGCATAGCTGAGGAGTTAGAACTTAAGCCTGAAGAGATCCTAAGCTTTGCAGAATTTAGGATGAAAGAGGTAACAGAAAAACAAAAAGCTGCAAGACAAGCAAAAAATGAAGAAGCGACTAGAGATAAGAGAGCTGCGGAAAAAAGCTCATCAAAAAGATATGGCAGAGTTGGCCATTACAGAAAAAGAAACGAATTAGCGAGGTGAGTCGCTAAAGAAAGGACAGGGTTCAAACCACTCAAGTAAAGAGGTGGTAAAGTATGAACCAAAATTACCTGTTTTAAAACCAGAAAGTGAGTTACATTATGACATTGAAAGATTGAAGAGGTACAGTTGTGTGTAGTTTTTTGATGAATCTATTAACATGGAAAACACAGATTACATTTAGTAGCTTATCAAGGAAGTGAATTTGGTGCATTAGTCGAAGTGCTCACGTTATGAGAATTGTGTGGGGATAAGGCGTAGAGTACCCAACATGTTATTAGCCACAAGATTCGACAAGAGTCAAGTGTGGCGGAATTAGGAGGACGAGGATAATGCAGTGCCTCGTGATGATAATTCGGCTGTGGGCCGAGAGACTCTGTTGCCTGGGGCCAAGTCTCATCAGTCATCATGTATATGTTACAGTGACCCAAAGGAAGGGCACGTAACCAAAAAGAAGAATCTGTCCTGAGTGACAACGCGAGAGTTATAAGAAGGCTATCGGTGACCCTAGGAGGGGCCGTAGGCCGAAAGCGAATGTTGTGGACTCACGCCGAGTCGAGGTGATGTGTTATCTTTCATGTGACACAGCCTTGGTAGCAAATTATAATGTATAAGAGGAGCAATAGAGGGACAATCGTCCATAATCACCAAGTTCATTGTTATCATCATCGTGTACTCATGTAAGAT
Organism: Candidula unifasciata; assembly: GCA_905116865.2. NCBI lineage: Eukaryota > Metazoa > Mollusca > Gastropoda > Stylommatophora > Geomitridae > Candidula > Candidula unifasciata. Next base: position 419,795 of record CAJHNH020002773.1, read on the forward strand.
TGATTGAATTGACTGCAATATCTATTTTACCATCTTTGAAATGTAATGGGATATTATAGGGAAATAGTGAAAAAACCAGAAAAAACCAGTATCTAGAAATGTAGAGATTGTAAAATTTCAGTTTCCAGAATGAAGAAGAAAGTAAGAATTATGTTTAAAAACTGGGTACTCAACATTCATACCACATTTTGCAACAATTGCTGTCTGCGTTTGTAGGAAAGGCATACCAAACATAACGAAATGGGCAGAGCATTATGCAATAACATTACGCGATTTACAAAAATGATTCGCTTGTATACCATTTTACGTTACCTAATAGAATGTTTTCTTTCCATGTGGCATGGGACGTGTGTGACGTCAATCTAAGCGACGTGCTCCCATACGACTTTGGAGGTCATTTACATCCGGTCATGTATGCCTACAGAAAGTTAAGCAAGAGACGAGGTACAGCAACGGGGGAACATGCAGCTGTGGCAATTTACTACACAGTGTTCAAGGGTGCCCACAACCTGTATGAAGGCCGCTTTACACTGTATCAAACATAACATAGTTGTTAAAATTAGATATTAATAGCCATGTGTTTGCTGTATTGAGATATACAATGATACTTTAGTTGACTACAGAAATGTTATGATATCACATGTCCAAAGATTATTATAATTGTGAAATCAGCACGCAACAAGGGTTTGTTCTAACTCAACAACTGACAACTTAATTTCAGTTAGTTGTCAGTTGGGAGAGGGGGAGCATATGATGTTGCGTGCTGATTTGGGGTTAAGTGTGATATTGTGGGAAGGGGCAATGGTATGACTGTACTGCCTGTAAGTTCACGAGGAAAGAGTGTCAATATGATCAGAGTATTAGGAGGAGACCAGTGAAAACGTCTATTCATGAACAAAGTGTGCATGCACGAGAGAAAGTGGACGCGTGGGTTTCTGTGTGGTGGGCTGAAAGCGTGGATAACGAGATAAAGTGTGAATTAAGTGACAGCGTGATTCTCGGGTAACATCAGCCACCCACCTAAGCGTGATCCTCGGGAACGCTCACATGAGCGAGTCTTGACAACACCCACAGGATCATGATTCACGAGAACGCCCACACAAGCGTGCCTCTCGTGTAATCACCATCCACTTACACGGATTCGACATATATAAATTGGGCTGCGTAGACAGTCCAGAGAGTGAGCTGTAGCCTGAGGGCTAAAGCCCCTCGGGGGCAATCGAGAAACAGTCAAGATAGAGCGAGAAGCGAGAAGAGAGAGAAAACGAGAGTCAGAGACCAAGTCAGGGTCCAGGTAATCTCTCGAGTCTAACAGACAAACATACCGTACGACTATCGGGCATTTAGGTCCGAGTAAGTGTCGAGATTGCGGTACATGTCAAAAGTATGAGAGGACTTATGGTAGAAGTCCTGTCGGTCATTGGAGTCTAACCGACTAGAATACCGTACGACTATCAGGCATTTAGGTCTGAGTAAGTGTCGGGATTGCGGTATGGAAAATATGGTCTCGCTGGCAAAGTAAGTCCAGGGGACGGGAAGACCAGTAGTGCCTGGTTTCGGAGTACGGCAAGAGAAGTCCGTCTCCAGTAAGCCGTGTTGTATGCTGAATTAATATCAAGGTCCAGTGAATGGGAGAAGTCGTCCTGTTCAGCTGTACGACGCGTCCAGAGGGTGGGACGCCGCCATCCTGGTATCTGCAGTAGTCCAGGAGAGGTCACTACACATTGAGAGATAGAGAGCTGTGAGGACAAATGAACGATGTGCGAATGTCAGCTGTGATCAATAACTACGTCTCTGCATTTGTGTCATGTATCCTGTTAAATAAACTTGTATGACGGTGTCATCGTCGTCGAGTTGTCTTGTTAAGAAAGGAAGCTGAAGAGTACCTGCTAGACACTTGGTAGTGTGCTGACTCAATTTAGCACACAACAACATGGTCTTTCCATCGTGCCGAGGCTCTCGTTTCCAAGCCTAAACGTCACCACAACAGACCTATCATCACACTTACCTGCCACCCTCACAACATCCGCGCCAAAAATATTTCCTCAGGCATCTCTCCATCCTTAAAGCCGACCCTGCCACCAGCACGATTGTCTCTGAACCTCCTCTAGTGTCCTACAGGACATTCTGTTTAAGAGTTGGTTATGTCCCGCGTCTGAGTCCCACTTCGGCACGGTCTCTTGCCACAGACCTGTATGCAGGACCTGTCCATATGTGGTCCAGGTGACTAGTCTGGAACTCCATAACGCCACCTTCCACAGACGTGAAGCATTCTATTGTACCAGCCACAGTGCTCTTTATCCGATGAACTGCAAGAGATTTGGCATGAAATACATTGGTGAAACAGGTCTACGGCTGGCTGACAGGTTCAGACAGCATTTTTTGGATGTGCAAAATGGTGCTCTGAAACCAGTACCGTTGCACTTTAATTCCCAGGATCACCAAGGTGTCCTCGACATGGAGGTGACAGCCATTAAATCTAGCCATTCCAGTGACGGAGTATAGAAGTCTCTTAAGAATCGCTTTATTCACACCTTGGTGACTTTTTAACACCCTCCGGACTGAATTGCCAACACAGTTTCATTTAAACTCTTAGAGGACTGAACTGCCCTCATAGTTTTATCTCTGACCCCTAGTTATGGCCCCTGGGGGTATTTATTCCCCTAGTCCATGAATGTAGGTAGTCCGCTGAAAAACCATCGACCCGGCTGCTTCGAGATACCAGCTAAGTGATTTTGTGAATTTTTGTGTAGTATTGTTTGATTTATATGTGCTGATAAGGGCTCCATAGCCGCAACATTCACATTTTGTTTGTATTTGTTATATTGTGAAGCTTGCTAATATACTTTTTGTTCGGTGTTATATCTTTTCTTGATTGTGCAGGTGGGACTTTTTTTTGCCCCCGACAGAATAAAATATTGCCAGCCTTATCAAGGATTCAAAGCCGGGTCTCCTGCAAGCAAGCCTTGCATTCCTAACCATTCAGCCAGCCACTCCTTTTTATTGTAAAAAGGGTTCTTAAAAAACCAGAAAGAATAGAAAAATGTCAGCAGCATAAGCAAACATATCAGGGATTGATCAGCCCTGTGGAAGCATGTTAAAACACAGTTAGTAATGTTAAATCACTTGTGTGTTTCAGTTCTGTTCTTCTCGGAAGAGTGTAATTCAATCAGCAGAAGTCCTTGTGAAGAGTGTAGGGGTTCGAACCTTTCTACCTCGCAATACAGCAGAAGTTGTGCAGAGGGCTGCCAATAGTGTGCGTGACAGAAAACTGGCAGGTAATGACTCACGTCTGATGTTGTCAGCTAGGATTCAGTTTTATTACTTTTATTTTTACACTGACACACCGGGGTGATAGGAAATGAAAGAGCATACAGACTGACCATTATCTGAAGTAGTTAGTGAAGGAAGAAGTATGGACAGGGCAGACATACTGAATGCACTGCATTCCAAAGATGTTGAGACACCATAGTTAGATACGATGACCCACCTGCTGGAAATGGATTTCAAACGAGGACAATCACTCAAAAACTGTGTGGAAAGAAATAGGATGTACCAGTATACTCCTGCTGGATATTAGGAGCATGTAGACACTGAGACAGCTGCTGCATGAGAGAACGGAGCACATATGGGTTGAACCGAGGTGCCAGGATGTCCATATGGACAGGTAATTATTGTTTTATAATTCACTTTTTTATTTAATTTTACTTTTTTGTGTGTGTGAGTGTCTCTGGTTGTTCACTTTCTTATTTATGGGTTTTCCCACTGTCTTACCGCCTTATTTTGTTGGCACCTTTTTTGTCGTTCCTGATGATAGTGTTATGAGGAGGCATAGGACTCCGAGCCAATGGCAATGGTGAGTGTGACTAGCAAGACCCGCCCACGTTAAGAAAAGTCTTCAACACTTAAAGCTCTGGATTTCAGGACTGTTGCTGACATCACATATATTAAGTGTGCTTCTTCGCAGATGCTAAGCCTGCATCCTTTCTGCAATCATATTTTTTCCTTTTCCCTTCATTGTCATTCCCTTCCTGATTTGCCACCTTCAAGCAACACGGTCCATGGCATTTCACTGTCCTATTTCATATATTGCACTACAATCGCCACCTAAATGTTTCCCTGGTAGTTAGCATCCTGTGGATATTTACTCCAGGTGTAGGGAAATGAGCAAGCTTTTTACTTCAATCAGAACAGCTTCAGTACCCCAGCAATGGGTACACAGTTACCTAATTCCACTTCCAAAACCAGGCAAAGATGATTCCAAACTCAGCGGTTTCAGAATTATCACCCTACAAAAAACTTTTGGCAAGGTGCTAGAGAAGATTATTGCTGTTAAACTACAAAATTCTTTGGAAAGGGAGGAGCTCCTGCCGAAGGGTTTGGGTAGTTACTGCCACAGAAAGATACCTGGTCCAATGCAGCTACTTTTGCTTTTGATGTTCATGAGGGGTTCCAGAACAGACAGGAAATGGTTGTGGCAGCACTTGATCTTGAGGATCTGGTAATCCTAGTTTCAGCTTCATATCAAACGGGTTACCCCATAGTTGCTCCGCACCTGTGCCAACGAAAAACACACGTAGCTCACAGTGTCACGCCATGCACTCAACTCAGAAGCTGGGCGATGAAACTCCTTCCAGTCTACAAATGGAGCAAAAATGCGACAGCCACCGCCTGGCAGAAGTAAAAAAAAAGAAAAATTTGCCACGGGTAAAAAAAAAAAGTGGCCGTGCCTAGCATCCATTTTGACCTGAAGCCTTATGTGAGGGTTAATAAATGGTCGCCCCAGCAGTACCCTCACTATTAGCTGGGGAAGGGACTTAGGACATTACATCCACCAGTAGGCGTCGCCCCTACAACGACCTGACTTCCTTCGCTAACGACTGTTCACCCAACAGTCATGCAGTTCTTTGGCACGAAGGAGACACCTTGAACTTGGGTTTCGGAATGCCGACTTCCTACAAAATGTTATTTAATGTTTTGTTATCACAATCGACGTCACTGCGCATTGGGCATACCCATGTGTGCGCAGCAGTCCTCCGAAGCAGCAGCCACTCCAAAGTACTTCTACTAATTGTCCCCATGAGAAGCTGGTTATATTGTCTTCTTTCTTGACCTCGAAGATGGCAAAGACGTGCTTCACCCTGCTTAACTCCCATGTAACGCAATCGTGTTAGTGTTAGGGATTCGTCATTATCCCTAGCCCAGTCCGTACAGCGTTGACGATATCTGCTCTGTCCATGCCTTTTCCCCGCAATCATTAGTGCAGTGCTTGCCTGTTGGTCCGCTCACTCATTTCCCTTTACGCCCGCATGCCCGGTGTGTAGATTCAGGTTGCGGAAGTTAAGTGCGATTTCCGAATGCTTACGGAAGTTAAGTGCGATTTCCGAATGCTTTCTATGCTTGGGTATAACAGAGGTTTGTTTGCCTCCGTTCATCTTTTGGTGAAGCCGCCAGAATTTTCTGAGAGATTTCTTGGCAAAAATGTTCCCACATTGTGTGCTTAGACTCCCTTGCGAGTTGTTTAAAATGTTCAGTGAGTCTTTTTGTGTGTTTAATGTCTTATTTCTGAGCCTCAGTAAAATTCGAAGACTTTCTGCATTTCTCCCAGTCTTTGGTGGCACCTCGTTTCTCTGTCCAGGCTTCTGTGACTTCAGGAGTCCACCATGGGGATTGTTGAAAGATAGCTTTCTTCTTTCCCGGTGTTCTGCGTGACCTGTCTCGCAGACGCCCAATTACATCAGGCTGATTTGCAGCGTACTGGAAAGTAGTGGCTGGTCTCTGATACCTTGTGCAGATTGTGTTTATTTGTTTGTTTTTGACCAGAATCCAATATGGAAGGTGGTCTCTTCCATGATGTCCCAGTACGCCCCACTGTCAGAATGCACTCATACTGGGAGAGACCAGCGTGAGATCAAGGGCACTGTCAGTATCACCTTCTCTGTCGGGGATTCTGGTGGGTCTGCCATCATTCAAGCAGATTAAATCCGTGTCTGTTAATGCTTCTTCCAATGCCTCACCCTGTTTATTGACCGCCGGATTGCCCCATAGACGACCTTTGGCATTGAAGTCCCCACACATAATGATGTCGGTGGTTATCTGCTCGCACATGTCTCTTAAAATTGTCCACTTTTCTTTGTCAACTTTATCATTACAGGCATAGATGTTGATTAGCGTGAAAGGTTTACTTCCGTCTACCTTTACGGCCTGAACCTGAATTTCGCTGTTGTTCCATGCACTCGTGTCTACAACTGAGGATGTTATTCCGCGCCTGACCATGATTGCTTGGCCTAGGTGTTTGCTGTTGTAGTACGTTTGGAAGCCTGAGACATTCAGAGCTTCTTCTGTATTCAGCCGGGTCGCCTGAAGTGCGATTACATCAGCATCATATATCAGTTTCTCCAAGATTAGGCCTCTCTGTCGAACACTCCTGCAGTTCCAGCAAAGAATCTTGAGGATGCCTACAATAGATTCAAATATGATTTTTTGATTTCTGCACTCATGGAGAACGGAGTTTGTCCGTGGTTTATGAACTGGATAGCAGCTGTCCTGCATTCACGTATGGTAGCCCTTTGCCTGGGTACATGGACCTCAGAACAATGTAATATCGCCCAAGGACTACCCCAGGGTTCTGAAATTTCACCAGTGCTCTTTAATGTGTATACAAGCAAGATTGCAGAACTTGAATCACCAGGTGTTGGAAGAATATTGAAATGTGCCATTGATGTTCTTGCATATAGGCAGGGGAGACAGATAGCTCACGAGCTACAAGCAACTGGAGACAAAGTGATTGACCTGTGTGAAGAAATGGGTGCTGTCATCAACTCAGAAAATGCAGCTGTTTTGTGGTGTTCTTTGTACAATAGAATTGTAAAAGCTGGTGTTCCAAACCTCACAGTTCATAACAGTAACATCAAAAGAGAAAGCAAACTGAGATACCTGGGTATCATTTTCGATAGAAACCTGTCCTTCAGGCCAAGTTAGGGGTCAAATTAAACGATTATCTCGGATCATACAAGTTTATAAAGACTTCAATTACACTCCAGACCAGTGGATTTATTGATCCGAATAGGTCTAGAATGCAGACCAGAAGGATTTAAGAAGAAATACTTTCCGAAAGTGCATTCACTCCTCCGACTCCTCTGCCTCACATCAAAAGCGATCGTGAACAGAAAGATTCGGTGTTAATCATTCCTCTTACCTTTTCTCGCAATCACAAACATCGATTGAGCACCAATATATATATATATATATATATATATATATATATATATATATATATATATATATATATATATCTATATATATATATATATCTTTCCTTATGAAAAACTCACCCATGCTGATGAAAAATATCTGGCAGATCAGACCTTCACCGATAACTATCAAATCGCCACAGAGACAATACGCATCTGCACACTTGAACAGTCTAAGCAAAAGTGGCGTAGAGAATATTAGTTCCTAACCACAACTGTTGGGCAATAATATGGCTCAAGCTAAGTAGTGAAGCGGTCAAAACAGTAAGTTTCAACAGACACGGAAAACGTTTCGAATCATATACACTGACACTATTCGTCAAAAAGGATTAAACTAGGAGTGATCTTCATATATTTTCACCATCTGGACCCCCAAATAACAAAAGAACTATTTACACAGGGACACAGTTCAAACATATCATACTGTTTAAAAAATAAAACCCATCTTATTCCAGCTGTACTTACCACTTTTGTGGTGTTTGCAGGAGGGTCTTTGAACTTGAGAATTTAGGGCCGCATGGCTAGTGCAGTTGCCACAGGTTATGCAAGTTAGGATTTTATTTTTGCACTTGACAGAAAATTACATAACCTTATGGAGAATTTGAACTTGGTTTTCATGTATTCTTAACACTTCAGCGAGTTGTTTCTATAACATCTGTGACTAACAGAAAATCTGACTCAACCCTGCAGAAGTAAGCCTCTTGCTGCTACATCATTGCAGCTTCCACGGTGTACTTGTTGCTAGCTACATATATTTGCAGTATTATACTGGCCGCCTTTATTTTCCAGAACATTCATAATGAAACGTGTTTTGATGTTTTTTGTCAGACCTGATGCTGTCTGGTGTGGGCGTGCACCATGCAGGAATGGATACCAGGGACAGACAGGTGGTTGAAGATTTGTTCCGCAGCTCACAGCTGCCAGTTCTCAGTAAGTTGTTTCTTGGGTTCTCTAAACAAAATTTTTTGTGTAAATGTCTTCATCCTCTTCTTCTTCTTCTTTATGATCAGTTTCATATGCTCAGTTTATCCTTTGTGTTGCCTCCATGAAACGGCACGGCAGCAGCAAATCTAGAAGGGTTCCACAAAGTTTGTCCTGATTGCCTCTTCCCTTCTGACCATGTATTTCTGGCAGGTTTTGCTGTAGGGAGCAGATCTACAATATGTTCTAAGGTGTTTGGAGTGTATTTTTAATGTTTGGAGACCTATCTGTACACACAGTTATTTTCAGATTATAGCAGATAATTATGGCAGGACTGCAGTTAAGTGGAATGATAAAAATACAAACAGGCAGCCCTCTTTGAGACAGATAAAAGTCGTAAATTGAATATTTAATCAGAAGTAGACATTTTATGTTTTACAGGTTTGTTTTAGGAAGGAGTGGACTCGTGAATTTGGTAATGAGAGCAAAGTAAGGGCAAAGTTGAAATTCATACTAGAGACAACATTGCAGATATAGGTAATTTATTTCAAGCGAAAGAAAGAAGAAGAAGAAGAAGAAGAAGAAGAAGGGCAAAGTAATTAAATACCTGCATAGGCTTAGCCACGGGCGGGCTGAGACAAAAACACTGATCTCACCAACACTGGGCTGCAAGTTTGGTGTCCGACTGTTGGTCCTGGCATATCTGACAACTATCTTATCCATTTTTACTTTGCATGTGCAAGCTTCAGGATTTTACTGGGACTGTCAAGATTTTTCACTAGTTATTAAATGGAACATTGAAGGGCGTTTTGTATGATTTACACTGGAACAGAGGGCAACCCATATGATGGGATATTGGCACCTCAACTAATGACTAATGGTTAAGAACACTGACCTGATCACGGATTCTCGTGACCATATAAGATGGCAAAACATGACAGCCGTGGTACTGATGATTGTGATAGTTATTACAGAGGCTGTCAATGGTGAAATGGTTAAGCTGATCGCCTCGCGCTCTGAAAGAGTCACTCATGTTGAAAGACACATGTTATGTTATCACATCGACTTCATTGCACATTGGGCATTCCTATGTGTGCTCAGTTCTCAGATGCAGGAGCATCTGTGGGAACGACACCTTGTACTAGATTCATCGAGAAACAGCAGATCAAGTGGTTTGGCCATCTCATTAGAATGCAGCAAGATCAGATACCATCACAAGCACTACATCTCAGAAGATCAACTACAAGAGCAAGAGGACGGCCACGGAAAATATGGATCGACAACATTAAAGACACTCTACGCCTTCACGGCATGACAATAGCCACTGGCAGCCAACGTACACTGGATCGCAAATTATTCCTCCCCACATCGCTAAACGGCAGAAGAAGTTAATGATGATGATGATGATGATGATGATGAAAAGCATAAATATTCAGTATTTTAAAAAAAACACACACAAAAAAAAACGAAAAAAACAACAACGTGTATCCTAGTTATAACCCAGATGGGTTGAACATGATATCATTGTTTAATACTGCTACTACTACTACATATTTGGATGATTTCCTGTTCTGTTATCTAGTATCCACCAGTACACTGGCCATGGGGGTTAACTTGCCTGCTCATTTGGTCATCATCAAGTCCACTCATTTCTACAACCTAGGGGTCATACAGGAGTACTCAGATATGCAGATCCTACAGATGATTGGCCGGGCTGGCAGACTCATGGTATTTCTTCTTCTTCTTCTTCCTGTTAACTTCCTGTTTTACTGCTTCGTGTGTCGGGCAGATGGGGGGAGGGGGGTGTTGTATAAGGTTGGGGGGGGGGGGTGTTGTATAAGGTGGGGGGGGGGGGGGGTGTTGTATAAGGTTGGGGGGGGGAGGGGGTGTTGTATAAACGTTCTGCTTCTTGCTCTTCTGGTCACCTCGACCACAGACACTGATGTTATCTTTCCATCTTGTTGTTGGTCTACAGTGTGCTCTACGTTCTTTTCCTCTTTTATTGTGTGCCTCGTATGGTAAGGCCTGCCCACTACAACTATGAAGAGAAACCTGACCTCAGAGCAAAGTGTGTAGAGCAAGCTGTGGGGAACCATGAAAGACCGCAGCTGACATGCAAATTCATGGAGGCAGTCCACCTGACAGTCTGACCTGAGCATACAAAACCAAACGCATAGAAAAAGAAAAAGTAGAAGAAGTAAGGTATGGCATTAGGAAGTAATCTCTGTTAGTGGGCAAACGCAGGGTTCTGATGCAGGAGACCCTGGTGCAAATTCTCGGTACGGTTGGGGATTATTATTTTTTCTGTCATAGACAAAAATAAAATCCTAACCTGCTCAGTCTATGCGACAGCACTAGCCATGGGGCCCTGATTTCTCAGGTTAAAAGACCCCTCTGCTTACGCTGCAAAAATGGTAAATACAAGCAGTTTTGACAGTCAATTGGGTTTTTGCTGGTTATATGGTCAAGCTTTTTGTCTCGTGCCGTGAAGGTCATGGGTTCATTTCACAGCTGTCTCATTCGGTTCATGGGTGCAGTTTGAACGGATATTACTGGGAATCTTCCTGGGGATCATCGCTGGAACAATGATGCTTGTGCTTTGTCTGTGGCACTTTTGGCAGGTGGTTAGCTGTTCTACTGAGACTGAGCCATAAAGGATAAAACATGATGCAGTGACGTGCATTCTCTAGACTTTAACCTTAAATCTTTGTGTCGTTTATTTGTAGTTCCATGCCGCCGATATAGCCACTAGACCTATTTAGCATCAGTCAGATATTTGTGATGACCTCTAAGTGACGTAGCCTGTACACTTTTTTCTTATGACAGTTTGATACCTCAGCAACAGCAGTGATCATGACCAAAGCTGGAATCAAGGTGAGACTTCCAATTATGCAATTAATATAATTTATACGTAAGTGCCAGTTGCCTTACATGGGTCGAACGGAGAGACAGCTTGGAAATAGAGGGGCAGGGCACATACCCAAATAGTTACATACACAGTTCAGTGATTCTTCCAGGGTGTCGAGACCAGTCAAGGGGAGAGTATCCGATTCTTCAATAGGACATCATCCACTGAATTCCGGACACGTAACTGACACAGACAAAGCTTTCTGTGTGGTTTACCCCACTCCGAACTGGAGACTGTTGAGAATCGCTGAAGCTTTAACAATTAAAATCAACAACCCTCTCCTTTGTAAGCAGATGGTTTTTATTGTAAGTTTGAAGTTAACCTGGTAAGTCACGTGACTACGGGGAGCTTCCAGGAACCAAATTACATACACAATGTGTCAGAAGAAACTATTCACATTTCTGTTGGATTTATTCAGTTTTGTGCTTCATTTTATGTTGATGTAACTCTAGTAACGCACCTGACGAGATACAGCGAAATATGCCTGGCAATAAATTGTGCAATTTATTGTTTGTGTCCGCATTATTTAAATAGGATCTGATTAATATGATCAGCATTCTGGTCCCTCGCAGATAATCAACAGCCTTCACCTGTTAAAATCTATCAGAATTTAGGGCTTAGATACCTGTTTCATGAGGAAATTAAGTTTGTGAAGGTGGGGGAGTTGGTCCCCTGCTTCAGTTCTCAGTCTGAGGACCAATAGTCTCTCTTTTTGTGTGTTCTCCAAGCTTTGACCTGTCCGCTTGGGTGCCCTACTGATAGCTACACTTTCACTAACATTGCTCTCAGGGTTATTGAGAACCACCGGTTTACACACCACAAGGAAAGACAATATGAAATCATGAAATCAGACGAATGCTAGGAATAAAGCCAGTCTACAGGTCATCAAAGAACAACAAATGAAGTGGTTTGGACACCTAACAAGAATGCCCGGGCACTATCCACCACAGCGAACCACACTAAAACGTTACAAGGGGTATAGAGCGAGTGGAAGACCTCGGAAAATATGGAGTGATGGCATTAAGAACAGCCTTACAGAAATATACATTAGTCTTAACAGCGCTCTTGACAGAGCTCATTAACGAACATTACATCTCCCCCCGACACTTCGATGAGGTACAAGGTGGAAGAAGCAAGGTGGAGACAATTTTTTGGGGAATAAACACATAGGATGTTATTGATTGCATCTCTGCCCAACTGTTGTCACGTTACATAATATGTGTTAGGTACTCATCGATTACCACAGAAATCTTTAGAACAGTCGGGGAAAGTCAGGAGAATCAGCTTCACACAACTCGGTCTCTCTCTGCAGAACTGTAAGCTGCATGCTGAGAACATTGCACAGAGCATGAACTCTATAGCTCCAGTGTTGATCTAAGGGCTTTGTCTAAAAAGTGCACTTGTTAACTTTCAGAGTGCAAGGCACATGATTGTCCACTTCACCACGGAAACCAGAAATATGAGATGTTTATGATAACCAGTGCACTATGGAATCTTTTGTTTCTTAACAACAGTATATATTGCATGGAGCAAGTAGTAAGTAGGTTATTCCACCCCGAAATGGGATGCAGTTTTGGGGGTTCAAAGCCATGCCCCAGCTGTTGTCGGGGGCCCTAATAGAACCTAAGGGTAGAATGGGGTTTCTGGGACTTGCGCCTGGGGGATTCTCATTCGAATGGTAGCACTTTATATCACCTGTTATTTATCGTTATTTGTATGGTGCTGGTGTGGTTGAACGTCACTCACTCACTCAGAAGCAGGATGTTTCAGTTCTTTGTTCTTCTTCGTGTTCTCTGATTGAAAACTCTGGCAAAAAGTCCTGAGAGATGAGGAACCAACAGTCTGCATACACGTAAGCCAGATCTGTACAATGGATGTGCATGCAAAGCTCATAATCTGAAACAAGACCAAAGTCCATAAGTGGATAAACAATGAGAATTTTGTGCTGGAGTCTACAACTAGTGAACGCTAAAAAAGAAGAAGAATCTGGATGCGTCAAAATTATACAGATATGTAACAAAAGGAGTCACAGTAACAAGCAGGATAGAATGGATTAACAGGAGAATGGGATAGCATGAATGAAACACTGAACAGTAAAACTTACACACATTTAGTGAGTTGTATAGTACTAAAAGAATACAAACAGCAAGAGTAGCTTTCATTGCACTAGGAAATTTGTGGAGGTCACAAGGAATTACAACTAATACTAAACTTAAAATGTTTAATTCTCATGTCAAATCAGTACTGTTGTGTGGAGGAGAAACATGAACAACATCTCATGTCAAATCAGTACTGTTGTGTGGAGGAGAAACATGAACAACATCTCATGTCAAATCAGTACTGTTGTGTGGAGGAGAAACATGGACAACAACTCAAGTCAAATCAGTACTGTTGTGTGGAGGAGAAACATGGACAACAACTCATGTCAAATCAGTACTGTTGTGTGGAGTAGAAACATGGACAACATCTCATGTCAAATCAGTGCTGTTGTGTGGAGGAGAAACATGGACAACATCTCATGTCAAATCAGTACTGTTGTGTGGAGGAGAAACATGGACAACAACTCATGTCAAATCAGTACTGTTGTGTGGAGTAGAAACATGGACAACAACTCATGTCAAATCAGTACTGTTGTGTGGAGTAGAAACATGGACAACATCTCATGTCAAATCAGTACTGTTGTGTGGAGTAGAAACATGGACAACAACTAAGACAATTACTAATAAACTACAAACATTCATTAACTGGAATTAAATGGAATGATATAATAATATAAAGCTTTGGGAGAGAAGTAAACAAATTTAAGTGGACAAAGAGGGGAAGAAAAGATGCTGGTGGGGTATAGGACATATTGTATCACTGCATGCAATAGCGAAGGATAGAACGACTTGGTGTGAGTTGATTGAGGGTTTATGCTACTTGGGGGATAGAATGAGGAAAAAGAAGACGCTACTATGAGCGTTAAAATAACTTCAGATGCCACGAAATATTTCTGAAATTAAAAAAAAACTAATTATTTTTTTTTTATTATCTCACATTGAAGGCCAAATATGAATCTCTTGTTAATGGGACACAGCTGATTGAAAGCAGGTATTGGTTTTCTACAATCATGTTTACAAAATGTAATGCTCTAGTAAATGGGACACAACTGATTAAAAGCAGGTATTTTTCTTCTTTGCATTTACCGCTGTAAACCCCGGCAGAAAATTTATGGTTGTTCGTCCCCTTTTAGACCTTAGTCTTGGTCCAGAACTTGAGTGTTGCAAGTACATCCGCTTTACACATCTAGCTTACTTGTATGCAGACCGTTGGTTGCTTGCCTCTCGAGTAGGTGCACTCCAGCTTTGAAGGAAACCCCTAAATCAGGGCTATTCAACTAAGTTGACTCATTGGCCAAAATGTTGAAAATGGGGATTGTCGCGAGCCATTAGCCGGCGCCCAAGTGTGAAAAGATTATTAACATACTACAACTGAGAAAATTGTCAATGTGTACGTTCAATACACTCTAAGACTTTTACGCCTAGGCCGTAGGGCCTAGCCTACGGAAATATAAATGAAACATTGTTGTAAACCTTTATGATGTAAAGTGTATTACGATCTTTTGTTATGATTAAAAAAACTCACTTTTAATTTAAATACACCCCCAACCCCCCGTGTGGGTTCCGGGTTCTATTGTGGGGGAAAACAACAATAGACCCACTGCCTACTCAAAAGCATGTCGTAAGAGTCGACTAATTGGGAGTTTCCTTCGAAGTCAGAATGCATCTGCCTGAGAGGTAAGGAACCAGCAGTCTGCACACAAATGTGTCAGATTTGTCAAACGGATGCAGACCCAACACTCAGGTTTTGGAACAGGACTGCAGTCCAGCAGTAGATGAACAACCAGAACTTTCCTCCAGAGTTTACAGCTGGTGAACGCAAAGAAGAAGAAGAATTAAAATACACGTATCAACTGTTATTTCATCCAGAGAAAGGACCCTTTTCCATGCTATTACCCGTAATGGGCATATAGTGCTAGACCTATATTTTCTAGACCAATCCGCACTCAGTGGGTGACATGGTCAGTATCACAACGACCGCCTTTATTTCCCAGGTACCCATTTCTGTGTGGGTTATCCTGGAAACTGAGGCCATTTTTGAACAAATCTGGCTTGATGCGGATTTTAATCCACAACCTTCAAGCTTAAGGGAGTGTCAGCTATGTCAAGTTTATTTTGTTTTTTAAATATATAAATACCAGTGGGAGTTGCCATGGCCTTGGCGGCTAGACGCCTGCCTGCGGATTAGAAGGTCATGGGTTTGCATCCTGACGTAGCAGGACTTTTTTTTCAAAAATTACCTGACTCTCATGTCGACCCAGCCTTGAGTGGGTACCATTTGGTGTCATGGGAAGTAAAGGCAGCCAGCATGATGCTGACCACATCACCCATCATGTGCCGATCGTTCTGTAAAATATAGATCTCATGGACATAAAAATATATTATCTGTGAAAACATGACGAAAGCCAACTTTAAGTACTCACACCAAAAGTATCATTGTGACATATTTCAGCCTTCACAAGAACCTAATAGAACATCTGAATGCTGAGATTGTCTTACAGACTATCAGTGAAATGTCTCTGGCTGTGGAGTGGATCCGACATACTTTCCTCTACGTCAGGGTCATGAAGAACCCAAAGTACTATGGTATGAATTCTCAGTCTTCCATATGTGGGTTCCAGGGTCCCATTGGGGGCGGGGAGGGGGATAGAACCACTGCTTCCCTAACATACATGTGGGAAGAATTGATTAATTAGGGGTTTCCGCTTAAGTCAGAGTGTATCTGCCTGAGAGGTCATGAACCAACAGTCTGCATTTAGATAAGCCAATCTGGAATTTGGAGCTGAATGTAAAACTCTGGGGCATGACTGAAGTCTAGAAGCTGACAAACAACCAAAACTGTCTGCAGGAGTTTACAGCCAGTGACTTCCAAGAAGAAGAAGAATTATCTAATTCAACTTTTTTTTTTTTTCAAGACCCCATATTGTATAGGCAAAGTAACCCACTACCAGCAATTTTCGACAACAATTTTGTCGGACTACTACCAGAACTGCACTTATGCAGGAGACCAGGGTTCGAATCCTGGGTAAGGTTGGGATTTTTTCGGTGCTTTCTCAATATCTCATCACAGGATGACGTCACAGGACAGTCCAGTATTTTCTAGAGTGGTAAGAACGGGTTTCCCGGCTATCTGATGCTTTTAACTACCCCAAAACATCAAGAACTGGGCCTAACCCCAACCCATCTACGTTCCACAAAATAGTGCAGCCTATATCTCGCGACTGCATGCAGCCTATCTACCACCCCCTAATATATTTGACTGTCTGTTTGTGAGAAGATATTGGGATAGGACTTTTTTTTTTTCTGTCGAGGGCAAAAATAAAATCCTAATCTACAGTCTATGGTGACAGCATTAACCATGCAGCCTTAAATCCTCACCTTTCAAGACCCCTCTGCCTACACCCTGACAGTGGTAATTACTGACTGTAATGCCAGATTCTACTACTGGAGGTTTGCAAAACCGTACATTTTCCCATTATTATATTCAGCACTTGACGTTG
The DNA here is from genome assembly GCA_905116865.2 of Candidula unifasciata. Classification (NCBI taxonomy): domain Eukaryota; kingdom Metazoa; phylum Mollusca; class Gastropoda; order Stylommatophora; family Geomitridae; genus Candidula; species Candidula unifasciata. The sequence goes on from CAJHNH020002773.1 coordinate 436,476, forward strand.
GCCTGATACACCTTCACACTGCAGCCGACAGACTACTGAGTCACGAGACACATAGTTTGGAAAGCTCTGCATTAACCTTTTATATCTATCTGTCTTATCATTTTAACTGTCATACAGCGTCTCCTTCAAACCCTTTAAACAAAGTATTGACTGTTCCCAAACTATTTCAGTGCCCTATTGTGTTGGGGGGAGGGGGGAGGGGGGGGGAGAGAGAATAGACCCACTACTACCTAACACACATGTCATAGAAGGCAACTAATTAGAGATGTTCCCTTTGAAGTTGCACTGCATCTGCCTAAAAGGTGAGGAACCAACGGTTTGCATACAAATAGGCAAAATTTGTCAAATGTATGTGCACTCAATAATGAAGTTCTGGAACAAGACCAAAGTCCAGAAGTGGATGAGCAACCAAAACTTGTTCTCAGGAGGAGATCGGAGCACTTATGGTCATGTCCAATGTGCCCTGAACATGATCTCAAAAATTAGCAGTTGAATAATAGATGAGGTCACTAACCACCTACCATACCAGGTATTGGTTCATAATCTGCCCATTTATTCCCAGCAGATACCAGGCATATATGGATTTCTTTGTCATTTTTCATCCATTTGATTCATATGTGCTCTTTGTTAACAAACTTTTTAGATATGTTTTGTATTTTTGACAGGACTTCCCGCCAACTTGAGCACAAATGAAGTGGAGAAGAGATTAACAGGCAAGTGTGGTGACGGTTACATAATTGCTGTGTTTCAGCCATTCTGATGTAACACTGGTGTTGTAAAAGGGACTTCCTAGTGGCCCCGTTAAAGGGTCAATGGCAGGTGGCCATAAAATCTTATCTGCAGCTCTTTAAAATAGCTGAGAAATTCAAGGCTGGAGATTCACAACTTTGCCCGTGGGGACAGGCACCACAAAATACTGAACATCTTCTACAGCCATGCTCTCTACATGTAGTAAAGAGCTCCCAGGTTTGGCCGGTTGCCATTCTAGTGGAAACCAATATGTATGGAACAGTGGAAGATATGCAACACAGCCTTCATTGAAGCCTGTGGCGTTCTCATCTGAAAACTACTGGCTGTGAGAATGAAAAGAAGAAGAAGAAGAAAAAACCCTTCGATGAAATTCATGCTGAGACAAAACATGCAAATATATATATATATATATTGTATGTATAAGAAAGAGAGACACTGTTCTTTGGCCACATAATGAGAACAGAGACATTGGAGAACACTATGACAACTAGGAAGATCAGTGGGAAAAGGGGTGGAGGCAGACAAAGAGAGATGATGCTGAATGGGCTGAAATGATGGCATGGAGGGATATCATCAAGAGAGCTGTTCCAGGCAATCAGAGATTGTGATCTGTGGAGACGCATGAGCGCCTACGCCAGTTGACAGGGCACATGATAAGGATGAGACAAAAAACAATTACTGTAACACCAGGCTATGTGTACTTCATACACATTAACTCTTTTAGTACCAGAAGAAGGTTTCATAAAAGTTGTAAATGAAGATATATCTATGATTAAAATTGGTCAATGCATTACTTTGAAAATAGTAATATAACAGTCGTAGTGACATTCAATATACCAGATTGGTTGAGTATGTTCTGACCAAATATAAAAAGTAAGAGAACATATTAGCCTAGGGATGGGATTCAGCAGAGAGAGGGATTCACACATCACGAATTGTTTGGGACTCAAAGAGTTAACCATAGCTGATCACACAAACCTGGGTAAATGTGATCATTTTGTGCACAGATAAAGACTTTAGCTAACAGGTGTGATGTAGGAGCTGTCATAGCCTAGTGACAAGATAACCCTCCTGCTGGCCAAAAGATCCATGGTTCGAATCTGAGGTGGATATTTTTTTGGGGAGGGTATCTTGGTTGCTAAGTCAGCCAAGCTTAAAATAGGTACCAGGTAATGTCCTGGGAAGTAAAGGTGGCTGGCATGATGTTGATCACATCCTCCACTAGGTGCCATCTGGTCTTTACAAATATTGGTCCAGCACCACATACCACTGTTGAGAAAAATGTCTTCAACAGGTTTGATGCACGCTCTGCACATTTCTATCCAGCAACATTACATATTTGCATGTGTCTAGTTGACCCACTTTTTGTTTACAGACATGGAAAGTAAAGGCGGCCGGCGTGATGCTGACCATATCACCAGCCGAGTGCCTGTTGGTCTATAAAATAGAGGTCTAGCACAGTATGCCCAGTACACATGAAGGCTTGGAAAAGGGTCCTCTACTGTTCTAGTTGATCCACTAGTTGTTGAATGATGAATTAAGAATCGACATTGCAGCACTCGGGACACTCACATAAGTGATCAGTCTCCATCTTCAGCTGCAAGCGAAGAGTTCCAATTCCGATGGTACCAGTAACAGTCTGATTGTATATCCTTTCCTTGAGTGTTGAGCTTTGGCCAGTTCCCCTGGTAACTCCTCGCAGCACCGTTCTCCTTAGACCATAATGATCTGTCTGCACCTCCGCACTGTTTACTCACTCTCGAAGGGAACAATATCCAACTTATTATACATCAATTCACCACCAAGTCGTGTAGAGCCAGCCAGGGATCCACTAGTTGTATGATTTCTCTATGGTCTCATTCCTTTATTTTCCACCATGTGGGTTCTGGCACTACATTAAGGGGAGGAACAAGAATAGAACTTCCACCCCCACCCCTCCCCCCTTTCCCCCACCCCAAGGCATGTTATAAAAGTCCACATACTAATTATGGGTGTTTGCTTCGAAGTCTGAGGGGATCTAACTGAGAGGCGAGGAACCAACAGTCTGAATACAAGTAAGCCAGAGCTGTAAAACAGATGTGCACCTAAGACTCAAGTTCTAGAACATGACAGAGGTTCCATGTGAAGGTTCTGGGGCCCCATTATGGGGAGAACAAGAATCGACCCACTGATTCCCCAAAAAGCATGTCGTAGGAGTCAGCTAACTAGGGACTTCCTTCAAAGTCGGAGTGCACCTGCCTGAGAGTCAAGGAACCAACAATCTGCATACAGTAAAGTCAGATCTGTTAAACAGAGTGCTGCAACACTCAGGTTCTGGAACAAGACTAAATTCCAGAGGTGGACAAATAACCAGAACTTTCCACCAGAGTTTACAGCCAGTTAACGCAAAGAAGAAATAAGATGACAAGGGTTTAGAAGTGGATGAATTACCAGAACATTCCGTCATATTTTACAGCCAGTGAATTCTAAGAAGAATGAGAAATTGCTTTATTTGGTTTATAATGTTTTCAAAACCACATTTTGTCTTCAGATCTGTGCCAGCAAAGTCTATCTCGCCTGTCAAGTCTTGACCTGGTGTCTGTCAATGAAACAACCTCAGCTATTTATCCCACGAGTGAGTATTCACTGTGCGAGCACACTGTCTGCATAAGTACATCTCTACAATTTATCACTGTATCTTACTGATAGGTTCCTTTAGAGTGTCTCTCCTCCTCCTCCTTCTTTATCTTATTTTTCTTTCTTCTTCTTCTTCTGCTTCTTTTCTTCTGCTTCTGCTCTCCTTCTTCTTCTATGTTTACCCTTTAAAAAGGCATTTGACAGGTTATCTTGTGGCTTACAGCAAGAAATGATATCTGCACCTTTTGACCCAACACATCCAGATTCAGCATAGCTTTAATTAGTCATCGTTAACAACATGTTTCTTAAACAGAAGTAGTTCTATTTCCATTGCCCCCCCCCCCTCTTTTTTCCACCCCATCCCCACCACAGATGAGGTCTCAGAACTAACACAGGAAGAGGTTATTTCAGAGCTGATATCAGCACAGATGGTTGCCCACAAGCCTGTTTCTTTTGTGCCAGTTGATAAACTGACTGTTTAAGTTCCCACCAAATGATAGACCATTCCTGTTTGCAGCAAATAATACTGCCCCAGTTTGTACCAAAATTAGATGGCTAAAGTTGTATCATAGTTAGATTGCCCCAGTTTGTACCAAAATTAGATGGCTAAAGTTGTATCATAGTTAGACTGCCCCAGTTTGTACCAAAATTAGATGGCTAAAGTTGTATCATAGTTAGACTGCCCCAGTTTGTACCAGTTGGGTTACCCCAGTTCACACCAAAAGTTACACCATCCAGGTTTACACTAAATGATACAATTTCAGTTTGTTTTATATGGTAGTTTGTTTGATATTACTTTGAATGATAGTCTGTCTACACAAAATGTTATATAGACCATCCCACTTTGCACCAAATAATAGACTGTGCCAGTTTGCACCAAATAACAGACTGTGCCAGTTTTCACCTGACTGTGCAGTAACATGAACTGTCTTTGGTCTGTGCAGGCACAGGGAGATTGATGGCCAGGTTCTGCATAGCTTACGAGACAATGAAACAGTTTCACAACATTGAAGATGACCAAGCCAGCATTGCTGATATGGTATTATTAGCTATAAAAGATTACCGTAGTTATGACTGCATCCTTTTTTTTGCAAGATAGTAGTAATCCAAAACAGATTCATAATTATTCAGGATAACAGTAATCTAAGACAGTGTTCATATTTATTCAAAGTAACAATAATCCAAGACAGCTTGGACCACTCTTTATTAACTCCAGCTGTTTTCTCCTAAGTTTTGTATGACTGTTGGGTATATATCACATCTGTCAGTCTTCAGTGTATCACTTATTGGCACCTTTGATTTCACCACAGTGTATCAGTTAAAGGCACCTTTGAATTCACTACAGTGTATCAGTTATAGGCACCTTTGAATTTACCACTGTTTATCAGTTATAGGCACTTTGAATTCCCCACTGTGTATCAGTTATTGGCCCTTTGAATTCACCACAGTGTATCAGTTATCGGCACCTTTAAATTCACCACAGTGTATCAGTTAAAGGCACCTTTGAATTCACCAGTGTATCAGTTATAGGCACCTTTGAATTTACCACAGTGTGTCAGTTATAGGCACCTTTGAATTCACCACTGTGTATCAGTTATTGGCACCTTTGAATTCACCACAGTGTATCAGTTATAGGCACCTTTGAATTCACCACAGTGTATCAGTTATAGGCACCTTTGAATTCACCACTGTGTATCAGTTATTGGCCCCTTTGAATTCACTACAGTGTATCAGTTATAGGCACCATTGAAGTCACCACAGTGTATCAGTTATAGGCACCTTTGAATTCACCACAGTGTATCAGTTAAAGCCACCTTTGAATACACCACAGTGTATCAGTTATAGGCACCTTTGAATTCACCACAGTGTATTAGTTATAGCCACCTTTGAATTCACCACTGTGTATCAGTAAAAGGCACTTTTGAATACACCACAGTGTACCAGTTATTGGCACCTTTAAATTCACCACAGTGTATCAGTTACAGGTACTTTGAATTTACCACAAAAGCTGCCTAGTTTTCACACACCCAACACAGCCAGACAGTAGAGCCACACAGCTTCTGAAAATGTGTTGTTGTCAAAATTTGAGCTATACATGTTATAATGTGCTATAGTCATCCTACATGGTCAAGATAGTAGATCCACACATGTTCTCTTCTTCTTCTTCTTCTTCTTAGCGTTCACCGGCATTATGTTTTATAGCTATCAAAAGCATTAATGCTCATTTTTTTTAGATATTTCATACACATTTCTTGTTTGCCAGCTGACAGTCATGTCCCAGTGCTCCGAGTTTGAGGACATTCAGCTGAGGACCAGTGAGAAGAAGATCTTGAACTCTTTAAACAGGGACAAAGCAAGGGAGACTATCAGGTGATTATCTCAGCTAGGGGAACTATCAGGTGATTATCTCAGCTAGGGAGACTATCAGGTGATTATCTCAGCTAGAGAGACTATCAGGTGATTATCTCAGCTAGGGAGACTATCAGGGGATTATCTCAGCTAGGGAAACTATCAGGTGATTATCTCAGCTAGGGAGACTATCAGGTGATTATCTCAGCTAGGGAGACTATCAGGTGATTATATCAGCTAGGGAAACTATCAGGTGATTATCTCAGCTAGGGAAACTATCAGGTGATTATCTCAGCTAGAGAGACTATCAGGTGATTATCTCAGCTAGGGAGACTATCAGGTGATTATCTCAGCTAGGGAAACTATCAGGTGATTATCTCAGCTAGGGAGACTATCAGGTGATTATCTCAGCTAGGGAGACTATCAGGTGATTATCTCAGCTAGGGAAACTATCAGGTGATTATCTCAGCTAGGGAGACTATCAGGTGATTATCTCAGCTAGGGAGACTATCAGGTGATTATCTCAGCTAGGGAGACTATCAGGTGATTATCTCAGCTAGGGAGACTATCAGGTGATTATCTCAGCTAGGGAGACTATCAGGTGATTATCTCAGCTAGGGAGACTATCAGGTGATTATCTCAGCTAGGGAGACTATCAGGTGATTATCTCAGCTAGAGAGACTATCAGGTGATTATCTCAGCTAGGGAGACTATCAGGTGATTATCTCAGCTAGAGAGACTATCAGGTGATTATCTCAGCTAGAGAAACTATCAGGTGATTATCTCAGCTAGGGAGACTATCAGGTGATTATCTCAGCTAGAGAGACTATCAGGTGATTATCTCAGCTAGGGAGACTATCAGGTGATTATCTCAGCTAGGGAGACTATCAGGTGATTATCTCAGCTGAAATTAATTGGGGACAATATGCAGACAGGTAATTATCTGGACTTAAATTAGTTAGGGACAGTAACAGGCAGATAATCAGGTAGTTATCTCGACTTGAATTAATAAGGGTCAGTAACAGGGAGATAATCAGGTAGTTATCTGGACTTAAATAATTAGTGACAGTAACAGGGAGGTAAAGCAATTATCTGGACTTGAATTAACTAGGGATAATATTTTTTAACAAATTTCTGGCTTGGGATGCGTCCATTACTTTATTTTAAAAAAATAATGGAGATCCCTGAGGATCGTTGCTGAAGCTATGGAGTTTGTACTTTGTGTAATGTTTTCTCTCAGCTGGTAGCTACCATTCTGCATACAGGATAAAACCTAGTACAGTGAAGTTAGTCCTTTCAAACTTAACTGAATAAATGTGTAGCATTAAGAAACTACACAACACTGCTTTCAGCACACACAGACTGACAGACTAACATGTTTGTTCAACTCCCTCAGGTTTCCAATGTCTGGAAAAATTAAGACAAGGGAAATGAAGGTGAACTGGTAAGTGATACATAATAAGAGAGATGAAGGGGAACTGGGAAGTGATACATAACAAGAGAGATGAAGGGGTCCTGGAAAGTGATACATAACAAGAGAGATGAGGGGAACTAGTAAGTGATACATAACAAGAGAGATGAAGGGGAACTAGTAAGTGATACATAACAAGAGAGATGAGGTGGTACTGGAAAGAGATACATAACAAGAGAGATTAAGGGTAACTGGGAAGTGATACATAACAAGAGAGATGAAGGGGACCTGGAAAGTGATACATAACAAGAGAGATGAGGGGAACTAGTAAGTGATACATAACAAGAGAGATGAGGGGGAACTGGAAAGAGATACATAACAAGAGAGATGAAGGGGAACTGGGAAGTGATACATAACAAAAGAGAAAAGGGGAACTGGAAAGTGATACATAACAAGAGAGATGAAGGGGACCTGGAAAGTGATACATAACAAGAGAGATGAGGGGAACTAGTAAGTGATACATAACAAGAGAGATGAGGGGGAACTGGAAAGAGATACATAACAAGAGAGATGAAGGGGACCTGGAAAGTGATACATAACAAGAGAGAAAAGGGGACCTGGTAAGTGATACATAACAAGAGAGATGAGGTGAACTAGTAAGTGATACATAACAAGAGAGATGAGGGGAACTAGTAAGTGATACATAACAAGAGAGATGAGGGGAACTAGTAAGTGATACATAACAAGAGAGATTAAGGGTAACTGGGAAGTGATACATAACAAGAGAGATGAGGGGGACTAGTAAGTGATACATAACAAGAGAGATTAAGGGTAACTGGAAAGAGATACATAACAAGAGAGATGAAGGGGAACTAGTAAGTGATACATAACAAGAGAGATTAAGGGGAACCAGTAAGTGATACCTAACAAGAGAGATGAAGGGGACCTGGAAAGTGAGACATAACAAGAGAGATGAAGGGGAACTGGTAAGTGATACATAACAAGAGAGATGAGGGGAACTGAGAAGTGATACATAACAAGAGAGATGAGGGGAACTGGTAAGTGATACATAACAAGAGAGATGAGGGGAACTGAGAAGTGATACATAACAAGAGAGATGAGGGGAACTGAGAAGTGATACATAACAAGAGAGATGAGGGGAACTGGTAAGTGACACATAACAAGAGAGATGAGGGGAACTGAGAAGTGATACATAACAAGAGAGATGAGGGGAACTGAGAAGTGATACATAACAAGAGAGATGAGGGGAACTGGTAAGTAATACGTAACAAAAGAGTTGAAGGGAAACTGGGAAGTGTTACATAATGAGGAAGTCAAGATGAACTAGTGGTACATAACAAGGGAGATTAAGGTAAACGGATACACAACAAGAGATATGCAAGTTAACATATTGGGACATGCAAGTTAAAACGGTAAGTGGAGTGTGCTGGTGAAAGTTTGTTTGTGTTTGCTGCTGTGTCAGGCTCAAAACTCTGACACTGCATCCCCAAATTAGAATCCACTTTCCCATGCCTTAGAAACCATGATAGCATAGTTGCAAGATGCTCACCAACTGGCCTGAATGTCTTGGGTTTAAAACCACATTGATATGGTGGACACAAGACTAAAATGGGTGCCAGGAAGTTTCCTGGGAAGTTAAGACCTCTGAATTGATGTTGACTACATAACCCACCGAGTACTGAGTGGTCGATAAAATTATTGTGTTATATTATTCTCTTTAATGTCCCAAATACAACATATCAAGACATAACTTTTGGCCAAGAGAAACAGAGGTGCAAGTCAAACTTTACAGGTCGCTGAGGGAATTACAACAGAAGTGAAGTTTATACTAGAGACAGCACTGTAAATATTTCGGGTCAATGAAAGCAGATGAAATGATCTGTAATCTCCCTGTATCAGTTCTGAGGCTCTATTCTGGAGAACAAATAATACAATCACTGCCCCCTAACAAGTATATTGTAAGAGGTGACTAAATAGGGGTGTTGTCTTCAAAGTTGCAGTGCATCTGCCTGAGAGGTGAGGAACCAGTAGTCTGCATACAGATTAGCCGGATATGTAAAATGGATGTGTGCTTGTGTCAAGACCAAAAGATCAGAGAAGCCAAAAACTTTCCATCAGACTGGGTGTTATCTTGTGTTTAGAAGTTGACTGGGTGTTATATTGTTATCTTGTGTTGAGAAGTTGACTGGGTGTTATATTGTTATCTTGTGTTGAGAAGTTGACTGGGTGTTATATTGTTATCTTGTTATCTTGTGTTGAGAAGTTGACTGGGTGCTATATTGTTATCTTGTGTTGAGACGTTGACTGGTTGCATGTTTCTTGGTCTAGTTTGATTCAAGCCCAGCTTAGCTGCCTTCCTGTGCAGGATTTTTCTCTGTCCCAGGACATGGCCAAAATCTTCAGGGTTGGCCAACGGATAGCCAAATGTAAGTTTGTGGGTTTTTCAATCATGTAATAACAATTTCAACACACCAGTATCTTGATTGTGATAGATCACCATCATGGACAAAACAAACACTGCTGAGTGAGGGGGAAAAAAAGTATAATATTTCTGTAATGTATTAAACATTGCGCACACACAGAGGCCTGCTGACACAACAAAAACATGGAAAAAAGAGGCATGGGGAGAGGGAAGGTGGTTATTTTGTAAGTTGAAGGAGAGTAGTATATTCATCTTCTTTTGTCCTTACCCCCTGCCCCTCTTACCCCCCATGAAGCATAGGCACACAACCAACTCATGCTAACTTGTCCCATTCTTTGCAGCTGCTTGCAGTTCACCCCATGTCCTACCTATCTTTTTAACTTCATTCTGTGACTACCTTCTCCATATGTATTTTTGCTGTGCATTTATTTCTGTGATTCTGTGGGTTCCAGTGCATCTTGTTCTTGGGTTTGTTCAATGTGTGTCCTATCCAATGCCAGCAAACTCTGTATCACCGGCGAGGATCCTGATAATACGTTGGATAGATTTTAAACTCAAAATTTTTACTCGGGCAGCGTCATTAGGCTACTCTTTTCGATTTCCAACTACCAAGGGATTTTTTAAAGGGCAAAACAATACACACGGGCGTCCCATCTTACTACTAAAAGACCAGGGGCAATTACTAGAAGTCCACTTGAAAAAGTCCCAGCCTTCACCGGGTCTTGAACCCGAGACCTCCAGCACTGGGGGGGGGGGGGGGGGGGGGGGTTGGACACCCCAAGACCACTCAGCCCAATTTAGGTAGCAGCCCAGAGGGGACCAATTGATCTAACATACAGCAACTGACTTCTCCACAGGTCTAATGGAGTTCATGTACCAGAGGGGCAGCTACTCTGTGTTGTTACATGCCATCCTAATTTACAAAGCTTTCACATCCAAACTTTGGTTTGACTCCAGATATGTGGCCAGGCAGCTGGATGGCATTGGTGAGATATTGCCAGTTTTGTTAAAGGGATTGGTGAGATATTGCCAGTTTGGTTAAAGGGATTGGTGAGATATTGCCCATTTGATTAAAGGGATTGATGAGATATTGCCCATTTGGTTAAAGAGACTGGTGAGATATTACCCGTTTGGTTAAAGGGTTTGGTAAGATATTGCCAGTTTGGTTGGGGGAACTGGTGAGATATTGCCTGTTTGATTAGGGATTGGTGAGATATTGCCCGTTTGGTTAGGGATTGGTGAGATATTGCCCGTTTGGTAAAAGGGATTGGTGAGATATTGCCTGTTTGGTTAAAGGGACTGGTGAGATATTACCTTTTTGGTTAAAAGGATTAGTGAGATATTGCCCGTTTGGTTGAAGGGACTAGTGAGATATTGCCCGTTTGGTTAAAAGGATTGGTGAGATATTGCCAGTGGGGTTAACTTTACGTTCTAAATGCCGCTGTAAGTTACGTCTACAGGGTGATTGAAAAGTAACTCCTTATTTTAAAATAAGTATATTTTATTTATTAACTATAATATTTACAAGAAATTAATATGAGAGAGAAGCATTTAGCATGAGGATCTATTTACAGTTCTATATGGGAACCAGATTTCTCCACCATCTTTATACTGGAACGACAGATTTCCAAACACCCTAAAACGTGCTCTGGTGATCACCACACATTTCTCTTATTTATTGTTTTTTCTGTGCCTACTGGGTATCAGTGTTCATCTAAATAATATTATTACTCTTTACTTTTTATTTTTATCTTACCTTTTATTATTATTAATAATGTTATTAGTATTATTACCACTATTGGAACTATTGTTACTATATTTTTATTTTTAGTATTAATATTATTACTGTTTTTATTCCTCGTTTTTAATTTGATTTTTTTTTCTACAGAATGTTTCCTATTTCTGCATTTTATGATTATTCAGACACCAAATGGTAGCAAAGGTTTGAGTGTAAGAATAGAGCTGGAACCAACAGTAGCAAAGGTTTGAGTGTAAGAATAGAGCTGGAACCAACAGTAGCAAAGGTTTGAGTGTAAGAATAGAGCTGGAACCAACAGTAGCAAAGGTTTGAGTGTAAGAATAGAGCTGGAACCAACAGTAGCAAAAGTTTGAGTGTAAGAATAGAGCTGGAACCAACAGTAGCAAAGGTTTGAGTGTAAGAATAGAGCTGGAACCAACAGTAGCAAAGGTTTGAGTGTAAGAATAGAGCTGGAACCAACAGTAGCAAAGGTTTGAGTGTAAGAATAGAGCTGGAACCAACAGTGGCAAAAGTTTGAGTGTAAGAATAGAGCTGGAACCAACAGTAGCAAAAGTTTGAGTGTAAGAATAGAGCTGGAACCAACAGTGGCAAAAGTTTGAGTGTAAGAATAGAGCTGGAACCAACAGTAGCAAAAGTTTGAGTGTAAGAATAGAGCTGGAACCAACAGTAGCAAAAGTTTGAGTGTAAGAATAGAGCTGGAACCAACAGTAGCAAAAGTCTGCATGTAGAAACAGAGCTGGAACCAACAGTGGCAAAAGTTTGAGTGTAAGAATAGAGCTGGAACCAACAGTGGCAAAAGTTTGAGTGTAAGAATAGAGCTAAAACCAACAGCAGCAAAAGTTTAAGTGTAAGAGTAGAGCTGGAACCAATAGTAGCAAAAGTTTGAGTGTAAGAAAAGAGCTGGAACTAACAACCTTAATATCTGTAACATTGTTGTTTCAAAGTGAGTTTACCATGTAGAGCAATGCTGTAACTGTCTGCTGTTATATTTTCCATTGATCAACATATTTATGTGTTGTTCCACATCAGTGTTATACATGTCTGCCAATATACTCTCTGCTTATTTACTTCAGCTTTCAATATAATGTTTTTGACTTCTTCCTATAGTTAATATTACTCTCTAGTCCTGTTTCACCTTTCAGCATAATAAAAGACATAGTAATGCTGTGAAGATGCTGTTATTCACAGCCTCAATAATTGCATCTGTTCATCCCTTGTGAGGTCGGCCTCTGGTTCAGCACTGTCTGCTGAAAGTCTTGACAAAAGTCCTGTCCATTTGATCTTTTGTTTCTTGATTTAGTACTAATTCCATTCCAACTTTTGTCCTGTTATAGTCATTTGTACTTCTCACAAACACTAAAATGTAATGATTATAATGTGAAACCTGAGTGTAACCTAGGTCCAACCATGTCCCTTGCACTTGCTAATTCTGGACTGACCTCATTTGAGAAATTGGAAGAAGCTAATCCCAGAGAGATTGAAGTAGTAAGTACATAAATGTCACATGTCATTGGAGAGTTTGAAGTTGTAAGTACAAAAATGTCATTGGAGAGAATGAAGTTGTAAGTAAATGAATGCCAGATGTCATTGGAGATATTGAAGTTATGGGTACATGAATTTCACCTGTCATTGGAAAAACTAAAGTTGTAAGTACATGAATGACACTAGACAGATGAAGAAGTGCATGAATGCCACTGGAGAGATTGAACTTGTAAATTCATGAATGTAACATGTCATTGGAGAGATTGGAGCAGTAAGTAAATGAATGTCACTGGAGAGATTGAACTTAAGTTTATGAATGTCACATGTTATTGGAGTAACAACACCTTTAAACACGTGTGCTTTACCTGGTAAATCTTCCGACCTGAGTCTCAACACAACTTGTTTTATATATATATATGTAAATATAAATTTTTTGTAATATACCAACTCAGGTAGGGCAGTTTCTAGCCTATAGTCTCCATCTGAGGTTCAGAAGTTACCAGGTTTGAACCCAGAATGTCTGGGCATGGCTTGCTACCTTGGATGGTATCTACCTGTAGAAAGTAAATCTGACCCAGATGCATGCCAAAGTCAGACACACCGACCCTGTGAGGTGCACAGCTAGATATGACACACCAACCCTGTGAGGTGCACAGCTAGATATGACACACTGAACCTGTGAGGTGCACAGCTAGATATGACACACCGACCCTGTGGGGTGCACACTAGATATGACACACCAACCCTGTGAGGTGCACAGCTAGATATGACACACCGACCCTGTGAGGTGCACAGCTAGATATGACACACCGACCCTGTGAGGTGCACAGCTAGATATGACACACCGACCCTGTGAGGTGCACAGCTAACTATGACACCTCCCCGAAAAAAATAAATGAAGAAGAAGAAGACAAATATACAAATAATGACATTTCTACAACATCTCTGTATCATATGTCACAAGCCAACTCTGAATGTTGACATACCGTGTTTATAATAAACAACTATGATAATCTTCTTCCTTGTGTTCACCAGCTTTAAACTCTGGTGGAAAGTTATCGTTGTTCGCCCACTTTTGGACTGCAGGCCTGTTCCAGAACCTTAGTGTTGCATGACAGATATGACTCATTTGTTTGCAGGCTGTTGGTTCCTTGTCTTTCAGGCAGATGCACTTCGACTTCGAAAGAAGCTCCCAATTATCTAACTCTTTTGGGCAGGCAGTTTGTATATTTTTTATTTCCCTATAAGAGGGCCCCGGAACCCACACATGACATTATGATAATGATTTTATGCGACCATGAGTGATAATCTTAAACCCCACGGCGCTATTACATGAACTCTGGCTAAGCAACAGTTTAAAGGTCGCAACCTTGTCCACAGCTGACCCAAGCACGTCTAGAAATAAAATGGATACAGGTTTTAAAGCAAGTTCATGAAAACAAGAAGAAATAATTTTTTTTTAAAATATAAAAAAGACACGCATGAGAAAAGGATTGCAGACAGGCTAAGAGTTAAGCATCTGAGAGTAGGAATCTGTCAAATACATGTTATAGCAACAATAGTTCTGAAATAATCTTCAGAAGTAACTGTGAAGATTTTTCTTAACCCAAGCTGTTTCTTGCTAGTCACACTCCCCTTTGCCATGGGTTGTGAATCTCATATTTAGTTATAGCACAGTGGAATACTATCGTCTGGAAAAATTTGAAGTTGCCAAAAAGGAAAAAAAAACTGCATGCTTAAATGTACTGACCAAAATCTGAATTGTCACAGCAAACACACAACATAGACTACCTTCATTTTCACATCAAGTAAATATCTAGACGCAATCAGAAATAGCTGAAAACAGTACAGACACTGATGCCATAGAATCTTCCTTGAGAATTAGTCAAAATATGTGCTGCACAGGCCTACCTAGGCTGCATTATCCAACTTTTCTGTTTGTTAACTGCCAGATCATGCAGGTGCTTCACAGCACATCACATATAATGTTGCATTTCCTGCCACGAGGGAAATGACAAGCTGGTAAGGAGGTAAACTACTGACCTCAGTTAAGAAAATAAAATTACAAAGATTACCATGTTGTTGTTTTTAGGCCACCAGATGATGGGTGGACGACTAACTTCGAAACTGACTATTTACATCAACAGTAAGCTGCAATTCTTGTGAAAGACTGTTAGTGTTGGCACATCTGACAGCTGCCTAATGTGAGCTTCAAGATTTTACTGAGCCTGACAGGTTTTCCACTAGTTTTTTTCAAATGGGACAGTGGCGAAAATTGTGTGTGATTTCCACTGGCACAAGAACAGAGCGGTTATGAGCCGACCCATTGGCTGTGTTGTTGGAACCTTATCTTAGGACTAACTATCTGACACCATGTTGGTTTCACCCCTTACAGATTGTCAACAGACACCCACCGTTTGGCAACCAGGTCAAGGAGGCTATCTCATCTCTGCCAAAGTATGAGCTGGGAGTGGAGCAGGTAACGTCTCCATCTTGATGGTCTTGCCTTTATTGAAATTATAAGTGTGGCATATCTTTTTCTTCTTTTCTCTACTCCTGGGAAAAACCTTGCGGCAATAGGGCAGGAAGAGATCTCTTGAACGGGCCCTTCTGTTCACTCCTATAAAGTACTTGTCAGTGTCTCTGATATTTCTACGGTCCAACATCTGTGTGGTCGACCTCTGGCTCTGTTACCACTGTGTCTGTATAATATTGCTGTCAGTGGTGTCCTGTCTGATGCCAGTCTTGTTACATGGCCAGACCATTGGGTTTGTTGTCTACCTACAATGATGTCTAATAATTGGTATGTCGTATCACCTCTTGTGACATAATAAGTCTGTTCTTTGTGATCCGCCGTAATGTAGCAACTAGACACTCGCCTGTGGATTGGAAGGTTATGGATTCGGTTCCTGATGATGACAGACTTTTTTTCCAAAATGATCTTGGTTTCCAGTTCGATCCAGCCTTGAGTTGGTACCAGGGATAGTCCTGGAAAGTAAAGGCACTGAGTGCCAGTTGGTCTGTAAAATATAGGTCTTACCCTATATGCGCTATACAACTAAAGGCATGGAAATGGGTCATTTACTTGTCTTTTACTTACTTCTGTTCTTCCCACCCCCACCCCAATAGGGCCCCATTCTCCACACAGACAACCTCCTGGACAAGTTTGACATTCTCCACACAGAGAACCTCCTGGACAAGTTTGACATTCTGCACACACACAACCTCCTGGACAAGTTTGACATTCTCCACACACACAACCTCCTGGACAAGTTTGACATTCTCCGCACAGACAACCTCCTGGACAAGTTTGACATTCTCCAGACAGACAACCTCCTGGACAAGTTTGACATTCTCCACACACACAACCTCCTGGACAAGTTTGACATTCTCCACACAGAGAACCTCCTGGACAAGTTTGACATTCTCCACACACACAACCTCCTGGACAAGTTTGACATTCTCCACACACACAACCTCCTGGACAAGTTTGACATTCTCCACACACACAACCTCCTGGACAAATTTGACATTCTCCACACAGACAACCTCCTGGGCAAGTTTGACATTCTCCACACAGACAATCTCCTGGACAAGTTTGACATTCTCCACACACACAACCTCCTGGACAAGTTTGATATTCTCCACACACACAACCTCCTGGACAAGTTTGACATTCTCCACACAGACAACCTCCTGGACAAGTTTGACATTCTCCACACACACAACCTCCTGGACAAGTTTGACATTCTCCACACAGACAACCTCCTGGACAAGTTTGACATTCTCCACACAGACAACCTCCTGGACAAGTTTGACATTCTCCACACACACAACCTCCTGGACAAGTTTGATATTCTCCACACACACAACCTCCTGGACAAGTTTGACATTCTCCACACAGACAACCTCCTGGACAAGTTTGACATTCTCCACACACACAACCTCCTGGACAAGTTTGACATTCTCCACACAGACAACCTCCTGGACAAGTTTGACATTCTCCACACAGACAACCTCCTGGACAAGTTTGACATTCTCCACACAGACAACCTCCTGGACAAGTTTGACATTCTCCACACAGACAACCTCCTGGACAAGTTTGACATTCTCCACACAGACAACCTCCTGGACAAGTTTGACATTCTCCACACACACAACCTCCTGGACAAGTTTGACATTCTCCACACAGACAACCTCCTGGACAAGTTTGACATTCTCCACACAGACAACCTCCTGGACAAGTTTGACATTCTCCACACACACAACCTCCTGGACAAGGTTGAAACAGGTTTTCGCTTATCTCCTACAGCTGGAATGCTACAAACCCAACAAGGCAGTCCTGGTGTTGAGTGTCAGTTTATTGAACCGAGCCCTGCTGGAGACGAGACCCAGCAGTCACAGCATCCATCAGTCCTTGCTAATTGTTGGAGACGCAGACAACCATCTCATATTTAAGTGCAGAGTCAGGTAACAGCTTGGTGTTTCTGTTAGCAGTTAATTATTCAAATGCATAATAGTTCTTCTTCTTAGCACTCTCCGGCTGCAGACTCCGGTGGAAAGTCCAGTAAAGTCATTCCATAGGGTGACCATATCATACTGTTCTTGCCGGGACACTATCAATTGTTTTTTTTTAAACGTAGGCCTTGCATTGATACTTAAAAAAAAAGTTTTTTTTAGGGGGGTGGGGGGATATTGATGCCACGGTTTGGGCCTACATAAAAAACAATACCGTCCTGGAGAAAACAGCATGATATAGTCACATTTGTACAGACTCATTTATGAACATAGGTCTTCTTGATCACAGGAACTGTTGAAACAACACCCATCATCAAATTTATTAAACAAAAAAATGAAATGGTTTGGCCATTTAATGAAACCAACGATTCCAGCAGCAAGAGCGTACAACACGAAAATTGAAACATTAAGAGGCAGGGAAGACCGAGAAGAATATGGATTGAAGGAGTCACTGACACCTTAAGACTGCATAACATCACAGCATATCAAGTGACTCAGCGTGCCTTGGCTGGGGTGCTGATCGTCTGATGAACTGCGTCGCCTATGATACACTTGGAAAACGGTAGTCTCTGAGTGCATCCTGTTTCAGAGTTAGAGGTAAAGCACCCTTTGTCCCTGCCTTCAGGCGTATTGGGCATATAGGGCAAGACTTATATTTTATAGACCAACCAGCACTCAGTGGGTGATGTGGTCAGTATAATGCCGGCCGCCTTTACTTTCCAGAACTCATACCTGCTCCCCATTTAAAGCTGGGTTGACCTGGGAGACAAGGTCATGTTTGAAAAAAAATGTGTTGGGATTTGAACCCATGACCTGTCCGCACATTCAGGCTTATTGGGCATATAGGGCTAGATCTATATTTTATAGACCCATCAGCACTCAGTGGATAATGTTGTCAATATCATACCAGCCAGCTGCCTTTACTTCCCAGGACTTATACTTGCTATCCATTTAAAGCTGGGTTGACCTAGGAGCCAAGAAGGTCATTAAAAAAAAAAGTTCAAGTGTGTTTGGATTTGAACCCATGACCTTCAGATCCACTGGGAGCATCTAGCTGCTACACCTCAGTGGCTCAATTACAGATGGGTAGAAGATGTCGATGTTAGTCTTTGCTGTGATAAACAAGATATGTGAAAGTGGTACATGAATGATATAGGTATTGAGGTTGATTTATAGGAATTGAATGCCTTGGACCATGTTACTTGGAGGGGGAAAATAAGGAGAGAATGGGAGATAAATGAGAAAATGATTGCAGAAAGGTCAAGAGCTGAGCATCTGAGAACAAGCACAGTAATTACTTGCAATGGCAAGTAGTCCTGAAATCTCTTGCTCTGATTATTGAAGATTTCCAAAGATGATCGGGTCTTGCTTGTCACTCACCATCGCCAAGAGCTGGGATTCTCCTGCCTCTCTGTAGCACTGTAGTCTGACCATGGAAGTGATGGTGATAACAAAAGCAATGATGTGGCTAGAGACTATGCATGTTTTCTAATGATTCCATGAGCATGCTTAAGAAGATAGAGACAGGATGGATTCGAAGAAAATGATTGGAGTCACTGAGGAAATCTTGTTTGAAAGGAATTAGTTTCATTTTTTGTGCCAGGGCACTCTGGGGGTAAGAAGGAATGAAGGAGCGGATTGGTTTGCTAACTGGGCCATGGTTGGTACAGGAAAAGCAATGACTGGGCCGACATTCTCAGTGCTCTCAAGGAGGCAGCACAAGAAGATGATTGAGGAGATGACGTTGAATTGGCAACACTCAAAAGACTACAACATCTTCAGGTCAAAAGATTATCACCAGACATGGACACTGCACGTAGCCAAAGAAGAATAGTAAACCAACACATATCAGTATCCAAATGCTGAGGGATATACTGAAGATGGGATCAGAGTGCTTATGGACTTGTGCAATGAGGATAACTTGTTAATTAACCAACTAACAGTACAATGCTATCATCTGGAAAAAGAAAACGGTGGCAACAAAGGGCTCTGGGTAAACGTAGCCATATAAAAATAAGCAGCGGGTAATTTCCAGAATTTTCTGGGAAGATCTGGGCAGGGAGGATGGTGGGGGAGGGAACTTTTTCTTCTGATTCATGTTCCCCGGCTATAAACTCCAAAGGAAAATTCTGGTTGTTCATCCACTCCTAGACTTTAATCTTGTTCCAGAACCTGAGTTTTGCATGCACCTTGGTTTTACAGATCTGGCTTATTTGTAAGCAGACTGTTTAATCTTGTTCAAAAACTTGAGTTTTGCTTGCACCTTGGTTTTACAGATCTGGCTTATTTCTAAGCAGACTGTTTAATCTTGTTCAAGAACTTAAGTTTTGCATGCACCTTGGTTTTACAGATCTGGCTTATTTCTAAGCAGACTGTTTAATCTTGTTTAAGAACTTGAGTTTTGCATGCACCTTGGTTTTACAGATCTGGCTTATTTCTAAGCAGACTGTTTAATCTTGTTCAAGAACTTAAGTTTTGCATGCACCTTGGTTTTACAGATCTGGCTTATTTCTAAGCAGACTGTTTAATCTTGTTTAAGAACTTGAGTTTTGCATGCACCTTGGTTTTACAGATCTGGCTTATTTCTAAGCAGACTGTTTAATCTTGTTCAAGAACTTAAGTTTTGCATGCACCTTGGTTTTACAGATCTGGCTTATTTCTAAGCAGACTGTTTAATCTTGTTTAAGAACTTGAGTTTTGCATGCACCTTGGTTTTACAGACCTGGCTTATTTCTAAGCAGACTGTTTAATCTTGTTCATGAACTTGAGTTTTGCATGCACCTTGGTTTTACAGATCTGGCTTATTTCTAAGCAGACTGTTTAATCTTGTTCAAGAACTTGAGTTTTGCATGCACCTTGGTTTTACAGATCTGGCTTATTTCTAAGCAGACTGTTTAATCTTGTTCAAGAACTTGAGTTTTGCATGCACCTTGGTTTTACAGATCTGGCTTATTTCTAAGCAGACTGTTTAATCTTGTTCAAGAACTTGAGTTTTGCATGCACCTTGGTTTTACAGATCTGGCTTATTTCTAAGCAGACTGTTTAATCTTGTTCAAGAACTTGAGTTTTGCATGCACCTTGGTTTTACAGATCTGGCTTATTTCTAAGCAGAGTTTGGTTCCTCGCCTCTCAAACTGATTCACTGTAACTCCGAAAGAAAAACCCCTAATTGTCTACTTTTATGACATGCTTTGGGGGTGTGGGGGCAGTGAGTCTGCTCTGTTTTTCTTCAAAATGGGTCCCTGTAACCCACTGTGAGAGAGTACCGGAACTGTTACCCTACTCCATATGTCATAGCCTGCTTTATGTTAAGGCCTCACACTTCACACCTCAAAACATCTTTTAGTGGAATTACCTGTTTATATAATTTCATGTTTACTATCATTTGTCCCTACTATTAACATATTTATTCGGCCCCTGTGGCCTAGGCATTGTGAACATGCTTCTTAATGACAGGGTGCCGGGTTCGATCCCAACTGCGGAGGCTATTTTTTCTTTTATTTTTATTTTTTTGGTCTTGCGTTGGTTTTGACAATAACTGTTTACGAAGCAGTGATGAACTACTGAACTTAAAATTTGCCTAGAAAAACCACAACAGCCAAAATATGCTGAGGTTGGTTCTGCATCCTCCTGTAAAATATACTGAACTAATTTTTTATGAACATTTGTTAGCTTGCCAGCATCAGTTAAAACTGTAACCCTTACACTACTGGTCCTGTCTGTAGCGATGCAGCAATCCTGAGACAGGGGCACTGGAATCAGACAGTGGAGGTGAAGAGGTCACCCACAGGAACAAAGCTCAACATCAGCTTGCTGAGTCAAGACTGGGGTCAGTCGGTCCAGAATTTCTGTTGAAATGGAGTGTTCATTCAACGTTGAGAATGTTCTCTGTTGTTTGTTTCATCTTGACGCCAAGTAGTTCCATGACAGTTGTGTCAGATTAATTGGATATAAGCTATATTATGATGTGCTATGCTATGTTGTGCTATATTACACTGTGAAATACTATACCATGTTGTGCTGTATGATACTGTGGTATACTATTCTTTGTTGTGCTATATGATATTGATATACTATACCATGTTGTGCTATATGATACTGTGATATACTATACTAAGTTGTGACTATGATATTCTGTAATATATTGTGCCATATAGTACTGCGATATACTATACATGATTTTGAAAACTACACTGTGATGAGATAGCCAACATGGTGTAGGGGCTGGACACCAGACTACCAGACTTTCCTGGGGATTTGATGGTCATGGGTTCAGGACTTGACAGAACCAGAGCTTTTAAAAAAATTTACCTTGGCTCCAGGTTGACCCAGCACACGAGGTCTTTAGCTGGAGAGTAAAAGTAGCCAGCATTATGTTGGCCACATCATCTACCAAGTGCTGATTAGTCTATCAAATACAGGTCTAGCCCTATATGCCCAGGACACTTTGCTTTAAACTGTGATATACAGTCTACACTAGGTTATTTTATATTACACGTGGTGTACTCCCCTTGTGGGTTCATGGACCCCATTATCTTCTTCTTTTTCAGCATTCCCAGCCCTTGAGGTTCATTGCAGCAGATATCACTCGCTTCCACTCATCTCTCTGATTGGCCCTCTCTTTCCAGTTGGTGACTTCAGTGCTTGCAGGTCTCTGTGGACATTATCTCTCCATCGTTTTCTTGTTCTGCCTCGTGGTGAACGATCATTCATCTCCCATGTGTATACAGTTTTTACCTCTCTGTCATCTGAAATTGTCTCAATATGCCCCAGCCATTTCAGTCTTTTAGATCTCATGATGCCAGTGATCAGTGGTGATTTAAACAGATTATGAATTTCGTTGTTGCTTCTCCCTCTCCTTCCCTGCTTATATTCAGACAAATTTGCTGCCTCACTACCCATAAATAGTATTTAATACAAGTTGACTAATTAGGGATGTTTCCTTCAATGTCAGTCCATCTGCCTGAGAGGCAGGGAACCAACAGTCAGCATACTAATTATACAATGGGTATAGAACGAGTGGAAGACCTCGCAAAATATGGAGTGATGGCATTAAGAACAGCCTTACAGAAATGAACATCAGTCTTAATAGTGCTCTTGACAGAGCTCATCATCAACAAACATTACATCTCCCCCCGACACTTCGATGAGGTACACGGTGGAAGAGAAGATAAAATGGGTGTGTGTGCACAACTCCAGTTGTTAAACAAGACCAAAGACCACAAGTGGGCAAGCAACCAGAACTTTCTATCAGTGTTTACAGCCAATGAACGTGGTGAAAAAAAAAAAGAATGATGTATACTTTACTCTGCTGTACTGTACTGTAATATACTACATACTATGGTGCTGTAAAATACTGTACTATAAGGCATTTTTCTATAACACTATAATATTCTGTACTGTGCTATGTTAAATGCTATTATAATATGGTAAACTATACAACTTATACTATACTACACAGTTGGACTGGACATCTGTGTTGAGTATGAGCCTGTGTACTCTGATGGCTGGTTTGAGTCCACCAGGATACCTCGCAATCAGAAGGTATTTTGTTGTTGTTTTCCATTTACAAATCTTAGTTGCAAGGCTTTTTTTTTATTGTTTAACTATCTAGTTATCTTATGTTATCTGAGTCGGCCTCACTGCATACTAGGCATTCTCATGTAGTCTGAGTCCTTCGATGTAGTAGCAACTCCAAGGTAGCTAGCTCTATTTATTGCTCCCATGAGAAGTTGGTTATAGTATCTCCTTTCATGACATCAAAGACAGTTTACACATGCTTTATCAAGCTTTACTGCCAGGTCACACAGTCGTGTTAGCATCAGAGATTCCTTATTAACCCCCCAAGCTGTTCTGTACAGCATTGTTGATGTCAGCTTTGTCCATGCTTCTTCCTGTTTGCATTGGTTCATTACTTAAAATGTCGTCAGCTCTTTCATTACTTTTTACACCTGCATGCCTGGGTGTGTAGATCCAGATGATGGTGGTTAACTGCGACTTCCAAATGCTTTCTACCCATTTTTATGGTAGGCAATGGTACTTTCTACCAACACCTTTTTTAAGCGTTATTTTTGTCAGTACTACTGTATTAGACATTTTGTGGTGAATCTCAGCACTCGTTTTTGAAGACACCCTATGGTGAGTACTGGAACCTTCTTTTCTGTTTTCCCCCCTAGACAAAAAATGTTTAGTTGATTTCTGGTTCAGGTTAAGATTTTGCTGTAAACATTTGCTGAATTGGCAGTATTATTTCATATAACATTTTGCTTAATTTGATTTTGTTTTTCGAAGTTGCTTGCTTGTGTTTCCAAGAAAGTAAAATAAGGGATAGTTTCATAAAGTGGGTCTTTGTGGTTTTAGGACCTTTCTGCAACTATCTGTGAAGATAGTAGGGTGGGTGGATGGATGCGTGGATGGTAGATGGATTAATTGGTGTATGGGTGGGAAGAGGGAAAGATAATGTTTTTGTTTTTTTTTAAACTCAGGAGTATGTTATATTCTACCCAGATTCAAACCCCAGCTGCAAAACTCAGTCAAGCAGTTCAACTAGCCAAGATAAACAGTAAGAGATTTTATCAAAACCATGTTGACTAGAAAGTTAGATCATCTCTACCCGATATGCCAGCAAGTGTGTCATCATAAATGTTGTGAAAATGCCTTAACAATTCTGAAATGTGTTGTTTAATTACAGCTACGTTTGCCAGGAGCCCACTTTATGTTCATTTCAACAGTGGTGTGGAGTATCAATGGACAATGACAAATCTCTGTCACTAACACAATGTGATGTAAAAAAAAAAAGTAAAGTAAAGGACCCTTTTCCAAGCCTTTAAGCGTATAGGGCATATAGGGCTAGAGCTACATTTTAAAGACCAACGGCACAAGATGGGTGATGTGGTCAGCATCACGCCGGCCTCTTTTACTTCCCGGGACTGCACCCGGTACCCTCTCAAGGCTGGGTCTACCTGGGAGACAAGGTCATATTTGAAGACAAGTCCGGCCCTGCCAGGGAGCGAACCCACGACCTTCTGATCCACGGCGCGTCTAGCCACTAGGCCACGGTGACTCCCACACAATGTCATTACCTGGAAGTAAAGCATGGTGAAGCACGTCTGTGCTGCCTTCAAGGCCGAGATGGGAGACATTATAACTCCTCATGGGAACAATCAGTAGAGGCACCCTGCAGTGGCTGCTGCATGAGAGGACTGAGCACACTTGGCAGTGCTCTGCGTACAGTGATGTCAGTTGTGATAATCTTCTTCTTCTTCGTTCACCGGCTGTGAATCCCGGCAAAAGGTCCCGGTAAATCGTCCATTTGGACTTCTGGCTTTTACCTGGACCTGAGTTTTGCATGTATAACCGTATTACTGGCTTTTGCCGTTCCCTGCCTCACAGGCAAATGTTCTCCGACTTCGAGGCAGTTGCAGAAATGTAACATAACATCAACCATTTGGAAAACAGTAGAAAACTAGGGAACGTACCGTCACAGCCAAAATATGCTGGTGTGGGTTCTGCAGTGTCCTGTAAAGTCTTGATATTGAAGTCATTATCTGCTGGGAATAAAATGAAGTTGAAAATAAAGAGCTTCTTGTAAACATGGGAATTCATAGCATATGAAACATCTGTGCTTTGGTGTCCCAGATACCATATTTATTTGTGCATGTCTTTCTCACCAGTGGTTAAATTAGTTGCATATCCTTTACAGGACATTTTTTTTTTTTTTGCTGTTGTGATTTTTCTAGGCAAATTTACTTCAAATAGTTTGCCATTGCTTTCTGGACGATCTGCTTTTCGATGCCACTGTCGAAACCAGTGCAAGGCCCGCAGCTGAAATCAAACACTGCACCCCGGTATTACGAAGCTCATGCGCAATGCCTAAGCCACAGATGCCCAACTCTGATAATAATATTAAAAAGATGGAAAATTCAATTGTTTGGACATTCCAGAAAATGGTTCTTTATTAGTATCCTACCCCAGATGACATCACAGGACAGTCCAACATTTTAGAGAATAGTAAGACTGGGTTTCCTGGCTTTCTGATGCTTTTAATGACCCAAAAACATCTAGAACTGGCCCTAACCCCAACCCACCTACATCCCACGAGAGAGTGCAGCCTAGGTCCCATGACTGCATGCAGCCTATCTACCCGCCCCCCCCCCCCCCCACCCCCGAAAATATCTTGCATGTGTGTCTGCCTTGTGTGTGTGTCTGCATTGTGTCTGTATTTTACATATATATTTTAAAGGCAGGAATTTGTCAACCATGCTTCTGTATTTTTGCTCTACGTTCATGCAATAAGTATTCAAAAATGGACATAATATTCTTGATATCTAAAATGAGTTTCCGTATAAAAGAAGAAATTTCAAAATGGTCAAATGTAAGACAGGACTGGGTGCCCTAATTGCAACCGTTTTGAAGTAAAGTTCATTTCTTTATTTGTTCGTTCATTTTGTGTGTGTGTGTGGCTGCTTTGGCCATAGACACATAGGGCTGTTGTAAAGTTTCTCTGATACTTCCTTTCCATCTTGTTCTTGGTCTGCCTCATGCTCTACATCTCTTTCCTCTTCTGGTGTGTGCCTTGTACAGTATGGCATCACAGGGATTTTCTTTCTAAGTAAGCAAACCATAACTGTCTTTGTAGGTAATTTTAGTACTGGTTCTGTGCTGACTTTTCCTCTTATGACTTCACTTCTGATTGTATCTCTTCTTGTCACTCATGTGGTCTTTCTCAGACAATCCCCATGGTTACTAATTTCTATTTTCTGATTTGTTGTGAGTGACCATGTCTGGCACTGTTAGCGCAGTGTGGGTGTGAATATGCTTGGATGAGACATCAGCTGCCAATTACTGCCTTTTTTTTACCACTTTTGCGGTGTAGGCAGGGGGGTCATTGAGTCTGAGGATTTACAACCACATAGCTAGTGCTGTCGCCATGGACTGTGCAGGTGAGGATTTTATTTTGCCCCCGACAGAAAAAAAATCCCCAGCCTTACCGAGGAGTCGAACCTGGGTCTCGCGCATGAGAGGATGAGACGTCTCTTTGTGTTTATTAGTCTTGATATGGAGCAGTTAGTCTGTTTTTGCTTTTCACCTAAATTGGGGCTCCGGAACCAACACCAGGAAGCTATGATGATGACTGGAGAAAGCAGAATGAGAGTTACAAAGAAGAGAATGATACAGTCAACAAAATCAGGCTGAAACGAGCATAACAGCATCTTCAAATAGAGAACAGGACACTGGGGACTAACGTACAAAGTGGTCTCAAAGGATCTATCAGATGCAGCTGTAAAGCACTGTAGTCCACTCAATGGTTCCCATTTAGCTAACACTTTGGGATTGCTCTTATTTTCAAAAGTTTACCGTGGTCTCCATACTTTTTAAATAGTCATATTGAAGAACTTATTACAAAAAGACTGTGAATGAAAAAAGACTTACTGAAAGACATAAAAAAAGTGAGTTGCAATATTTTAGCCACAAAAGATATAATATGCTTTTAAAAACCATACTGGAGGGAAAGGTCAAGGGCAAAAGGTAGACACTGATACAAGTGGGAGAACAAAATCAAGAGATGGAGGAACAGCAGTCTGTGAAAGTTTACTACCGAAACAAGAGATAGAGTTTGTTGGAGATCCATCATTGCAGCCAACCTTTAGTGCGGATATGACACCTGATTGATTGATTGATTGTAAATGATATTGGCAGCTTCTTAAATTGTTCTGCTTCAGAATATATGAACCACCAAATAGGAAAGACTAGCCCAGAGCACAACTTCAGTAAATTACTAAATAGAATAAAGATCATGTCCGCAGGAGCAGTCTGCCAAAAAAAAACCACCTTGACCCATACCAGATGATGACCTTCCTTGACCCATGCCAGATGATGACCTTCCTTGACCCATGCCAAAATGATGACCTTCTTTGGCCCATGCCAGATAAAGACCTTCCTTGACCCATGCCAGATGCTGACCTTCCCTTGACCCATGCCAGATGCTGACCTTCCCTTGACCCATGCCAGAGGATGACCTTCCTTGACTCATGCCAGATGATGACCTTCCTTGACCCATGCCAGATGATGCCCTTCCCTTGACCCATGCCAGATGCTGACCTTCCCTTGACCCATGCCAGAGGATGACCTTCCTTGACTCATGCCAGATGATGACCTTCCTTGACCCATGCCAGATGATGCCCTTCCCTTGACCCATGCCAGATGATGCCCTTCCCTTGACCCATGCCAGAGGATGACCTTCCTTGACTCATGCCAGATGATGACCTTCCTTGGCCCATGCCAGAATAATGGACCACCTTGACCCATGCCAGAATGATGGACCACCTTGACCCATGCCAGAATGATGGACCACCTTGACCCATGCCAGAATGATGGACCACCTTGACTCATGCCAGAATGATGACCTTCCTTGGCCCAAGTCAGAATGATGGCCCACCTTGACACATGCCAGAATAATGGACCACCTTGACCCATGCCAGAATAATGGACCACCTTGACCCATGCCAGAATAATGGACCACCTTGACCCATGCCAGAATAATGGACCACCTTGACCCATGCCAGAATAATGGACCACCTTGACCCATGCCAAAATTATGGACCACCTTGACCCATGCAAAAATGATGTGTTGCAACAGTTGATACCTGAAGAAGAATAAGATTACTTTCTCTGCATTGCTTATGTTACTAGCTGCATGTGAAACAGTGACGTTGTTGACTTATTTCAGCCCCGGATCAGCTTGGCCAGGACCCCGGCACCCAGTGTTGCTCTGGAAAAACCAACCAAACCAAAGACTTCACAAGCTGAACCTGGAAGCTGCCTGGCCAACCCCTGGGTAGTGGATGATATTGACGAGTTTGATTGTGAGACGAGCGATGCCGATGTCTTCGTGGACGACTGTCAGGGTCCTAGACGCACACAGAGTAAAACAGGAGGTAAGTCGGCATCATCATGAAGATTAAGAATGAAATGTTTATGTGAAAATTGTGTATCAGTGAAAATTTATCATCAGATGGCTCTGTCGGATTAGGTGACTGGGTGTGATAACAAATGAAGTTAATTGACAAGAACTGTATAGATTAACATAAGAATGAGAGTGTAAGAAAAGAGAAAAAAAATCATCAGAGAAACAGACAGGACCATTTTTAGGACAAGGCACAACAAACTTCACCAACAAATGTTCATGTTTTTGATGTAGGAAAGGCAAGGGATAGGTCCCTGTATCTTAACACCAGAAAATGCTGTGCATGTGCTCCAACACTGTAAACTGTATGCTGCCGCTCCAACACTGTAAACTGTATGCTGCCGCTCCAACACTGTAAACTGTATGCTGCCACTCCAACACTGTAAACTGTATGCTGCCACTCCAACACTGTAAACTGTATACTGCCACTCCAACACTGTAAACTGTATGCTGCCACTCCAACACTGTAAACTGTATGCTGCCGCTCCAACACTGTAAACTGTATGCTGCCACTCCAACACTGTAAACTGTATGCTGCCGCTCCAACACTGTAAACTGTATGCTGCCGCTCCAACACTGTAAACTGTATGCTGCCGCTCCAACACTGTAAACTGTATGCTGCCACTCCAACACTGTAAACTGTATGCTGCCACTCCAACACTGTAAACTGTATGCTGCCACTCCAACACTGTAAACTGTATACTGCCACTCCAACACTGTAAACTGTATGCTGTCG
Source organism: Candidula unifasciata (assembly GCA_905116865.2). Taxonomy (NCBI): domain Eukaryota; kingdom Metazoa; phylum Mollusca; class Gastropoda; order Stylommatophora; family Geomitridae; genus Candidula; species Candidula unifasciata. Next base: position 465,506 of record CAJHNH020002773.1, read on the forward strand.
CTCCAACACTGTAAACTGTATGCTGCCGCTCCAACACTAAACTGTATGCTGCCGCTCCAACACTAAACTGTATGCTGCCGCTCCAGCAATGTAAACTGTATGCTGCCGCTCCAACACTAAACTGTATGCTGCCGCTCCAACACTGTAAACTGTATGCTGCCACTCCAACACTGTAAACTGTATGCTGCCACTCCAACACTGTAAACTGTATGCTGCCGCTCCAACACTGTAAACTGTATGCTGCCGCTCCAACACTGTAAACTGTATGCTGCCGCTCCAACACTGTAAACTGTATGCTGCCACTCCAACACTGTAAACTGTATGCTGCCACTCCAACACTGTAAACTGTATGCTGCCGCTCCAACACTGTAAACTGTATGCTGCCGCTCCAACACTGTAAACTGTATGCTGCCACTCCAACACTGTAAACTGTTTGCTGCTGCTCCAACACTGTAAACTGTATGCTGCCAACAGAGAAGCAGTCTGCCTGTTCCACCCTAAGTGAAGACAAAGTTGCATGCTGGGAGATATGGACTACACGAAAGCTTTCATCAAGACTATCAGCCTCCTTGTATACATTCTCTGGCAAAAGGATCGAAGAGGAAGAAGAAACTGGAGGGCATCAAAACAGAATGTGGAAAGTACATAAGAGAAAATTTAAGAACAAGCAGTCAAAGAAAGGGACATGAAAATTAAAACAAAAAACACACACAGATACAGCTCATTACACAAGAAGCTTGAATGAGGTATTAACCTTTTAAAAAAAAGGGGGGGAGGAGTAAAGATGTCTTTTCACGCCTTAGGCGCATCGGGCATATGGAAAGAGCAAGTCATATTTTTATAGACCTATCGGCACTAGGTGGGTAATGGGGTCAGCATTACACGAGCTGTCTTTACTTCCCCAGGACAGCCATCCTGGTACCCATTTTAGACTGGGTCATCCCGCAACGCCCCATATCGTGATAAAAATCCATGCAGCAAGCAGTGGGTTTCGATCGCAGTATGTTGAAATTATGAGTCGGATTCTCAACGCCTAAGCCATGGGTGCCACGAAAAATTACAAATACCTGTATGCATATATATATATATATATATATATATATATATATATATATATATATATATATATATATATATATATATATATATATAAATTGAAGACCTCACCATTCTTTTAGGTCTGCCCACACACTTGTGGTTGGAATAGAACTCATCAGGTAATGAGATAAGGACAGTTCCAACTTCATAGCAAATGGGTCACCCTATAGTCAGACCAATGAAAACCACACAGAATGTCCATCACTGTCCCTTATTTGAAAAAAATTATCACAGACAGCAGTCTCTACAAAGTCAGTTACATATAAATGCATTCAGTGCATAAGACAGCCATCAGAATTGCCAAAACAATTAGTCCAGCACTAGAAATGCTGTTTATTGTTCGTGGAAGTGGAAGTTACAACTGATTAGTTGTTGCATACACAATTAATTGCATAAGGCACCACCATTATTCATTATTTAATGATTTATTATTTCTGGTCTGGTACATTTTAGGACTGATACAGAGACATATGGGCACTCACAGCAAAGATGTGGTTGCTGACAAGTATGCAAAGAATATCATACCATTTTTTTTTTTCAAACACGCACAAAAAACACAGTGAAGCAGACTTGTTGAGACCGATGAAAGCAGTGATCTGAGAGAGAAATTAGACATAGTGCATTCTGGAAAAGTTATAAGAAGGAGCTGTCTTATAAGTAATCTCCAGACTCACAGACAGCCACCTGTAGTTATCATGACAGATGAAATCAGTGATCTGAGAGAGAAATTAGACATAGTCAGTGTATTTTGGAAATGTTATGAGAAGGAATTGGGCTTATAAGTAACCTCCAGACTCACAGACAATCAAATATAGTTTGATGACAGATGAAAGAAAGAGTTGTCATCATCACTTGTGATTGATGAACAGCAACAACAACAACAAAAAAAGGAATGGACTCGTGAACTAGGTAGCGACAGGCAAGCCATGTGGCTAGAGAGCAACGAGAGTGCAAAGAGATAACTTGCTAGATGGTTTCACCATATGTATAGGGTGAGACCAGAATACTGACCTAATGCGTCATTCTGGTGATTGTGAGATAGAGAAATGTTACAGCCCAGGCTTGTCGTCATGGCACGTGATGATGATGATGTAACAACATGGTGTCTTAATGAGACATGAAGAAGGTGGATCTCCCCAAGTCATGGCCAGAATAGTGTCTCATTATCATGAGAAGATATCAAAACAAATGAACAGTAGAACCACAGTTTCACATTATCCCAAACATAAACCACAAGAGTGTGTTGTGGTTAGAGAGCCTTCATCAGCACATAATATGAATCTACAATACCACAAACGGGAACTGGAATACAGAAAGTTACTTAACTGAAGTGTCTCCGAGAGGAATCACATATCTTGTCTGGCCAGTTGAATCTCTGACACGTGTGTGACTAACCGAAAAATATACTAGCCAGAAATAGCTGTGAACGGCTCAGAAATATTAGATGAAACTGCATTTGATGTTAAATCCCCTAGAAAAATTGAAACCTATTAGATAAGGCGGTTCTCAAGAGAGTTACAGACTTTGTTATTGGAGTGGCTATTCTTGATGGATGTGACCTCCATATCATGGACACCTTGCTGACCTTGAAAATTGAATGCACTAGGTCATGGCCAGGGCTGGTTTCACTGCATCATGGGTAGTGTCTCACTAGCTTTTAGTCAGTGGGTCTCACTAGGTCATCGCCAGGGTGGATCTCACCAGCTTTTGGTCAGTGGGTCTCACTGGGTCATAGCCAGGGTGGATCTCACTAGGTTTTGGTCAGTGGGTCTTACTGGGTCATGGCAGGGTGGATCTCACTAGGTTTTGGTCAGTGGGTCTCACAGGGTCATGGCAGGGTGGATCTCACTGGTTTTTGGTCAGTGGGTCTTACTGGGTCATGGCAGGTTGGATCTCACTAGGTTTTGGTCAGTGGGTCTTACTGGGTCATGGCAGGGTGGATCTTGCTAACTTTTGGTCAGTGGGTCTTACTGGGTCATTTCAGGGTGGATCTTGCTAACTTTTGGTCAGTGGGTCTTACTGGGTCATGTCAGGGTGGATCTCACTGGCTCATGGTCACAGTACGTCTCATTGGGTCATAGCCAGGTCTCTAAGACAGTAGATATTTTCACTCTCCAGTGACATCCACCACTGTAGGATTTTCTCTAAATGTTGTGAGAGCTGGAGTATTGCATTGATCTTTAGGTGTGGACTTATCAGTCCTCTTGTCCTCCATTGGAACACTTCCTATCTAGAACACAATTTCAAAGACCCAATCAACCTCCGCACATGAAAGCAACAGTCCATTATATTCAGACTTCAAACTGGACACATCAGACTCTGCTGCCGTTTGTACAAGAAATTCAAGATTGGAGACTCAAAACTGTGCCCATGGCACACAGACACCAGAGAATACTGAATATGTGCTGCAGTCATGCTATCTATATACAGTAGAGATATTATATTTTAATAATAAACAAACAGATAATGTATTGATTGGCACTCAGAAAGAAGTAGAAAGTTAAAAGGATGCACTAGACAACATAAAAATCAAAAGTATAGTTATGGTGCCGGGGATCGAACCTGTCACTTCCAAATGATGTGTGCACCTTACTGTGGAAACAAGTGTAATAAGAACATGACCACTTAGACACCCCAAAAAAGGTATTTTCAATGGCCGTGTCTGTCGTACAGATGGGATACGGAGATAATTAATCTCAAACCATTGAAATGGCACCATAGGTTACAGAAATTTATATTAATCAAGCGTAGATCAAATAACATCTTTATAGAGACATGTGGCCTTGTCATATTCTGTATCTTTGTGTTTCCTGTACAGTTGCTCCTGGCGTAGATCAAATAACATCTTTATAGATTCCTGTGGCCTTGTCATATTCTGTATCTTTGTGTCTCCTGTACAGTTGCTCCTGGCGTAGATCAAATAACATCTTATAGAGACCTGTGGCCTTGTCATATTCTGTATCTTTGTGTTTCCTGTACAGTTGCTCCTGGCGTTGATCAAATATCTTTATAGATTCCTGTGGCCTTGTCATATTCTGTATCTTTGTGTCTCCTGTACAGTTGCTCCTGGCGTAGATCAAATAACATCTTATAGAGACATGTGGCCTTGTCATATTCTGTATCTTTGTGTCTCCTGTACAGTTGCTCCTGGCGTAGATCAAATAACATCTTATAGAGACCTGTGGCCTTGTCATATTCTGTATCTTTGTGTCTCCTGTACAGTTGCTCCTGGCGTAGATCAAATAACATCTTATAGAGACCTGTGGCCTTGTCATATTCTGTATCTTTGTGTCTCCTGTACAGTTGCTCCTGAATACCTCCAGAGGGAAGCACATACTGGGAATGAGTTGTTGCGTCACCCCCAGCTTCCCCAGGAAGTTACTGCTGAAAGAGAGGATACTGACAGGGAGGCGGGATCTGTTTGGTCTACGACGACATCCAGGTAATGCATTAACTTCACTATTTGGTTGATTCTGGACATGTCATTGATATGGAAAATATGATCTCTGTAAGTGCCTTCCATGTCATTGACCACATGCAGACCTGGCAAACTCTGAGAATAGCTGAAGCTAATATAAAAAAAAGTAATACAATTAAAAATGAACAGCCCCTCCTCCTCAACTCCCCCCCCCCCCCCCCCCCCACCCCTCCCTATTTCCTTATGTAAACAAAATGAATTCAATATTAGTTCTGACTACAATGAACTTCCAGCAATTAGACAAACTGTTTCAAGAGAGACCATTTGTATTCCAGAAGACTTAATTCAGTTTCTGTGCTTCATTATATGTTGAGATAACTCTAGTAAGGCATCTGAAAAGATAAGGGAAATATGCCTGACCATAAATTTTACAATGTATTGTTTGTATCCATATTATTTGAAAACACTGGCGGTAGTTGTGTTTAAGAAACTATCCTCACATGTCATGGGATGTTTAAGAAACTATCCTCACATGTCATGGAATGTTTAAGAAACTATCTCAAACGTCATGGAATGTTTAAGAAACTATCTCAAACGTCATGGGTTCTGTTCCCATATTTAAGTACACTGGTTCTTTGAACTTGGACATTATCAAAGGCTATTCTATGTAAAGTATGCACCTGTGAAATGGATCCCCATGTGAATTTCAAGGACATATTCTGTGAGAAAAAAAGAATAGACCTACTGCCCCCTTAAGAAGCATGTTGTAGGAGGCGACTAATTAACGGTGTTTCCTTCAGAGTGCATCTGACTGAGAGGCAAGGAACCATCTGACTGAGAGGCAAGGAACCATCTGACTGAGAGGCAAGGAACCATCTGACTGAGAGGCAAGGAACCATCTGACTGAGAGGCAAGGAACCATCTGACTGAGAGGCAAGGAACCAGAGTCTGTATATAAATAAAAATATAACAGATCTGTAAAATGGATGTGCATACAAAACTCAAGTTCTGGAACAAAACTAAAATCCAGAAGTGAACCAACAACCAGAACTTTCTACAAGAGTTTTTACAGTAGCTGAACACGAAGAAGAACACCTGCCTGCCAACTTAACCGTCTGAGACAAAGTGAGAAACGATATTGTCAGGCACACTGTGGGAACAACACCATGCAACAGATTCTTTGAGTTAAAGTTTTACAGTTAACAAGGGACTTGTACTTTATTTCCAAACAATATTCTGAACATGCCATGATGCCATGGACAGAAGATCTATTATCCTGTCCACTGTCTACCATCAGATGTTTTCTTGTATGTCTTTCAGTGATGAGGAGCTGTGTCGGATTGTGGAGACTACTACTGCAGATGATGATCACTGGTCAGCGACAGCCTGTGGGAGGACAGCCTCAGACTTGGACTTGCTGTTTCCTGATGTTTATAAACCACACAATGAATCACAGGAGCTAGGTAAAATGTTGGATACAAGATCTGAGGTGGCCTCTAACTTCTACGGTATGCAGCAGAGTAGCTCTCCAGGTGATGCCACACAGAGTGTTATTTCTATCAGCAGCAGTGATAGCAATGTGGGAGGAGTCAGCCCAAACATTAGATCTCCATACTTCTGCACAGGAAAATACTCCCAGCCAGTAACACAGACATCACAGGCCAGCTCCAGCTCATCACAAAGACAATCGGCCGAGCAGATATTGGCTGTAGATCTGAAGAAATCTGGCTACCTCGCCTGTAGTTCCTACACAGACAAAACTGTACAACATAATGGTGATGATGATGACAGATCATCCTCTCAGCAAAGTCATCGCTACGGCCTGGTGCAGGCTTGGAAAAAAGGACCTGCCAAGGTAAGCTTCTCTTATTGCACTGAAACATAACAAAACAAACTCAAAGCATCTTAACCCAGTCTGAAAAAAAAAGCAAGATCTCTAAAGCAGATGTGGACATAAACCTCAAATTCTAAAACAAGACAAAAGTCCAGAACTGGACACAGAACCAGAATATTCTGCTGGAGTTTAAAGCCAGCAAACACAAAGAAGATCCTTTGTTTTGCTCTTGTGTGTTGCCCATCCCATCTTCTCCAGTTCAGTATCAGTGCCATGTTCTTTCATGAATGGGCAACAGCACAGCAAATATAGCAGAGTGGTCTTTCTGACTGATGCTATGTCAGTTCTACAAGCAATTGTTAAACCAAAAGACATTCAGTTTGTAGTCTTGATGCAACAGCTGATTCACTTAGGCTCTTCACTGGAACACTCTGTACTGCAGTGGATTCCAGGTCACTGTGGCTTGGAAGGCAATGAAATAACAGACAGATTGGCCAGAAGCGGCAGTGACATGATACAACCAAATAGTGACTTAACCCACCAAGAGATAAAAACATTACTACAATCTAGTATCCAAGAAAGGTGGCTGGATACACACACCAAATGCTCTTCCCAAAACTCGCTTCATTACCTCTCTAGAGAGAGGCAGTGTATTATATTCAGACTAAGGACTGGGCACAACAGACTTCGTCACCATATGTTCACAGTTTTTTATGCAGGAAACATGGAGACGTGTCCTTGCAGCGTGGCACCTGAAAATGCTGAGCATGTGCTTCAGCACTGTCAACTGTATGCTGACAACAGAGACGCAATCTTGCCTGTTTCAACCACAATGAAGACAAAACTGTATGGTACACGAGAGGATATAGATTGCACAATAGCTTTCATAAAGGCTACCGGCCTCCTGATATAAGTTTTCTGACAGAAGGATCGAAGAAGAAGAAGAGTTACCTCTCTTCTTTCCTTCTCTGTATGTTTATTGGTGTGCCTTTATTCCTTTGACCCTGTAAATTTCATCGCAAGAACGTTCTAGTTATATGAAAGTTGCAGGGTGTCCCATAAATTTCCATACCTATGATAAATAAACGTCCTAAAATCCATGTTTATTTATACAGTTTGCTCCACATGTCAACGCCTGTCCTCCACTGCCGAAGAAGATGTATAAGCAGAGCTGCAGTTATGCTTGTAATAGCGTTAGTGGTATGTTTATTTTTCCTATGCGTGCAAACTTATGGGACACCGTGGTTATCTCCTATGATATGTTCTTCCTATTTGTAAAACAAATAATATGAGAATCAAACCCAGAAGAAATGTCATTAGGAAGAAAAAGGAGAACCTAAATGTAGCAGTAAAGTGCACAGGCATACAACAGGCATCTGAGTTCTATACATCTGAGAACAACATTCACAGAAAATGGTAAATTAGATTAAGATATTAACATCTAGTGTAGTAGAGCAAACCGTTTACTAATTACTGAATACTGATTTAAGAATCGTCATCATAGCACACCAAGCCTACCCATAGATGCTCCGTCTCCCACAACAGTCTTAAGGTGTAGATTCTGTTGCCATTGCACACTGATTATACACACGTTGTTCTTTTCCTCTCATCCATCCCTCCTTGCCAGATCCACACTTAATTCCTCATTAGAAAAGCAAGCCAAGTATTGGGACAATAAGCCCCTCTTCTACAACACAATGACAGTCCCAGTAGGCACAGTGAAAAATCTCATACAAAGCTTATTCATTCCAACTCTATGCCACCAGTGTCACTCATCCAGTCATGGTCACTCACAAAAACCAGAAAAGAACATTAGTAACCATGGAAATGAGATGTCTGAGACAGGCTGTGGGAGTGTTCAGGACAGATAGAATCAACAATGAGGTCATAAGAGAAAAGTCAACAAAGAACCAATTCTCAATTATGTACAAAGACAGCAAATCAGATGGTTTGGCCACTTAGAATTCATTGTGACACCACACAATACAAGGTGTTCACCAAAAGAGGGAACGAAGATCACCAGGTAGACCAAAAACGAGATGGAAAGATAAGATCAGAGAAACTCTACAACAGCATGACGTGTCTATGGTCGAGGCAGCTAGCAGAGCCAGAAGCAGAATCTTAAATCTTTTTTGACATCTGAAGCGGTAAAAGAGGAAGTGAGAAAGAAGATAAGACATCTGAAGCGGTAAAAGAGGAAGTGAGGAAGAAGATAAGACATCTGAAGCGGTAAAAGAGGAAGTGAGGAAGAAGATAAGACATCTGAAGCGGTAAAAGAGGAAGTGAGGAAGAAGACAAAAGAACATCTTTCCTGAAATGTTGGTTGTAATGCAAGCCATTCTTCTTCCAAACAAAACCCAGCAGAGCTGTACAACAGAGAAAGGTGGCCCAAACCCAGGCAGTGGCCTGTCAATGATGTTTGTGCCCAGACATAGGTAGGCATCCTTGTGTTCTGTCACTTCGTTTATTCCTGTTGATGAATGTCATTGTCTTACTGATTATCTTCTTGTCATATCACACGCTGGAACTGCAGTAGCATTGTGACTCAATGCTCACCTACTGGATCGAAGGTCTAAGGTTCAAATCCTCATAAAGACTTTTTAAAATCAAAATTGACCTGGACTGCCAGTTTGATCTAACCTAAAAAAGGGTATGGGAAGTCAAGGCAGCTGCGTGATGTTGACCACGCCACCCCTCAAGTGGCAGGTTGTCTGTAAAAATATAGATCTAACACTAAATACTGATTCATCAGAGTTATGGAAAATAAGTAAATGTAAAATCATCATCATGTGCCCTGCTCCGTTCCTTGATATTTTGAATCCATTCTACTGTTGGTAATATTTCACCGTGCCATTGCTTTAGACTGCCAAGCATAATCTTTCCTGGTCTGCCTCTTCTTCTGTTCTACCATTGATCTTTCCAGTGATCGTGATGTTCTCTGGTACCTCTCTGCCCGTCACATGACTGAAGAACACTGGCTGCCTCTTTCTTAAACATTTATCTAGTTTCTAATTTCTTTAGTAACCTAGTTTCTAATTTCTTTATTTACCTAGGTTCTAATTTCATTGGTTACCTAGTTTCTAATTTCATTAGTTACCTAGTTTCTAATTTCATTAGTTACCTAGTTTCTAATTTCTTTAGTAACCTAGTTTCTAATTTCATTAGTTACCTAGTTTCTAATTTCATTAGTTACCTAGTTTCTAATTTCATTAGTTACCTAGTTTCTAATTTCTTTAGTTACCTAGTTTCTAATTTCATTTGTTGCCTGGTTTCTAATTTAATTAGTTACCTAGTATCTAATTTCTTTAGTTACCTAATTTCTAATTTCATTAGTTACCTAGTTTCTAATTTCTTTAGTTGCCTAGTTTCTAATTTCATTAGTTACCTGGTTTCTAATTTCTTTAGTTACCTATTCATTAGTTACCTAGTTTCTAATTGTATTAGTTACCTAGTTTCTAATTTCATTAGTTGCCTAGTTTCTAATTTCATTAGTTACCTAGTTTCTAATTTCTTTAGTTACCTAGTTTCTAATTTCATTAGTTACCTAGTTTCTAATTTCATTAGTTACCTAGTTTCTAATTTCTTTAGTTACCTAGTTTCTAATTTCATTAGTTACCTAGTTTCTAATTTCATTAGTTACCTAGTTTCTAATTTCATTAGTTACCTAGTTTCTAATTTCATTAGTTGCCTAGTTTCTAATTGTATTAGTTACCTAGTTTATAATTTCATTAGTACCTAGTTTATAATTTCATTAGTCACCTAGTTTATAATTTCATTAGTTACCTAGTTTCTAATTTCTTTAGTTACCTAGTTTCTAATTTCATTAGTTAACTAGTTTCTAATTTCATTAGTTACCTAGTTTCTAATTTCATTAGTTACCTAGTTTCTAATTTCATTAGTTACCTAGTTTCTAATTTCATTAGTTGCCTAGTTTCTAATTTCTTTAGTTACCTGGTTTCTAATTTCATTAGTTACCTAGTTTCTAATTTCATTAGTTACCTAGTTTCTAATTTCATTAGTTACCTAGTTTCTAATTTCATTAGTTGCCTAGTTTCTAATTGTATTAGTTACCTAGTTTATAATTTCATTAGTACCTAGTTTATAATTTCATTAGTCACCTAGTTTCTAATTTCATTAGTTACCTAGTTTCTAATTTCTTTAGTTACCTAGTTTCTAGTTTCATTAGTTAACTAGTTTCTAATTTCATTAGTTACCTAGTTTCTAATTTCATTAGTTACCTAGTTTCTAATTTCATTAGTTACCTAGTTTCTAATTTCATTAGTTGCCTAGTTTCTAATTTCATTAGTTACCTGGTTTCTAATTTCATTAGCCATTAGGTTGGAGGTGTCTAGCAGGTACTGAAGTCACAGTAATTTTCATAGTGTTAGATTTGCAAGTCTCATGTGGGTTTCGGGGCCCCAAGAATAGACCCATCGCCTCCATGACAAACATGTTGTAGGAGTCGGCTAACTGGGGGTATCTTTTATAGTTGGACTTCATCTGCTTGAGAGGCAAGGAACCAAATACAAATAAACCGGATCTGTTAAATGGATGTGCAACAACACTCAGGTTCTGGAACAAAACTACAGCACACAACACTCAGGTTCTGAAACAAAACTACAGCACACAACACTCAGGTTCTGGAACAAAACTACAGCACACAACACTCAGGTTCTGGAACAAAACTACAGCACACAACACTCAGGTTCTGGAACAAAACTACAGCACACAACACTCAGGTTCTGAAACAAAACTACAGCACACAACACTCAGGTTCTGGAACAAAATTAAAGCACACAACACTCAGGTTCTGGAACAAAACTAAAGCACACAACACTCAGGTTCTGCAACAAAACTACAGCACACAACACTCAGGTTCTGAAACAAAACTACAGCACACAACACTCAGGTTCTGAAACAAAACTACAGCACACAACACTCAGGTTCTGAAACAAAACTACAGCACACAACACTCAGGTTCTGAAACAAAACTACAGCACACAACACTCAGGTTCTGAAACAAAACTACAGCACACAACACTCAGGTTCTGAAACAAAACTACAGCACACAACACTCAGGTTCTGGAACAAAACTACAGCACACAACACTCAGGTTCTGGAACAAAATTAAAGCACACAACACTCAGGTTCTGCAACAAAACTACAGCACACAACACTCAGGTTCTGGAACAAAACTACAGCACACAACACTCAGGTTCTGAAACAAAACTACAGCACACAACACTCAGGTTCTGGAACAAAATTAAAGCACACAACACTCAGGTTCTGGAACAAAACTACAGCACACAACACTCAGGTTCTGCAACAAAACTACAGCACACAACACTCAGGTTCTGCAACAAAACTAAATACCCAGAACTTACTGCTGCACTTTACAGCCAGTGAAAGTGAAGAAGGAGAAGAAGAAGAAGAAGGAGGAGGAGGTGGATGGGAAGGGAGCGAGGATAGGAATGAGGAAGGGAATATTCTTCATTGCCCAAAATAGTGATTATAGTTCCACTTATACACACAAACTGAAGCTACATTTTCTTGTGTAATTTTCCGGTCTTTTTGGTTTTTTTTCAGAATTGCAAATCAAGATGCTCACGTAACTACCAACTTGTTTGAGGGCATATGGTAGCCTGGTGACTAGTCACTTGTCTGTTGAATCCTCTTCTTTTTATTCTGCTTTCAGCCAAAGATGTAAATGTGTTACGCTCATTTACTACTTGGCTGCGATATTTTTGCCTTTCAGCCGACACATCCAGCTTCTGCATTCATTTGTTTTTGGGGGGATAGACCTTGCTGGTGCTAGCTGGATCTGAAAGTCTTAGGTTTAGATCTACATTGAGGCAGATTTTTTTTTTCCCAACATCGATCTTGGCTGTCAGGTCGGTCAACCCAGCCTGAAATGCTGTGACATTTGTCCCTTTCGGCCCAGCACATCCCATTTCAGCAAACTTAATTAGTTGCCTTCAATGACACGCTTGTTGAAAAGGTGTAGGCGTGGGGGTTGGGTGTGTGGGGGTGGGGATTGGGTGCGGGGAATCTTTTTTATTTCTGACCAAAATAAGAACCTGAAAACCACACAGGGAGTTGGTGTTCCTAAAGGGAATATTGCTTAAGTGAGAAATATTATGGTAATGCAGATGTATGTCACTATGTAATGAGGTAATCAGTTTCCTTTCTTGAAGTGTGTTTCACCTCTGACCTATAGGGAAGTCGCATTTCTTACATTGTTCTAGCAGATAATTCCATTAATCAGGTTACCCTCACATTTTCTGTGATAAATGTCAGTATCTGATTAATCATCAACACATGATTTTTGTCATTAACCAACAAATTTTTCCTTCTAACTGATGTACCCACACAACATGATTTTGTCATTAAACCAACAAATGTTTCCTTCTAACTGATGTACCCACACAACATTTTTGTCATTAAACCAACAAATTTCTCATTCTAACTGATTTAACCATACGACATTTGATATCTGTCATCGACCAATATATTTGTCCTTCTAATTGATTTACCCACAATAGTATGTTTTATTTGTCATTCGACTAACATTTTTTTCTTTCTTACTGATTTATCCATACAATATGTGATTTGTGTCATTCCATTGATATATTTCTTCCTGATTTGCTTTGGAACATTATGCGTTATATGTCAGCCAACATAACTTCTCTCCAGCTGCAATGTATCCCCCTCCTGAGTGTTGAAATATTACCTGGTGAGACCCTAGTCTCTTTCGCAGTTTGTGTCTTGTACAACTGTTTGAGAGGAGCAGCTGTCTGAACAGTTCAGTTGGTTGGGCTGTCAGTAAGGAGACCTAGGTTCAGAATGTCAGAAAGGCAGTGAATTTTTGCAGCTGGTGGCAAAAATGAAATCCTAACCTGCACAGTCCATGGTGACAGCACTAGCCATGCTGCCCTGATTTCTCAGGCTCAAAGACCTTTTGGCTACACAGCAAAAGTGGTAAACACAGACAGTCATGGCAGTTTGCAGACCACTGTCTGAAAACCACAAGAACAGTTGTTTTCTGAGCCACCCACAGCGGGTATTGAACCCCGGCTAATGTTAAGGATCATTCTGTGAAACAATTTTCTCTAAGTGACAAGAGTCACACAAGTTAATGCATTGTATTTATAACTGCTGTTTCCATCCACGATGAATTGCATTTCATGTGCTGGACTGTTTGTGTTAGCACTTCTGACAGCTGCCTTGTGCATTTGATGCATGTGTATACTGTTGGCTATGCTGAGACTGCAGTCTGTGTCAAACTTTCCACAAGGGGCAATTGTGGGTATTCTGTGCATTGTTGTCATCGGCACAGGAACCGGACAACTATGGCATGTCCTGTTTACAACAGAGTGGTAATTGTGAATACCTGATTATCTCAAGTTAATATTTACAGTATTTCAAACATGTTTCAGTGGTAATAGTCCACATTTTCTGGTTCGTTCCTTGTTAAATATGTTTAACACTGGTCTTGCTCAGTGTAGTTAGTTAACTGTTTAATGACAAGCTAAATGTTGACATATTGTTTTTGTGTTTGAACAAGTTCAGGGCTTTTAAATGCACCATTATCACTGTTTGGCACAAGTTTCACTCTTTTTTGACTCCTTTATACTGTTAGAGTTGGCTCTGTGGCTAAGTCGATGCAAACGCTTCGTAATGCCAGGGTGTCGGGTTCGATCCCAGCTGCGGGCCATGCTCCTTGCGTTGGTTTTGACAGTGGTATCAGGGAGCCGACCGTCCAGAGAGCAATGGCAAACTGCTGGAAGTAAATATGCCTAGAGAAATCACACAACAGCCAGGGGCTGCTGGGGTTGGTTCTGCAATGTCCTGTAAAGGATACACAACTAACCTTTACTGCTAGGTGAAGTAGATTGTTACACTGAATCACTTAGGTGATTTTGGTGTTAGTGTGAATAGGTTATGGTAATTAGGTTGTGTGCTTTTTAAATCCATCCTATTATCTCCTAAAATTTCCCCTCCTCCACCTCACCCTCCTCCTCCTCCTGCTGCTGCTGCTGGTGCTTTTTCTTCTTTTGCTGTGTTGACCTTTTAAAAAAGTGTTAGTGCGCTGTCCTGTGGTTTACAGCTAGCCTGCAATGTGTCCCCAACAAACTTATTTTCAGAAAAACTTGAATAAATATGTTGCCTTTAATGACATGATTATTGAGGGGAGCGAGGGGGGGGGGATAAGCACCGGGTCCATTATTTGTCCCCCAACATTGGACCCCAGGACCCATGATCCTCGGCAGCTGTCGTGACCTACCTTTTATCGCCTGTGGAAGTATGGTTGGCATTTTGTGTTGTAGTATACAGCTAGGCTGTGAAATCTGTGCTGTTTGGCCCAACACATCTGATTTCAGCAAATTCTTAGTCTCCTTTTGTGACATGCTTGTTAAAATGCAGTGTGTCTGTATTTGTTCTCCCCCCCCCCCCCCTTTTCCCAAATGAGGCCCTTAGGCCCACACAGGGAATATAACACAATCCAGAAACATTCCTGGTGTATACAGCAGGTCAAGTGTATTTATCTTCACCACAAGAAACAGCTCAGACAGTTGTAAGTATTCCTTGACTTACAGTCAACGTACAGAATGTTCTAGGAGTTGTAAGCATCCAGTTCGTTAAATTTGTGATTTAGTTACCTGGTATGTACATCTGAGTTGAGTTGAGTCCAGAATTGACATCACAGCAGTCAGGGCATTCCCAAGCATGCTCCGTCCTCATCTTCAGCAGCCAGCACAGAGTTCCAATACTGATGGTACTGGTCACGATCTATTTATATGTCTGTCTTGCCTTTCCTCTGAGTGTAGTGAGCCAGGCATATTCTCTGGTTACATCCAGATGCCTCATTCTCTCCAGGTCATAATAATCTTCTATCTCTACTGATTCTGTTGCTTGTTTCCAAAGGGCCTTGACCACATCTGCCTTGTCATGTATCAATACACCACCCAGTGGTGCAGATCCAACCAATCTGTCTGCCTGTTCATTACCCACCACGCGGGCATGGCCTGGAGAAAAGATCCTAAGTCACTAACCGTGACCTTCCCAGTGAAGCTTGCCACTCTGCTCAAAGCATCCCTGTCTTCATATTTCTCAACATGCTTTCAGAGTCTGTTACAATTACGACATGTGTATGCATCTTGTTATCTAGCCACTGGGGATCTGCAGTTACAGCCTCCACCTCCATTCTCATGCTAGATGTTTCGATGTTGGTATGTACATTTGTCCTCTTGTATTGTTTCCCAACATCCTTTGTGGTGTGTATGCCAATGCAGACATGGATACATCTGACGATTAGGATTCATCTGATCACAAAATCGGGTATGTCTTTCCATGCCTTTCTTTTTCTAGTGACAAACTGCAAAATATTTGTGTTTTAACCCTATCGTCATCATCAATCAGGATGTCCTTTACGGAACAGAACGTTGTTGTCTTCACTGTACCCCTAAAAGTCCCTCTTTCTCTCTAGCCAGTTCTCTAGCCAGTTCACTAGCCAGTTCTCTAGCCAGTTCTCTAGCCAGTTCTCTAGTCAGTTCTCTAGCCAGTTCTCTAGCCAGTTCACTAGCCAGTTCACTAGCCAGTTCTCTAGCCAGTTCACTAGCCAGTTCTCTAGCCCGGTGTACCTTCACAGATAGTGCATCTTCAGTGTCTTGTATCCATCCACATTCGCAGAGGTCAGCCTCTACCTCTCTTTCCAGAAACTGCCCCTCTCTGAAATCATTCTCTTCAGACCACGATTGTTGGTTGGTTGGTAGTTGTACCCCACCAGGACATCACACAAGCAATAAACACCTGGTGACACAAAGTGCCACCATGCGGATGATGATCACCTGTGGAGAGGTCCCAGAAACCCCTTTCAGCCGCTAGGCCATATTTATTCAGGGATGGGCTTTAAAAAATGTGCATCCCACAAGGGGACGACTTGTATATAACCACAATGGCGGTTGACATGTCCAAAATACCCCAACTTTAGGTAGAGGATGCTGTTTACGAGTTTTAACCTTATAGTCATATTTATAGACACCAAGCACTCCTACTAATTATCATGGCTAGGCACAGACCAGAAACAGTCACATTAGGCTATAGTCACCACCCGAGATATGAACAGAATCAACAACGATTATGGTACAGTAATATTGTTTCTGTATTAGTTAGTTGCCTATCCTTTACAGGACGTTGCAGAGTCAACCCCAGTATTTTTTGGCTGTTGTGGTTTTACTAAGTGAATTTACATCCAGTTGTTTGCCATTGCTTTCTGGATGGTCGGCTTTTTAATACCACTGTCAAAGCCATCGCAAGGCACATGGCTGGCAGCTGGGATCGAACCCAGCATTAGGAATGCGTTCACAACGCCTAAGCCACAGACAAGAATAGAACAGTTATATTGTCCCCCTATGGATTTCCATTTAGGAATATGGTATTAAAAAAGGGCCACAGAACGTGGGAGCTCATTCAGCATGAGTCCCCCCCCCCCCCCACACACACACACACACACACCACATGCACACCATCTCCCACCGCCATTTTTTGTTATGGCAAATGGGCCATGCAACTTTCCCCCTACTATTGTTCAGCCAACTATGTATGAACCTACCTATCACAGTCTGGATATTTAACTGTTTTAAAACTAGAATTGTGCATGTACAACCATTTTACAAATCTGGCCTATTTGTTTGCCTACTGTTGGTTCCTTACCTGTCAATCAGGCGCACTCCTGGCTTTGAAGTAAACAAACCTATTTGCTCACCTGTTACGACATGCTTGTTTAGGGGGTTGATTCTTTTTCCCATTTAAATGAGACTTCAGGAAATTCCCACAGTATGATAACTTCTTTTGCTGATCTAAAGAGCACCTCGCACAGTATAATAAACTCTCATAACTACATGAAAACTTTTTGGGGGGGTTTTTTGTTTACAGAGTTCATATTATTATTATTATTCACTGGCTATTGAACTTCTTTGGAAAGTTCTGGTTTATTGTTATTTCTTTTCCCCGCGAGAAGAAGAACCAATTTTGAGGTTGAACAACAGATCAACATCATGGCACACAGGTAGTAACCCATAAGTGCTCCGTTCTTCTTCTTACTCAAGTCTGAGGTCGAAGAAGCTCAGCACAGTGCACATGCTCTGTAGCACCGGCGATGATCCTGAAATACTTTGTGTAGAATTTAAACACAAAATTTTTCCTGGGCAGCACCGTTAAACTGCTCTTCTAAATTTCCAACTGCCAAGGGATTTTTTTACATGCACAATAATGCGCACAGGTGCCCGATCTCACTACCCAGAGACTAGAGGGAATTACTAGAAGTCCAAGTCCACGTGAAAAAATCTCACCCCTTACTGGGGATTGAACCCAGAACCTCTAGCACTTAAGGTGGACACCATACCTCGAGACCACGCTAAAGAAGATGAAGGAATTGAGTGAGGAAAGTAGTTTAAATACGTTTACTACTTATAAGGCACACTGGTTACATGTTAATTAAGTTATATCAAAAACTTGTAAATGCACACAAATGTTATCGAACATTAAAAAACATGCTATTCATCATTCATACAGTATTCCCAAATGCAAACATTCATATGCATAAATCACAAGCATAAACATGTTGAGAACATAATTTGCCAGAGTGAGTTCTGGGAACCCATTACGGAGACAAAGGGAAGGGGGGGAATAAATATCCACTCCCTCCCTAACTCACATGCCATACAATGAAACTAATTAGGGAAGCTTTCTTTGAAATCAGAGCACATCTGCCTTAAAGGTGAGGAAGCAACAGTCTGCATACAAACAAACAAGAACTGTCCAAATGGACATGCAGGAAACACTCAGGTTCTGGAACAAGATCATCATCATCATCAGGTGCCTTGCCGACTGGCGTGGGCGATCATGTCTCTCCATAATCTGCGATCTCCTGCAGCATGTATCAGTTTGTGTGCAACACACCTCCATGCCATGCAACAAGACTGTCAAGCATCTTCTCTCGCTGTCTTCCTCTATCTCTCCTTCCACATATCTTTCCAGTGGTCACAACATGTTCTATTTTCCCTCTTCTCATAACATGGCCGAAAAATGATGACTGTCTCCTTCTGATGTCTGTGATAAGTTGTCTTCGGGCTCCCGCCTCTTTCAAAACCTCTTTTTGGCTGTCCAAGGTATTCTAAGCATTCTTCTGTAAAACCACATCTCCGAGGCCTCCAGAAATTGTTTGGCCTTCCTGCCGATTGTCCAGGATTCACAGCCATATGTTAAAACTGGATGTATGTAGCAAGCAAGAATTCTTTTTCTAACTCTCAATGACAAGGATATATTGCACAAGATGTTTTTCATTTTATAAAATGCAGTTTTTGCCTGTCCTATTCTGTTTCTTATCTCAGTTATGCATCTTCCATCTGATGTTATCCATGTTCCCAGATACTTAAATTTCTGTACTTGTAATAACACCATCAACTTTTATTACACACTTAGGAATAATTCGTTTCTTTGATACCACCATTACTTCTGTCTTCCCATTATTCAAACTGAGGCCCATTCTTCCACTTTCTAACACCACAATGTCTATCATTTCCTGTAGTTCTTTCTGACTTGTTGCTATCAAGACTGTGTCATCAGTAAATTGTAAATTGTTTATATTGTGCCCACCAACCACAATTCCGGGCATATCAATGAAAGCTCTCATTATATATTCACTGTATATTGAAAACCAATCTGGTTCTGAAACAAGACCACAGTCCAGAAATAGATCAACAATCATACATTTCTGCCAAAGTCAGTTCAGCCGATAAACATTAAGAAGAAGAAGAACATTAATTCTCCACCCACACTGGATAGGTCATAACTGTAGAGTGTTTGCAGTTTTTAGTAAAGGAAGAAGTAGGGCAGGGCAGACATATATTTCTTTGGCTTTGTAGTCTTAGAAAATGATACCACCATGGTGTGAGAGTCACAGAGAATACCTCCACACAACCTCATGGTATGGGAGTTCTAGAGAATGATACCTCCTCAATCCCATGATATGGAAGTCCCAGAGCATGAGACCTCCACACAACCCCCTGGTATGAGAGTCCCAGAGAATGATACCTCTAAACAGTCCCATGGTATGAGAGTCCCAGAGAATGATACCTCTAAACAGTCCCATGGTTTGAGAGTCCCAGAGAATGATACCTCCACACAGTCACATGGTTTGAGAGTCCCAGAGAATGATACCTCCACACAGTCCCATGGTTTGAGAGTCCCAAAGAATGATACCTCCACACAGTCCCATGGTATGGGAGTCCCAGAGAATGATAACTCCACACAGTCCTATGGTATGAGAATCCCAGAGAATGCCTCCACACAACCCCATGGTATGAGTTGCAGAGAATACCTCCACACAACACCATGGTGTGGGAGTCCCAGAGAATACCTCCATACAACCCCATGGTATGGGAGTCCCAGAGAATACCTCCACACAACCCCATGGTATGAATTCCAGAGAATACCTCCACACAACCCCATGGTATGAGTTTCAGAGAATACCTCCACACAACCCCATGGTATGAGTTCCAGAGAATACCTCCACACAACCCCATGGTATGGGAGTCCCAGAGAATACCTCCACACAACCCCATGGTATGGGAGTCCCAGAGAATACCTCCACACAACCCTAGGGTATGAGTTCCAGAGAATACCTCCACACAACCCCATGGTATGGGAGTCCCAGAGAATGATAACTCCACACAGTCCTATGGTATGAGAATCCCAGAGAATGCCTCCACACAACACCATGGTATGAGTCCCAGAGAATACCTCCACACAACCCCATGGTGTGGGAGTCCCAGAGAATACCTCCATACAACCCCATGGTATGGGAGTCCCAGAGAATACCTCCACACAACCCCATGGTAGGAGAGTGCCAGAGAATACCTCCACACAACCCCATGGTATGAGTTCCAGAGAATACCTCCACACAACCCCATGGTATGAGTTCCAGAGAATACCTCCACACAACCCCATGGTATGGGAGTCCCAGAGAATACCTCCACACAACCCCATGGTATGGGAGTCCCAGAGAATACCTCCACACAACCCTAGGGTATGAGTTCCAGAGAATACCTCCACACAACCCCATGGTATGGGAGTCCCAGAGAATACCTCCACACAACCCCATGGTATGGGAGTCCCAGAGAATACTTCCACACAACCCTAGGGTATGAGTTCCAGAGAATACCTCCACACAACCCCATGGTATGGGGAGTCCCAGAGAATGATAACTCCACACAGTCCTATGGTATGAGAGTCTCAGAGAATACCTCCTCACAACCCCATGGTATGAGTTCCAGAGAATACGTCCACACAACCCCATGGTATGGGAGTCCCAGAAAATGATAACTCCACACAGTCCTATGGTATGAGAGTCCCAGAGAATACCTCCACACAACCCCATGGTATGAGTTGCAGAGAATACCTCCACACAACCCCATGGTATGAGTTGCAGAGAATACCTCCACACAACCTCATGGTATGAGTTCCAGAGAATACCTCCACACAAGGTTAGAGTATGACATTCCCACACAACCAATGATATAAAAGTCCCAATATAATTTCCCCAGCCAGCTCACTGGTATGATTCTCATCAGCCCTTGCCAGAGTATGCTTAACTCACACTATAAAGACCTCCTTTGCTGATCTCATTTATAGCATTATTATTTCTGCTATTAGCAGTCTACATTGAAGGCTATCCAAACAACTGAGATTCTGTTGTCTATGATCATTCAGCTCCTTTGTGTACATTTGTTACCTCTTTGTCATTTGACATTCTCTCAGTATGCCCCCGTCATTTCAGTCTATCTTTACGATCTCATACAAACTGATTACCCAAAAAATAATCAATTATCCATTTTTGTCTGTTCACTGTTTTGTTTCCTGCGAAAACTCCATCTACTTGGAATGGAAGTATGTTTTGTGCTGAGCCTGCTTGTCTCTTTAGATCCAAATACGGGACTTTGATTTCTGGATATGCTGTCTCCTTGTCTCATGCTTCTTTCCCTAAGGAGAATGTCTTCACTCAGGTACCCTAATGATTTGATTGTCTTGTACTGGTCTGGTATCTCCATCATTGCATGTAAGGCAAAACTGGCTTCTGGATTCTTTCTGTAGAAGAAAGAAAGATATTATTGTCTCAAACAGCAATAAATGTGGCTATCTTCCGAAAAACGGTCCCAAATTATCGAGGCAGAAAATATACCCTAACAGGGTCTCAGTCACGTGTCAATTGCGTGCTTCCGGGGACTATACCGCCTCCGAATTGCGAACTTCTGGCGACTTTCCCCCACCCCCGAGAGTATCCCCCACGCCGCTCACGCGGCGTGGATTGGGGCTAAATTAGATGGCTAGGACTCACGAGCAAATAAAATGAAGGCAGCTGCAGGAAATGCTGTAGCTGCTGCTCGTGAGTCCCAGCCATGTAGTTTAGCCTCAATCCATGCTTCGTGAGGGATACTCTCGGCGGTGGCGGAAGTCGCTGAAAGTGTGCAATTTAAGTCGCCGGAGGTGCGCAATTGACTTGTGACTGAGGCCCTGTTGGGGTATATTTTCTGCCTCGATAATTTGAGACCGTTATTCGGAAGATAGCAATAAATGTGCTAGCCTAAACTGTCAAGAAAGTTGAAGGATGGGGAGACCATATATAACCTAGAGGAAAAATACATTTAAAAAAAAAATGTTTCCCGTGTGAGTTCCAGTGCTCCATTTTGGAGAGCACAGAATAGACGACCCACCGCCTCCTAACTAGCATGTTGCAGGAGGCAACTGATTAGGGGGTCTTTCCTTCGATGTCAGACTGCACCTGCCTGAGATACAAGGAACTAACATCTTGCATGTAATTAAGCCAGATCTGTAAAACAGATGTGCATGCAAAACTCAAGTTCTGGATCAAATCCAAAATTCAGGAGTGGATGAACAACCAGAACTTTATGTCAAAATTTACAGCTGGGGAATGCTAAGAAGAAGACAAAGAAAATGTACTCCTGTGATGACATGCTCGTGAATGAATCACCTCTACTTTTCAAGCATGGGTGGATTTTGTGACAGAACTCACCGTAAAACTAAGTGGGTTATACACGTTAGTCTCCCCAAACAAAGCAGGCCACGTTTCATTAATAATTTTTTGGGGGGTGGTCTACCTTCCTGCAGGTTACGGGTGTGCTACTCTGTTGTTTTCTTTCTGGGTTGTCTTGCATTTGCGTTTTTATTTTGAGAAAGAGAATGCCTGTGACATAGGTTTCATCACTCTCTAAAGGGGGTTTGTGTTAGACCCATTTTGTCGATGTTTTTGGAGTGTTAAAAGCGTGGGCATGCTGATACCCACATCATGCAATATCAACAGCATTGCAGAAAACCCTGCAACCTTTTGGCACGGTAGCGTGGCTCAAGGTCAACCAATCAGAAATGAGCTAGTGATTTTATTTGGTCTTGATTTTAATTGTATCATGTTCCTTTTGTGTCATCTGCTAATAAAGGTTTTCCAGGGGCAACATAGGAATACTTTCCGTCAGGTTTCAACTGGCACTATTGGCAATACTGATGCCTTCTGGCCCAACACATCCATTTTCACCATAACAGTAATTAGTCACCTTTTATGGCTTGTTAGGAGACAGTGGGTCTATTCATTTGTCCCACCCCGGAACCCGCACAAGGAGACAGTGGGTCTATTCATTTGTCCCACCCCAGAACCCGCACAAGGTGACAGCAACATGTGACCCTTCCCAGGCTGTCCCAAACATCGTGCCATACGTCTTCTAACAATAACTTCTAATGAAAGAAATATCCAGGGTCAATTTCTGGTTGATTCCTGCAGCACTTCTGGTATACAGTAATTCTTTTTCATGGGAATAAAGTGCAGACTGTACGGGAATCTTGGATGTGGCAAATTTCTGTTGTGAAGAACAATTTGTTTATCCCCGACAATTTTACTTGCTTGAATTCTTATCTAGGTAAAAGGAATTTCTGATAAGATGAACCCTTTCTTTGGCGTCCGGTGGGTTCTCCTTATCAGATCTGCACTGTATTTAAGTAAAAATAAATTGTGTGCGGAACTTCAGAGGCAGAGAAAGCTAACTGGTGCTTGCATAGAAAAGAAGATCCGAAATAGAATCAATTGTAAAGCATACAAAGAAAACAGAACAAATTTCTGTGAGGAAAAGACTGGTTGCAATGGCAAAGGATAGGACGAGTTGGCAAGAGTTGGTTTGCAGGCTTAGGCTCCACTAAGAGATCAAGTGTGGCAGAAGGGAAGAAGATGCTGGTGGGGTATTGGGCACATGAGGAAAAGCTGTTACACACACAAACACACCACCAACACACAACCACACACTACACCCACACAGACATGCACACACACACACCATACACACACACCCACATACACATCACACACCATACACTCACTACACACTCACCACCCAGACTCACACACCATACATACCACACACACACACACGTTCACTGCACACACACATACTCACCACCACCACACACACTACACCCACAACCACACACACCACCCACACACACTGCACACACCCCACGAACACATCATCCTACACAAACACACACACACTGCACACCCCACACACAACCTACACACACACACCAACCACACTACATGCATGCACACTCGCATCACCCACACACACCTCACATACACACACACCTCATACACCAGACACTTACCCCACACACACACCACCCAAACCATCCACATACTACTCACACAATACACAAACCACACCCATACACTGCACACACATCACACACACATAACATACACCAAACACACACCACACCCACACACACCACATACACACTTAAGAGAGAGAGAGACGGAGACCTATAAAGAGGGCATGCAGGAGGGAACGACACACACTCATCACACACACACAATTTACCATACTCACACCACAAATACACACACCATACACATAGCACCTAAACACCACCCACACACATACCCCACACCTACACTGCTAACCCACACACCACCCACCACAACACACACACAAACCACACACCAGACTTACCCCATGCACCACACACACACACCACAAATAAACACACCACACACATAGCACCCAGACAACACTAACTCCCCCCACACAGCACACATTACCCACTTACTACACCACACACTCATCACATACTCACCAGATACTAAACCACACACACAATACACACACACTCAATATACACACATATAGTCACCACAAACACACCACCTACACACACCCACATAGACACACACTCACAACACACACACCACAAACACATACTCACCTCACACACATACCTACTACACAGACAGACTACCCACACAGACACACACACTCACCACCA
Source organism: Candidula unifasciata (assembly GCA_905116865.2). Lineage (NCBI taxonomy): Eukaryota > Metazoa > Mollusca > Gastropoda > Stylommatophora > Geomitridae > Candidula > Candidula unifasciata. The sequence goes on from CAJHNH020002773.1 coordinate 490,243, forward strand.
ACACAGACACACTCTCACAACAAATACACACACAACACCCAAAAACCACACACACACACACCACCTACACACACATCCCATACACCACACCCACACACATCACATACACATCACACACAACACACACACAACACACACTCACCAAACACACACTACACACTCACCATACACACTGACCACCCACAAATCCCCACACACACACACTCACCATACACACATACTTCACACACATACTCACCACACACACCACTACCCACACACAACCACACCCACAAACCACACAAACCACACCCACACACTGCACACACCACACAAACACTGCCCACACACACTGCACACAAACACCAACCACATAGCACCCACACACACACCCACCACACACAAACCAATCACACCACATGCACACACCTCACTCATCACCCACAGACATTCCATGCACTCACACTACACACACACACAACCACACTCACCATACACACATACTCACCACACACACCACCCAGAAACACCACCCACACACACCACACACAACCCACAAAATACACACACAACACACTGCACACACCACACCCACACACCACAAATACACACACACCCCTACACACACTTCACAGTACACCCACCACACACAGTACACCCATACAATACACAAACCACACACACACACCACCAAAACCACAGACATACACCACACACACACTCACCACACACACAAACTACACCCATACACACAACCCACATAACACACACCACACACACACTCACCTCACACACATACTCACCACCCACCCACACACATACTCACCACACACATACTCAATACCCACACACCACCACCCACATGCAGACACACACTATACACACACTACACTCACAACTGCACACAACATACATAGACTAACTACCCACACACACTGCGCACACCACACACACTCCGCAAACACACATCAGACACACATCCCACATACCCACACACAAGCACCACATTCACCACAAACACACTCATACTACACTCACCACAAACACACATACACCACACACATACACCCCACACACACACACATACCAACCACACACCATACACACACACATACACCCCTCACACACACATCACACTCACCCCGCACATACACCGCCCACACACACTACCCACACAATACACACACACCACCCAAGCAAACACCACCTACACAACCTATACACCCCACACACACATTCCACACAACACACAAATACCTGACATACACACACTCACACCTCATACACACACACCACACACTCACCCCACACACACTCACCCTGTACACATACTATGCACACACCACACCCATATACCCCACATACCCACACACACACCACACACACATAACATTCACACCACACACATACACCACACCCGCACACCACCTACACACCAAACAGAGAGAGAGAAGGAGACCTATAAAGAGGACATTTAGAGAAGGACATTAGGGGGACATGCAGGAGGGAACCTATCAGAGGTAGAACAAATTTAGAAGGGCTTAAAACTGAGCTGGTTGAACGTCTGTGATCCTTAGGGGTAAATGGCAGAAGAAAGATTCAAACATTAAATAAAACCTGGATAGAAATTATTGAGAACATAGGAAAGTAGGATGATTATAAAATCCTCAACAGAAAACAGAACTTCTCATTGTTATTCTTAGCTAAAAATGGGGCATCCGATGCAAGTCAGTTTAACCCCACCCTCATTTTCTAGGTCACCTTGTTTCACAACGATATTAAAATCCAAATCATTGTCACCCAGAAATAAACAAAACAATATGCTATTATTTAACTGCATTGAGAAAAAATTGCCTCATACAATGAAAATTCCTATCTACACATTTCAGGTATTTAAACAATGAAAACTACGAATAATAATGTGTGTTCTATTCTGTAACTAATTACTAGATTTGTAAAAAAAAAATGTTAGCTGGCATTTTTGGGGGAGTACCAACGGGATGGACAGGACAAACCAAAAAAAACCGGGATTGTCCCAGTAAAAAAAGGACTGCAGTCATTTGGAAAGAAACTCAGAAAACAGCGATAATAAAGCAGTTGTCTTACCTGCATTTACTGGTGACCATGTGAAAGTTCACAAACTGGAAATTATCAAAAGATCTATCTGGCAAACAGTTATCAAATTGCTCCATAGTTGTCCAGGGTCCATCACCAACACCAACTAAAATAATACTGAGAGGGTACAAGGATGCTTCCACGATTGCCTGTACTGTGCTGTTCTGCTCTATAACTTGTCCGTCAGCTATGATTATCAAAATATGGTAGCTGTGGAAAGTTGTTAAGATCGTTTACCAGACTGGATTTTGTTTGACAGTTTAAATATGATAGACACATTAAATTTTAAAGTAAAAAAAATATAAATCAATAATTTTCTTTTTCTTTTTCAGCATTCCAAGCCTTTGAAATTCATTGCTACAAATATCTTCTGCTTCTATTCATCTTTCTGGACTGGTCTTCTCTTTCCAGGTGGTAGGTCTTCCTGGATATTATGTCTCCATCGTCTTATTTGTCTGTCTCCTGGTCTACGACCATTCAGCTCCATTAGTATAGTTTTTACCCCTCTGTCATCTGACATTCTCTCAGTATGGCCTAGCCACTTTTAGCCCTCATGATGGCAGTGATCAGTCATCATCATCATTTTGTGTGTGCCATTAGATGTCACACAGAGCTAGCTTTTGATTCCTCCACTCCCCTCTGTTGCGTGCAACTCTCTTGATTTCTGTCATAGAGCTCAGCCCAGAGTTTTTAGCCTCTCGTAATAATGATCTTCCTAATGTGGACGTCCTCTTTTTTCTCAAACTATTTGTTTCCTATTTCAGTGCTTGTTTTGTAATTCTTTGCTCATTCTGCCTCAAAGTGTGCACCTTCTTTGTCTTACTGCAGTTGATACAGGTATTTGTTCAGATATTTCTCTATCTCATTGCTCTTTTTAAATTCATTCCATTTTATGTTAATGATTTGTCTTGGACATTTATTTTCAAATGTATTAAGTTTTCAATCCATTTCTTTGGTGGTTCTTGTTGTGTGCTGAACTCGCTTTGTTATTTTTACTCAACAAAACAATAGTCCTTTTCTGCAAGTTTCTGTAGCTATGAACAGTCATCAGTGGGGATAAATAATATTATTGACATTAATTTAGTAAACAAATAATAGTGTGCAATATAATTACAAAATAAGTATTTGTAAATACCAAAGTGGGTGCATTTTTTATACATTCAAATAAGCGACCTCTTGGCATAATTACTAATACTTGGCCTTGTCTTGGAAAACAGCAGTAAAATGACTCACCGTTTTAAGTTTCGCAGTAAAATGACTCACCGTTTTGAGTTTCGCAGTAAAATGACTCACCGTTTTGAGTTTCGCAGTAAAATTACTCACCGTTTTGAGTTTCTCAGTAAAATGACTCACCGTTTTGAGTTTCGCACAATCTGAACTGCCTTGCTGATGATTGGAGCAAAATTGGTGGGCCCACCCAAAGTAATGCTGTTGGCGATGACTCCATAGCAGTCCAAGACATCTGTGAAACCCTTACATGGGACCTCCACTCCAGCTTGCTCTTTGAATGGGAACACAGACTGACCCATGGTGACACTGTCCCCAAATCCATAGGCAGGGATAAGGTTGTCTTCATCTAATGGCTCCAATGTCCGCCCAATTATAGATATCACCTGGAAGGTGATCAAAGGAGATGTCAAATTTGTGAATCATTTTGAAGAGTATATCTCATCAAAGTGATTACACTTGTGGTCAACCAGTATCATCAACAGTTACAAGATACAGAAGATGACACTATATTGGACCTGTCTTGAGAGAAAACGTGCAGAGAATCACTATACAGACACTGAAATGGGAAATAAAGGGATAGAGGAAGTGAGGAAATCCTCCCACAAAAACCTAAAACATGATGATGATGAGAGAGTCCATCTAAGATATCAAAGAGATTTCACAGGACAGAACAGAATGCAGGAATAGACTGTGCGACACCTAATGGCCAGCAGGAGAATGATGATGATTATATTTCATCACAGTCATTAGTCGAAGATAACAAACTAGCTGATAGGGCTAATAGGGAGGGAGGACAGACAAAGTATAGGGCTGGTATACCAAAGCTCTATGAGAAGTAAGATGTTTCCAAACATCAAGTGTGACTGTGAATTTGCAGCTATGACCAGACAACTAGAATAGCAAGTGAAAAGGAGTGAGGTCAGACAAGAGCCTATGCAAAAGTCACAAGAAGAATCGCATTCCAACAGGGAACTGGTTTTGTCAGCCGCTGTGTGCTGCAGGGATTGCAAGTGATCTGACCACTTATTGACTGACTGGTTTGATATGTAATGATGTTCATCTGTCCACTAACTAACACTGTCACTGTCTGATTTAAAAAAAAATTTTTTTTAATCTTCAGTTTCTTGATGTCCTGTAGCTAAAGAATTTTTCAGTCTTCTTCTTCTTCTTCTTATCTGACCTCTTTCTTGATGTATTATTCTATATTCATCTTGGTTGTATTTATTTTGTCTTCAAATCTTTATCAGAGGACAAATTTGCTGTGTCATCCATTTCTTCTTTGCTGTCTTCTGGTATCATATTTTTGTATGTCTGTTGTTTCAAAAAGAGCCATAGGAAGCTCGAGAGATAAGATGCTGATAACATGGCATTGAAGGTCATCTGTGTCAGAATAGACAGAGTATACAAGACAGACAGTTGTGTCAGAATAGACAGAGTATACGAGACAGACAGTTGTGTCAGAATAGACTGAGAGTGTACGAGACAGACAGTTGTGTCAGAATAGACTGAGAGTGTACGAGACAGACAGTTGTGTCAGAATAGACTGAGAGTGTACGAGACAGACAGTTGTGTCAGAATAGACTGAGAGTGTACGAGACAGACAGTTGTGTCAGAATAGACTGAGAGTGTACGAGACAGACAGTTGTGTCAGAATAGACTGAAAGTAAACAAGACAGACAGTTGTGGAGAGATATGACAGCCAATGCTACATGGCAAGGACTATAAGAAGAAGATTGCTGTTTTTGGAAGACCTGTGGAAGTGAGTTGTTCATTCTTAAATAATTGGGAGCAGATGATGAGTAGGTTTCCTTCCCAGCAGGTAAGCATGACACTGATTCTACAATCTCTCCAAGCAAGAAGAAAGTTTTAGACACTGACTGTCTACTACTGCCATTGGAGCAGAATGTTGTTAGCTTCATAGAAGAAAAACAATCTTTAGCAGTCTTCAAACAGACGAATCCTTGTGTGAATTCTAAGGTCTCATTTTTTTTAAAGAAAAAAAAAAGGAGGGGGTGGGGGGGGGGGGGAGGGGGTTCACAGAAGACCCACTACCTCTTAACAAGAGTATTTGTAAATTATGCTCAATTATTAGTTTGTTGAAATCGGATATGCTGGGATGAAAGATGCAGGTATTGCACCGTAGATGTAAATTGCGCACTGCTTTTTAAAGGTAAGTCCAGAAGAAGAATCAAAGCAGAGACCATTCATAAGCTGCACTGGTGTCTGCCCAGGCTGTCAAGAGAAAAGCCCTGGATGTCAAGATAAAAGTCCTGGATGTCAAGAGAAAAGCCCTAGATGTCAAGAGAAAAGCCCAGGGTGTCAAGAGAAAAGCCCTAGATGTCAAGAGAAAAGCCCTGGATGTCAAGAGAAAAGTCCTGGATGTCAAGAGAAAAGCCCTAGATGTCAAGAGTAGATCCCTAGATGCCAAGAGAAAAGCCCTAGATGTCAAGAGTAGAGCCCTGGATGTCAAGAGAAAAGCCCTAGATGTCAAGAGAAAAGCTATAGATGTCAAGAGAAAAGCCCTAGATGTCAAGAGAAAAGCCCAGGGTGTCAAGAGAAAAGCCCTGGATGTCGAAAGAAAAGCCCTAGATGTCAAGAGAAAAGCCCTAGATGCCAAGAGAAAAGCCCTAGATGTCAAGAGTAGAGCCCAGGAAGCCAAGAGAAGAAAAGTCCCACCATGGAAGAGTAGTGACTCCACATCCTGCAAGATGTAAGAAATATTACAAATTACCTTTTGATATGGGTTTAAAGCCTTGCCTGGCAGCACTTTGTGAAGATTTTGGCCACCAAATGTCTTTCTACCCTGCCACTCGTTGCTTGCGCTGAAGTCCACACCAATGATTAGCCCACACTTTTCTAGTCCAGCCTTCTTGCAAGCTTTCCCCACCTTTGTTGGAAAGAAAAGAGTCAAAGCTAACAGCTTTTTGGATACAACCAGGATTTTTTTTTTTTTTTTTTTAAATGCTAGAACTTCCAAAATGTTTAAAACAATTTGATGGCGCTCATTACAAAGTGTTTACCCCAGTGCTAGGGTTAAAAAAATGCTTAAAAGATGTACTGCTGCTACATCTGGGCAAAGATTAGACATCATAGCATTCAGGGCAAGCCCATATTAGCTCCATCTCTCCCCTCAGCAAGCAAAGGGTCTCCATACCGATGGTATCCTAATATCATCTGGTTACTACTTGTCTCACCTTTGCCTTTAGTCTCCAGTGGCACCCAGAGCCTGCAGACTCTTCCCCGCTACATCATTCTCTCCCAATTCAGGTTTTAAATATCTTCCATTTTACTTGTTACATTGTGGTACAGGCGAGATATCTACTCTGCCTTGTGCATTTGCATGGTTCTCGGTGTGTTGGCAGAGTACAAGAATTTAGACTATACTGCTTTAATTTCTGCCAGCTTGACTTTCAATGATCAACAATCAGTGAAAACCTGTTTTGTTTATAAAAGGTCTGAAGAGAAAAAACTGGGCCATATTTTTCATTAAAACTTTGCCTTTTGTTTAAAAAAAAATATAATGATTACTTCTGCTTCTTCTTCATCGTTGCATTCAACGGCTGTAAACTCTGGCAAAAGGTTACGGTCATTATCCACTTCTGGACTTGTCTTGCTCCAGAACCTGAGATTGCGTGCACATCCGTTTTTATACAGACTGTTGATTCCTCACCCCATAGGCAGATGCACTCTGTCTGACTGTGGAGCATCTCTAATTAGTTGACTTTTGTGATGAGCTTGTAAGGGAACAGTGGTTCAGTTTTGTGGGGAACCCAAACTGGGAACAGTGGTTCAGTTTTGTGGGGAACCCAAACTGAGAACAGTGGTTCAGTTTTGTGGGGAACCCAAACTGGTAACAGTGGTTCAGTTTTGTGGGGAACCCAAACTGGTAACAGTGGTTCAGTTTTGTGGGGAACCCAAACTGAGAACAGTGGTTCAGTTTTGTGGGGAACCCAAACTGGTAACAGTGGTTCAGTTTTGTGGGGAACCCAAACTGGGAACAGTGGTTCAGTTTTGTGGGGAACCCAAACTGGTAACAGTGGTTCAGTTTTGTGGGGAACCCAAACTGGTAACAGTGGTTCAGTTTTGTGGGGAACCCAAACTGGTAACAGTGGTTCAGTTTTGTGGGGAACCCAAACTGGGAACAGTGGTTCAGTTTTGTGGGGAACTCAAACTGGGAACAGTGGTTCAGTTTTGTGGGGAACTCAAACTGGGAACAGTGGTTCAGTTTTGTGGGGAACCCAAACTGGGAACAGTGGTTCAGTTTTGTGGGGAACTCAAACTGGGAACAGTGGTTCAGTTTTGTGGGGAACTCAAACTGGGAACAGTGGTTCAGTTTTGTGGGGAACCCAAACTGGTAACAGTGGTTCAGTTTTGTGGGGAACCCAAACTGAGAACAGTGGTTCAGTTTTGTGGGAAACTCAAACTGGGAACAGTGGTTCAGTTTTGTGGGAAACTCAAACTGAGAACAGTGGTTCAGTTTTGTGGGGAACTCAAACTGGGAACAGTGGTTCAGTTTTGTGGGGAACCCAAACTGGGAACAGTGGTTCAGTTTTGTGGGGAACCCAAACTGGGAACAGTGGTTCAGTTTTGTGGGGAACTCAAACTGGGAACAGTGGTTCAGTTTTGTGGGGAACCCAAACTGGGAACAGTGGTTCAGTTTTGTGGGGAACTCAAACTGGGAACAGTGGTTCAGTTTTGTGGGGAACTCAAACTGGGAACAGTGGTTCAGTTTTGTGGGGAACCCAAACTGGGAACAGTGGTTCAGTTTTGTGGGGAACCCAAACTGGGAACACTGACAGAATTATTTGAGTGAAGAGAGACTGCCCAGAATCTGATGGCTGCATCAAAGATAAGTAGTAAAGGAAATGTATCATCATGTTTGTTTTGTTGTGCACCAGTTATTCACTTTGAGTAGCCTCTTCTTTTCCTTGACCCGGTTAAATTTGTTTAACATCCACAGTGGAGTCCAGCTTATTCCTCATAACCATTTTGCTGTGCCCAAAGATAACTACTATAGGGTGGAACTTTTCACATCCACAGTGGAGTCCAGCTTATTCCTCATAACCATTTTGCTGTGCCCAAAGATAACTACTATAGGGTGGAACTTTTCACATCCACAGTGGAGTCCAGCTTATTCCTCATAACCATTTTGCTGTGCCCAAAGATAACTACTATAGGGTGGAACTTTTCACATCCACAGTGGAGTCCAGCTTATTCCTCATAACCATTTTGCTGTGCCCAAAGATAACTACTATAGAGTGGAACTTTTAACATCCACAGTGGAGTCCAGCTTATTCCTCATAACCATTTTGCTGTGCCCAAAGATAACTACTATAGAGTGGAACTTTTAACATCCACAGTGGAGTCCAGCTTATTCCTCATAACCATTTTGCTGTGCCCAAAGATAACTACTATAGGGTGGAACTTTTAACATCCACAGTGGAGTCCAGCTTATTCCTCATAACCATTTTGCTGTGCCCAAAGATAACTACTATAGAGTGGAACTTTTAACATCCACAGTGGAGTCCAGCTTATTCCTCATAACCATTTTGCTGTGCCCAAAGATAACTACTATAGGGTGGAACTTTTCACATCCACAGTGGAGTCCAGCTTATTCCTCATAACCATTTTGCTGTGCCCAAAGATAACTACTATAGGATGGAACTGAATTTCTGGAACTTTTAGTTGTTTGATTCTCACTCTTGAGATTTGCAGTAATCCTCATCATCATCATGTAGCAGCTCCTTTGCAGAACGTCGCTCTCATCACAGTCTGCCTGAAAGAAATTTGCTCTCTTGCCAGCTCTCCCGCCTTGTGTGCAAGGAGACATTTATATTCTGTGCCCATCTTCGTGTTGGTCGGCCAATGCCGCTCCTTCCTTGTACCAAGCCATCTGCTATAATTGTTTCCAATCCATCGCTTAATCCTACAGATTGCAATACTGGAGGGGAGGACAATTTTGATTTAAATCACGAAAATAATAAATCTCTTATTTTTTAGAGTAAAAGCTCATATAAAGAGAATGTCATAGATGAGATCATCCCCATCAAGTCTATTTGTCTTTGCCTTTCATCTACCACTGTCCATTTTACTTACTATCTCACAAAGAGAATGTCATGGATAAGATCATCTCCATCAAGTCTATTTGTCTTTACCTTACCTCTACAACTGTCCGTTTGACTCATTATCTATGAATGCTAGAGCAACAGAGGTCATGCTTTATGGTGCATACCTTATTTATATTTCCCCTGTAGGGAAAGGTTACCAGTAAAGTGAGAGATACTGAAAATCCAAATGATGCAGCAGGGAGTGCCCTCAGGCTCTGGGTGACTGAAAATCCAAATGATGCAGCAGGGAGTGCCCTCAGGCTCTGGGTGACTGAAAATCCAAATGATGCAGCAGGGAGTGCCCTCAGGCTCTGGGTGACTGAAAATCCAAATGATGCAGCAGGGAGTGCCCTCAGGCTCTGGGTGACTGAAAATCCAAATGATGCAGCAGGGAGTGCCCTCAGGCTCTGGGTGACTGAAAATCCAAATGATGCAGCAGGGAGTGCTCTCAGGCTCTTGGTGCCATTCGAGACTATGGGGGGAAAGCAAGGTGAGTAGTTAACCAGATGACAATGGGTACTATCAGTCTGGAAATTTGAAACTCTTCGCTGGCTGTTGAGGGGGAGAGACAGAGCTAATATAGGCTTGTCCTGAGTGCTGTGATGTTGAATCTTTACCAAGATGAACGTTTACACCCACTCACACCCGCAAAAAATGAAGTTGCAAATCAAAATAAAATCTGAAATGAACAAAAATCTGGCACAAGTTTCTCCTACCTCATTGAAGTTACTGAACCGATCCTCAAATGCATAGAAAGTTTTGTAGCCATTGTAAGTGAGCCCCAGCAGAGACAACAGCGAGTACTGGCTACCTTGTTTCCTGTGTTGCCGCCGGAAGTTGCTGGTAGTTAGGATGCTGCCACTGTTGCTGCTGCTGTCGCTGAGCTTCTCCACATAGTCACACTCGTCATGTCGTAGTCTTTGTGCCCTGCAAGTTGTTTGCAAATTATGTCCTTTGTGTTTTTATTGTATGTATGAAGTAGCAGTTTTTAGCAAAAATATGCATAATTCTCTGTCTCACTCTCTTTCTCACACACATCCACCCACCCACGCACAAAGAGTTATCATTTACCAACCTTGCTACTCACCTAGCAACAATGCAAACACAGCAAGTCACACACAAATTTTTGCAATTCACATAAACAGAAACAATTCATACAAACACAAACACAGCAACTATTCATACACGTAGCAACAGTTCACGCATAGTGACAATCTGCAACACCTACAGCAACAATTCACACATGTAGTGGCAATATTTCACACCTACATCAACAATTCACACATGTAGCAATATTTCACACATGTAGCAATATTTCACACATACAACAATTCATACTTATTGCTATGTGTGTGAATTGGTGCTGTATGTGTGAAATGATGCTAGATGTGGGAAATGTTAAATGTGTGAATTGTCACTGTAGTTGTGAATTCACACAAGCAGCATCAATTCACACACATAGCAACAAGTATGAATGTGTGAATTGTTGCTGTATGTGTGAAATGTTGCAACATATGTTGATTATTGCTGTAGTTGTGAAATGTTTCTGCATGTGTGAATTGTTGCTACATGTGTGAATTGTTGCTGTTGGTGTGAAATGTTGTTACATGTACGAACTGTTTCTGTAGCTGTGAAATGTTACTACATGTGCGAATTGTTAATGTATGTGTGAATTGTTGCTGTAGGTGTGAAATGTTGCTGTATTTAGGAAATGTTGCTACATGTGTAAACTGTTACTGCTGGTGTGAAATGTTGGTGTGAAATGTTGCTACATGTGTGAATTGTTGCTGTAGGTGTGAAATGTTGCTATATGTTTGAATGTTGCTGTAGGTGAGAAATGTTGCTATATGTTTGAATGTTGCTGTAGGTGTGAAATGTTGTTACATGTGTAAATTGTTGCTAAATAGGTGAAATGTTGTTATATGTGTGAATTGTTGCTACATACGCAAATTTTTGCTGTAGGTGTGAATTTTTGCAGTTGGTGTGAAAGTTGCTACATGTGTGAATTGTTGATGTATGTGTAAAATGTGGCTGTAAGTGTGAATTGTTGCTGTATGTGGGAAATGTTGCCACAATATTTGAACATTTGCTGTTGACGTTGGTTTACTACAGAAACAATTCACACCTACAGCAGCTATACATACATTTATCAATAAATAACACATCCAGCAAAACTTACAAATCCAGCAATTCAGTGAAGATATAAATTTACTTGAAAAACACACCTGGTGTGCAGAAACTTTGATTTACTACTACAAATAAATTATGGGGTAAACAAATGTTTACCTCTGTTGCTGGTACAACCAGTACAAGAACATCGCTATGATGTTGGCGATGATGTACAACAGACATGACAGGAGCGTCATGGGAGGTTCCACATCTGGATCTTTGATGACAGTATTGCTGAAATGATGTTAATGGTAAAAGGTGAGTCAAGAATCTACATCAGAGGACTTGGGACATTCGCTCAGTCGTCAACTTCAACTGTTGGCGCAGAGTTTCTGTGCTGGCCGTAAAAGTAGGAGTATGATTATATGTTCGTCTTGCTTTTCCCATGAGTGTCGGTTTAAAAAACAAAATCCGTCCATTAAATAAATAACATATTGCACTTGGTGCAGTATTTAACTTCGCGCATTGTGAAAGTAAGACACGCTATTTCTTGTACACAACAATCAAACAGTTACTACTGCCATCGGAATTGTAACTTGTTGCTGAAGATAGGGACGGAGCGCTTATGGGGGTGTCCCGAGTGCTATGATGTCGATTCTTAATTAAATATGAATTGTAGACAGCAATAAATACATTACAACTGAACACGGTCAAGTCAATGTCTTGGGTTGTCAAGACAGGCCTGACGTGTTGACTGCGCCTTGGAGATGTTGTCCATGACAGTCATCTCTCAAGTGCACTGATGTCATCTCTCAAGTGCACTGATGTCATCTCTCAAGTGCACTGATGTCATCTCTCAAGTGCACTGATGTCATCTCTCAAGTGCACTGATGTCATCTCTCAAGTGCACTGATGTCATCTCTCAAGTGCACTGATGTCATCTCTCAAGTACACTGATGTCATCTCTCAAGTACACTGATGTCATCTCTCAAGTGCACTGATGTCATCTCTCAAGTGCATTGATGTCATCTCTCAAGTGCACTGATGTCATCTCTCAAGTGCACTGATGTCATCTCTCAAGTGCACTGATGTCATCTCTCAAGTGCACTGATGTCATCTCTCAAGTGCACTGATGTCATCTCTCAAGTGCACTGATGCGATGTAGAATGTTCTACTGCTTGTGTCCTCCTGCTGCTGCTTCTGCTTCTGCTTTTTCCTCTGCTACTGCCGCGTCCTCCTCCTTCTTTTTCTTCTTCTTCTTCTTCTTCTTCTTCTTCTTCTTCTTCTTCTTCTTCTTGGTGTCCGTCGGCTGTAAGCACTGGCAGACAGTTCCGGTTGGTCGTCCATTTGTGAACTCTAGTCCTGTTCCAGAACCTAAGTTGCGTGCACATACGTTTCACAGATCCGGCTCATTTCTATGTAGATTGTTGGTTCTTAGCCTCAGATGCAGCTGCATTCTGACTTCGAAGAAAGCTCCTATTTAGTCGACTCTTACGACATGCTTTAGGGGAGGCAGTGGGTCTATTCTCGTCTTCCCCACAATGGGACCCCGGAATCTACAGTCAGATACTGTTGTGTACTATAAATGTGTTATCCTATTTCAAAATGAATCACGTTAAATGCCGCACACATTCGGAAATGTGTCTTTATGGCCTGTGCGTAACACTTTCAGCGCTGTAGGACATGAAGTGTCGCGGGCAGGGCCGTCCTAACGCATGGGCCCTCTGGCCGCTTTCCCGGGGGCCCTGTGAGTGAGTGTAGGGGCCTCATAAATATCTGAGTATTATCGATCATTTATGTTTCGTTGCTTTGAGTGGTTGTAGTAGGGGCCCCCGCACACTTGTTTGCCCAGAGGCCTACAATGCCGTTAGGTCGGCTCTAGTCATGAACCTGAAGATTTGAGACCTCACTGATAGCGTAGTCGCCACGAACTGTGCAGTTTTTGTTCATTATATTATTTATTTGTCGCCCTTGACAGAAAACCGAAACCTCTCTATCCCCTTAACAGAGGGAATAGTCTTGCTGGAAACAAAGATATTTTCAGAGTCGTCCACTAAACATACGACTTGCAGACATAGATAACTTGTTGACTGGTACCGGTGGATAATTCCCATTCATGTATATTGTGTTGTTAGGGACAGAAATACGAGGCGGATAAACAGTGCAAGAAGATGAACATATGGATAGAAAGACAATAGATGCATAGAAGGACAGATGGAAAGGTGTACCGATAAATAAAAAACGAACAAAAGTAAAGTACCGACTGATCAACGAACAGAACGAGAGAATTTTGTTTTCAGTTGTTAAGAATTGGGCACGCAGGCAGTCATACATTTTGGCAGGTACGTAGACAGACAAACAGACGGACTTGTAGAAAGAAAGATAAGATACAGGAAAGTCGTCATTAGAATTTCCAGTTTCAGTATTTAGCAAATAACACGTAATTCTCCTTTTCCTATAAGACATTTACTTAACAACCCGTTCCAGAAAGCAAACAAGCTGATAAATAGAGGCAAGCTCTAATTTGAGTAAATCTAATTTCCCAGCCATAAAGGATCGCCTCATTTATTTGTCCCCCAGCGAGTATAAAAAAACACCTCACTAAAGACAGCCACGATAACTCCATTATCCAGTCTCAGAAAAAAAGATTACATAATGGCGTTGTGGATGCAGTAAATTCTCTCCCCTCCGCACCTTTATCTCCCCTTGCTGGAATTTGATGTGCTGCATACGATCGGTGCATTTCTGACTCGCCCACAGTTTTACAGAACTTTGAGATGCTGTTGGTAATGTCTGAATGTCAACAGATTTAAGGCCTTCTTCTTCTTCTTCTTCTTCTTCTTCTTCTTCTTCTTCTTCTTCTTCTTCTTCTTCTTCTTTTGAAGCTGCTGCTGCAACAACTTGTGCTGCTATTACTCTTACTACAGATACTAATACAACGATTACTATGTCTTATTCTAAGAAGAAAAAGAAGCAGAAAAAGAAGACGCAGAAGAAGAAGAACAACAACAAACAGTAAATTGGCCAAGACAAAACACAGATTAACTCCACAGCTCATAGATCCCCGGAATTATACACAACCAAAGGACCACAAGTTGCATCGACTCAGAAACAAATCTATGATATAGACGTTGGAAAGTTTGGGTGTCGTATAAAAGTATCGTTATGAAAATAATATTTCGTTCGCCCATTGGCTCGCCGGCAGACGACTTCGTGGCCGATCGGATCATTATTTGGATCTGTCTCCTTTGATCGACTCAACACCGCAGGTTTTTTCCCCAGTGTTGTTGGTGGCGTGCAAGATTGCTACGTCATTTTATAAGGCGCATATAACGTAGTCACAATTATAAATAACATAAAGCTCTCCCTTCGGGGACGCTGGTCGTTCTATGCTAGCACCCCTTCCCAGAACTTAGGTTTTTTTAAACAACGCTCATGCCTATTCTAATAATTTGGCGGATCTCCAATCTGAATGAACGGAGACCCGTCTCTCTAGCGTAGTTGGCTGAACCGGATTGCGCGGTGAGCGGGTGAATGTCCGGGTTCACTCCCGGCGGTGGGCAGAAAAGCCACATTTCTCCCAGATTTACGGTATTTAAAATGGAATCAAGGCCGAAAGGTTGTGATATTCATAATGCCGAGCCTAAGGGTTAACAACTCATGGCTTCTCGATACTAAAACAAACAAACAAACGAATGAACGGAGAAATCATCCATCCGCCCCGCCTACAAGGCAGGGGGGGGGGGGGAGTTTTCCAGTAATGGGAGTCAGACCATTTTCTGCTGCTCCAGGGGCAGATAAACACAGCCTGACCTTATCGATTGTGGCTGTATTGTACCGAGCTAATCACGGAAGGGTCGAATCAACTTACACTGGTGTTCCCACCGAGATTGAGCTGATCGTGGAGTTTCGCCAGGATCTGGGCTCCAAACAATCAGTCTTGAACAATAACTAAGTATATCAACATCATCCTGCAATGCTGTTTATACACAGGTCTTCATAAGAACTCAACAGGATTGCAAACGATAGGGGGGAGAAACGATAGAAAATTTGGAAGAAAAACATCAAGTATATGTCAGCTTTACAAAACCATTTGCAATAAATAAATAGAAGCCGTTTCGGCAATTACCCTTCATCAGCAACAAAAAACCCACAAGGTTGTGTGGGTTTTTTGTGTGTGTGTGGTTGCCAGTGTGTGTGGATACAGAATTGTGAGTGAAACTGAACACCAATATGATCGCACACTGAGCGATTAACATTCTGTGACGCAGGATGCAATACGCCATTACTCGGATGTAAATCTCACAGCAATACGCCATTACTCGGATGTAAATTTCCCAGCAATGTGCCATTACTAGGATGTAAATCTCCCAGAAAAGCGCTATTACTCGGATGTAAATCTCCCAGAAAAGCGCTATTACTCGGATGTAAATCTCCCAGAAAAGCGCTATTACTCGGATGTAAATCTCCCAGAAAAGCGCTATTACTTGGATGTAAATCCTCCAGTAATGTGCCATAACTCGGATGTAAATCTCCAAGAAAAGCGCTATTACTTGGATGTAAATCCTCCAGTAATGTGCCATAACTCGGATGTAAATCTCCCAGAAAAGCGTATTACTTGGATGTAAATCCTCCAGTAATAAGCCATAACTCGGATGTAAATCCTCCAGTAATGTGCCATAACTCGGATGTAAATCCTCCAAGAAAAGCGCTATTACTTGGATGTAAATCCTCCAGTAATGTGCCATAACTCGGATGTAAATCTCCCAGAAAAGCGTATTACTTGGATGTAAATCCTCCAGTAATGTGCCATAACTCGGATGTAAATCCTCCAGTAATGTGCCATAACTCGGATGTAAATCCTCCAGTAATGTGCCATAACTTGGATGTAAATCCTCCAGTAATGTGCCATAACTCGGATGTAAATCCTCCAGTAATGTGCCATAACTCGGATGTAAATCCTCCAGTAATGTGCCATAACTCGGATGTAAATCCTCCAGTAATGTGCCATAACTCGGATGTAAATCCTCCAGTAATGTGCCATAACTCGGATGTAAATCCTCCAGTAATGTGCCATAACTCGGATGTAAATCCTCCAGTAATGTGCCATAACTTGGATGTAAATCCTCCAGTAATGTGCCATAACTCTGATGTAAATCCTCCAGTAATGTGCCATAACTCGGATGTAAATCCTTCAGTAATGTGCCATAACTCGGATGTAAATCCTCCAGTAATGTGCCATAACTTGGATGTAAATCCTCCAGTAATGTGCCATAACTCGGATGTAAATCCTCCAGTAATGTGCCATAACTCGGATGTAAATCTTCCAGTACTGTGCCATAACTCGGATGTAAATCTTCCAGTACTGTGCCATAACTCGGATGTAAATCTTCCAGTACTGTGCCATAACTCGGATGTAAATCTTCCAGTACTGTGCCATAACTCGGATGTAAATCTTCCAGTACTGTGCCATTACTCGGATGTAAATCTTCCAGTACTGTGCCATAACTCGGATGTAAATCTTCCAGTAATGTGCCATAACTCGGATGTAAATCCTCCAGTAATGTGCCATAACTTGGATGTAAATCCTCCAGTACTGTGCCATAACTCGGATGTAAATCCTCCAGTACTGTGTCATAACTCGGATGTAAATCTTCCAGTACTGTGCCATAACTCGGATGTAAATCTTCCAGTACTGTGCCATAACTCGGATGTAAATCCTCCAGTAATGTGCCATAACTCGGATGTAAATCCTCCAGTAATGTACCATAACTCGGATGTAAATCCTCCAGTAATGTGCCAGAACTCGGATGTAAATCCTCCAGTAATGTGCCATAACTCGGATGTAAATCCTCCAGTAATGTGCCATAACTCGGATGTAAATCCTCCAGTAATGTGCCATAACTCGGATGTAAATCTTCCAGTAATGTGCCATAACTCGGATGTAAATCTTCCAGTAATGTGCCATAACTCGGATGTAAATCTTCCAGTAATGTGCCATAACTCGGATGTAAATCTTCCAGTAATGTGCCATAACTCGGATGTAAATCTTCCAGTAATGTGCCATAACTCGGATGTAAACCCTCTAGGTATAAATCCCAGCGTGAGGTTAAAATAGAACCCTCGACGGGTACAAAGTAACTATAAGTCCAGACAGAACCATAAGTCCAAACAGAACCATAAGTCCAAACAGAACCATAAGTCCAAACAGAACCATAAGTCCAAACAGAACCATAAGTCCAAACAGAACCATAAGTCCAAACAGAACCATGAGTCCAAACAGAACCATGAGTCCAAACAGAACCATAAGTCCAAACAGAACCATAAGTCCAAACAGAACCATAAGTCCAAACATAACCATAAGTCCAAACAGAACCATAAGTCCGAACAGAACCATGAGTCCAAACAGAACCATAAGTCCAAACAGAACCATAAGTCCAAACAGAACCATGAGTCCAAACAGAACCATAAGTCCAAACAGAACCATAAGTCCAAACAGAACCATAAGTCCAAACAGAACCATAAGTCCAAACAGAACCATAAGTCCAAACAGAACCATAAGTCCAAACAGAACCATAAGTCCAAACAGAACCATGAGTCCAAACAGAACCATGAGTCCAAACAGAACCATAAGTCCAAACAGAACCATAAGTCCAAACAGAACCATAAGTCCAAACAGAACCATAAGTCCAAACAGAACCATAAGTCCAAACAGAACCATAAGTCCAAACAGAACCATAAGTCCAAACAGAACCATAAGTCCAAACAGAACCATAAGTCCAAACAGAACCATAAGTCCAAACAGAACCATAAGTCCAAACAGAACCATAAGTCCAAACAGAACCATAAGTCCAAACAGAACCATAAGTCCAAACAGAACCATAAGTCCAAACAGAACCATAAGTCCAAACAGAACCATAAGTCCAAACAGAACCATAAGTCCAAACAGAACCATAAGTCCAAACAGAACCATAAGTCCAAACAGACTAGGTTAACATTGATTAGGAATTGAGCGAGTGGCGTTCAACCCCACCAGGTCCACACAACTCGCAATAAACACCCGGTGACACAAAGTGCCACCATTTGGATGAGAATCGCCCGTGCGTAAGTCCCAGAAACCCCGTTCAACAGTTTGGTTATATTTAGGGCCCCGACAACAGCCGGGGTGGGGCTTTAAAATAACGAAAAATTGCGTCCCATTTTGAGACTGTAATTATGATGATAATGAAGATAACGAATTATATATCCCCGTGTGGGTTCCAGGCCCCATTGTAGGGGAAAACAAGAATAAACCCACTGCCTGCCCAAAAGCATGTCGTAAGAGTCGACTAAATAGGGCCTTTCTTCGAAGTCGGAGTACATCTGTAAACTTTCTAGTCTTATTAACTGTAAACTTTCTAGCCTTATTAACTGTAAACTTTCTAACCTTTTTAACTGTAAACTTTCTAGCCTTATTAACTGTGAACATATTTGTTCTTCTTAAGTGTAAACTTTCTAGCCTTAATAACTGTAAAGATATTTGTTCTTTTCCTTCACTTTAAGCGTTTGCTATGCCTTTGTTTCTGTTCTGTGCTTTCGCTACACGTCCACTTGATCCATGGCACACGTCGGGAGATTCTAATGTTTTCCAATCGTCCATAGACATCAATACAAGGGACGTGACTTGGCAAGGTAGATGATCCAATTGCCTCCCCTGACTATGGTCGGCATATACCAACATCCTGCCGAGAAGGGGGTTTGGGGGGGGGGGGGGGTCTTACTCAAGCCGTGATTGGGCGATCGTGCGAGGGCGATACAGACGCTGTTTGCTGTGCGATCGGATGGAATATCCCTGAGCTCTTTTAAAAACTAGTAATTGTTACTATAACTCCACATATTTGTTGGAGGAGCTTAAAACAACAAACTTACCCCCCCCCCCCCCAAACTCCCCGTCTTTTTTTTTATATAATGTTATTTTCATTTGAAATTCATTTACATGTTCAATAGTAACATGATACATTGAATAATACACGAACAGCATTCTTTTTACAGTGCAAGCAAAACATGCATTTCTCCCTTGCCCTCTGTCTATTTTTCTCTGATCTCTCTCTCTCTCTCTCTCTCTCTCTCTCTCTCTCTCTCTCTCTCTCTCTCTCTCTCTCTCTCTTTCTCTTTCTTTCTCCTCTCACGCTCTCTATGTCACTCGCTTCCCCTCTATCTTTCTCCTCTCTCACTCGCACCCTCTCTATCTTTATCCTTTCTCACTCTGTCACTCTCTTTGTCACTCGCTCCCTCTCTATCTTTCTCCTCTCTTTGTCGCTCTTTCTCTCTCTCTCTCTCTTTCTCTCTCTCTCTCTCTCTCTCTCTCTCTCTCTCGCTCGCTCGTTCTCTATCTTTCTCCTCTCTCACTCTGTTACTCACTTTGTCACTCGCTCGTTCTCTATCTTTCTCCTCTCTCACTATGTCACTCTCTTTGTCACTCGCTCGCTCTCTATCTTTCTCATTTCTTTCTATCTTTCTCATTTCTCTCTATCTTTCTCATTTCTCACTATCTTTCCTAAACAAAATAAAAATCATACAACGTCATGAAAGTATTAAACACAGACACAACAGACACAACAGAGGCAGCAGTCACAACAAACACAACAGACACAACAGACACAGCAGACACAGCAGACACAACAGACACAGCAGACACAGCAGACACAGAAGACACAACAGACACTGCAGACACAGCAGACACAACAGACACAGCAGACACAGCAGACACAACAGACACAACAGACACAACAGACACAACAACAGACACAACAACAGACACAAAAACAGACACAACAACAGACACAACAGACACAACAACAGACACAACAACAGACATAACAGAAACAACAGACACAGCAGACACAACACAGACACAACATACAGATTCTTTCGACTAAATATTGCCGGAGTCAATATAGTCGCCACGAACTTTGTGGGTTAGGTTTTTCTTATTTAAAAAAAAAAAATTCCACCCTTTGCCGAGGATGGAACCCGGGTCTCCCGCATGACATAAAATGCCAAGCACAATTAATTAATGATGCTGACCCGCACAAATCTCACATTTCAAGTCTCAATGGTCGAACAACCAGGACTTTCAGCCGGAGGTTGCAGACGTCAACAAAGAATAACCAGAAACAGTTGTGCATTTATGCCTTTTGGTGCCAGGGATCGAATATATAATTATGGAAATCGGCAATTGATAAACAATACAAATGGAAATGAAGGGCACTTAATGAGGATGCATGTGATAAACACACAAGATGCAAGAACGAGACTGATAAACATGCGATATTCTGTCTCATTTGTTTGGGAGAGGTATGTGTATGCATTTAACCCATCCCCCCTTTCAGGCGGAAGTTCCGGTTGCTAAGCTATCATATTACTGTATGGCCACGGTTGCCATAGTTATAAAGCGACCCATAACTCTTAATTTGACGCCGCCTAATTCTATGCATGTTTGTCATAATGTCCCTTTATTTTAAGTGGAATCTAGAGCTTAAGTCTGCTACAAGAGGGCGGCATGACAGTGGCAAGGGATTCTCTTGCAATTAATAACTTTTTGGGGCTAGAAAAAGTAACTTTTAGTATTCTTCTTCTTTCGCGACAAAGGGATCTGGCTGGCGCTCAACACGAAGGGAAAAGGCGGGACGAATACACAATCAGACAGTTGCTGTTGCCATCTAAATTTAAACTTTTCGCTTGCTGGGACAGAGCGCTGTGTGTTTCGAGTGCTGTGATGTCGATTCCTAATTCAACATTCTTCTTTCGCATTCACTCATAAAAGGTCGGCAGGCACTCTGTTTTTCACAGCCGTACTACCACATCTGGACCTCCCTGCTAAAGACGTTTTATTTCAGCAAACCCTTATATTAGTAGAGATTGAGAATGCACATATCCAACCCTGAATGTCGATTACCCCAACCTTGCGCTGAAGTAACAGTCATTTGATGTCTGTTTTTGCTCCTCTGGACTGCTATCTAAAGGTTTTATCGCCCTCGATAATTGAGTGACAGACAAACAGGACAATTTCCAGATACCCTGTTCAATCTCCATACACTTTCTAATTAGGGCATCCGTAACAGCCACGTCAGGTTTGTGTAACCACGCCCATCTTGAGCTATTTTATTTGAGAAGGCCGTGGTGTAACCTGCAGTCAAGGCTGGATTTAGACCTGCAGTCAGGGATGGATTTAGACCTCGGTCAGGGCTGGATTTAGACCTCAGTCAGGGATGGATTTAGACCTGATGAGGCCCTAAGCCATCTAAAGTTCTAAGGCCCCTACCATTTTCAGTTACAGCAGATCATTTTAGAAAACTTTACAAAGTACATGCCTGTTACATACACTGATAACGGAAATATATTGCCGTCAAAGTAAAGTAAAGGACCCTTTTCCACACCTTTAGACATATAGGGCTAGACCTATATTTGTATAGACCAAACTGCACAAGATGGGTGAATGGTCAGCGTCACGCCGGCCGCTTTTACTTCCTGGGACTGCACCCAGTACCCACTCAAGGCTGGGTCTATCTGGCAGTCAAGGCCAATTTTGAAAAAAGTCTGGCTTCACCATGGAGCGACCCCATGAACTTCCGATCCTCACGCGATCGTCTAGCCGCTGCGCCACGGCGACTCAGTATCTTCTAAAAGGCTCTATTTACAGAAAAGTGCACTTGGGGGGGGGGGGGGTGTAAGAATGTGTTGATGGCCCTACAAATTGTGAGGCACTACTGTGTAGTTTGTTTAGCTTTGCCTTAATCAAGCGCTTAATTAAACTGCTGTGCCGGTAGGGAGCATGGTGTTTTGGTATAAGCTCGCATAATTATGTTAATAAACCAGATCATGCCGGCAAACACACACACACACACACACACACACACACACAGAGGAAGAGAGGGATGATATAATCAACATCATCATCATTATTTTCGACTTCTTTCGTTAAGCGTTGTGGGGAGGAACAGTTTGTGATTCATTCCTTCATGGTCAGCAATGTTTATTTTAATTCCATGTTGAGGTAGAAGCTCTTTAATGTCATCAATCTATACCTCCTAGGGCCGCCTCTTGCTTCCATTACATATCTTTTCATCTGTAGCGCCTGCGTTGATAGTTGTTCTGGCTGCATTCTTACTAGATGACCAAACCATTCGATCTTCTGTTTCTCAATGAATTTGCTGCATAGTGTTGTTCCTACAGTATGTCTGATATTATCATTTCTAACTGTCTCGGATGGTTAAGTTGGATGCTTTTCTCAGGCATCTAATTAACAAGATACACAAAACACGAGTTTCCGGTCAAAATTGAGGATAGACAGGTTTCTTGTTTCTGGTTGTGGCTAGTTTTTTGTTTCTGAAAATATTTGGCTGATGCATTATCCTCCACGTGTAGCCTTAAAGCGCATAGTTTTGTCGCACAGCTACTGAGTTTGGGGCATGGCGCGACACAGTGAGCTACGAATTTCATTTGGAATGTTCTTTGACTAACCAACGTGGTTTGTGTTGTAACCTTTAGATTCAGAAAAAGGTTAAGTAGCCTCTTGCCATAGAACTAACTGGTGGTGCCTTCTGTGATTAGTGATTAGAAAGGATTATCATCACAGCACTCCGGACAGATCCATAGGTGCTCCGATTTCCTCCTCAAAAGCTCCACAAGTGTAAAACGACTGATGACGCCTGTTCTATGTTGGTTAATGAAACGTCTTGTCCTCTTAGTGAAATGTTCATTTCTTGCAGCTCCAGGCTGCACCTCCATGTCCATCAGTCTAGACAGGGATATGGAGTCATGTACTTTGGCGTGCTCCTCTTTACGGTAAGTGCAGCGCATAGCATTGATAACATTACTGATAGGTTGAAACTGCTGATTTCATCAATGATGTGTCAGACTGTTTGTGTTAGCACTTCTGGCGGCTGCCTTATACATTTAATGCCTGCGTATGCTATTGCTATTATGTATGCTATTGCTGTGTAAGCCAAAAGTGCATTTTATAAAACGAAGAACATTTTATGCAATAAATACTTGTCATTGGAGGTTAGGAAACGATTTCACGCATGCTGTATAGAGCCAGTTGTAACATACGGATGTGAAACCTGGACAATTCATAAACAAGCCGAACAATATCTTGAAACTTGGAGATGTGGTTTTACAGAAGAGTCTTTAGAATTCCTTGGACAGCTAAGAAGAGCACCCCAAATGACCTGAAAGAGACGAGTGCTCGGAGACAGCTTATTACAAAAGAGACAGTCATCATTTTTTGGGGTCATGTTTTGCCTTCCTTTATCCCTATGCCCCTGTGGGTTCCAATAAAAAGGGTGTTTCAACATACGAACACGTAGCTGCAAATCGAAGATTGTGGAGAGGTATGATCCCAACGCCAGTCGGCAAGGCACTTGATGATAGATGCTACTGGATCTGCCGAGACTGCAGGTTGTGTCAAATTTTCCACAAAGAAAGGTAATGGACATTCTGTGTGGTTTTCGTTGTTAGCACGGGAACGGAGCAACTAAGGGTTGACCCGTTAGCTAGGAACTTGAAATTGGGATTACCTGCTTATCTGAGACACAAAACACAACCAGAACATATGTACCCGGAGCAACAAAACAACACACATACACACAACACATGTACGCAGAACAACATAACAACATTGGCTTACTCTCCAAGGAAGCAGAACTGGTCTTGCAGTGGATACCAGCCCACTGTGGTATTTGAGGAAATGAGAGAGCAGATGAGTTGGCAAAAGCTGGGAGTAATCTTCCACAACCTCATCCACCACACAGCTACAAGGATACCAAAACAGCACTAAAACAATATTTCAAGAGGGAGTGGAGAAAGCAGAATAGAGATTACAGACCAGAGAGTGACAGCATAAACAAACTCATCAGGAAAAAACAAACATCAATTTTTAGACTTCGGACTGGACACTGTGGTCTTAGAGCACACCTGTACAGGATAGGTATAAAAGAATCTGCTGCCTGTGATTGTGGAGCAGAAAGACAGACCCCTGAGCACATACTGCAGTACTGCCCTTACCTCTCCCAGCAAAGACTGTGGATCTGGCCCAGGGGATCCACATTGCGAGAGAAGCTATGGGGGACAGGTGGCGACCTTAAACGCACAATCCACGCTCAATGTGTAGCATGACTGATGTCGAACGCAGAAGAAGAAGAAGAAGAACATAACAACAACACACACTCAAAAGACATGTACATAGAACAACACAACAAATGTACACACCCACAACACATGTACACAGAACAACACAACAACACATTACACACTCACAACACATGCACACAGAACAACACAACACATGTACACACCCACAACACATGTACACAGAACAACACAACAACACATATACACACTCACTACACAGGCACACAGAACAACGTAACAACACATATACAGTCACAACACATATGCACAGTCACAACACATGTATCCAGAACACAGACACAAGAAGACAGGTCAGGTGACAGCTACATACCCTAATGCGGTAAGTGTTGGCGCGTATTCACATCCCATAATTTAATCCGTCAACAAAAAGCAGATTACACCGAGGGATATGTCGGGAAAGAGGGAGTGTGGGAACGTGTTCAACAGCTGAACTCAAATACTCTATTTCACCGTCCTTTCTCAATAAGGAAAAAAGACATAGGCGTCAGTCTCCAGAAATGTTTAGGACTGGGGGTATGAGACCCCCCCCCCTTTCCACGCCCCTTCCCATCCGCTTAACCCCCCAGCCCCCCCCCCCCCCATGCGTTTAAACATGTTTAGTTCTCTTTGTTTCTTTGTTTATATATTTCATATTTCAAGCGGGGCCATATATAGTATTAACGATGGTCCTGTTTCAAGAATATTTTCATAACTTTTTACCATTTAGAGCATTATGTAATAAAGAGAGAGAGATGAAAGAGAGGGGAGAGAGAGGGGGGAGAGAAAGAAAGAAAGAGGGGGACAGAGAGGAGACAAAGAGAGAGGGGAGGAGAGAGAGGGGGAACAGATATATATATATATATATATATATATATATATATATATATATATATATATATACAACATATACAATGGGGAGGCGCCATGTTGTAGCGGTTAAACAATCGCCTGCGGATCCGAAAGTCGAACCACATTTTTGTTTTAAATATGACCTCGGCTCCCTGGTCGACCCAGCTTCAAATAGATACCAGGTGAAATTCTGAGAAATAAGGACGGCGGCGTGATTGATGTTGGCCACACACCCCACCCAGCGCCGATTGGTCTCTAACATACAGTTCCAGCCCTCTATCCACACCACGCCATAGAGGTGTGGAAAAGAGTCATTTATTTGTAACTCGTGACTTGGTTTTAAGGTAACAGTCTCGTGGTTTTTTTTTTTTTTAAGCCGTATTCTTGCCGCCCCCCCCCCCTTCCTCCTCCTCCTCCTCCTCCCACTAACCTAAACAAAAATCTAGGACTTAGCTTGAGAATAGAACATGCAGATAGTTATATCTGTAGACCTTATTTGATTTTATAGTTTTAGATACTCTGAATGACTGAAATCTGTTGATAGACATTTTCACTGTAGCATGGCAAAATTGTTTCATTTGTTTCTTGGTGACAGTAGTTCGTATTTTAATGTCGAGCGAGTATTTAACCCTTTACACCCTGGCGACCTAGAAAAAAAGGTGTGTAGTTAAACTGACTTGCTTTGGGATGTCCCATTTATAGCTCAAAATACTCATGGGATGTCATGTTTTCAGGTTCAAGATACTCATGGGATGTCATGTTTTTCAGTTCAAGATACTCAAGGAATGTCATGTTTTTCAGCTCAAGAAACTCACGGGATGCCATGATTTTAGGTTCAAGATACTCATAGGATGTCATGTTTTTAGGTTCAAGATACTTATAGAATGTCATGTTTTTCAGCTCAAGATACTCATGGGATGCCATGATTTTAGGTTCAAGATACTCATAGGATGTCATGTTTTTAGGCTCAAGATACTCATGGGATGTCTTGTTTTTCAGCTCAAGATACTCAGGGGATGTCATGTTTTTAGGCTCAAGATACTCATGGGATGTCATGTTTTTAGGCTCAAGATACTCATGGGATGTCATGTTTTTAGGGTAAAGATACTCATGGGATGTCATGTTTTTAAGCTCAAGATACTCATGGGATGTCATTTTTTTTTCAGCTCAAGATACTCATGGTATGTCATGTTTTAGGCTCAAGATACTCATGGGATGTCATGTTTTTAGGCTAAAGATACTCATGGGATGTCATGTTTTTAGGCTCAAGATACTCATGGGATGTCATGTTTTTAGGCTCAAGATACTCACGAGATGTCATTTTTTCAGCTCAAGATGCTCATGGGATGTCATGTTTTTCAGCCCAAGATACTTATGGGATGTCATGTTTTTAGACTCAAGATACTAATGGGATGTCATGTTTTTAGGCTCAAGATATTCATGGGATGTCATGTTTTTAGGCTCAAGATACTAATGGGATGTCATGTTTTTAGGCTCAAGATATTCATGGGATGTCATGTTTTTAGGCTAAAGATACTCATGGGATGTCATGTTTTTAGGCTCAAGATACTCATGGGATGTCATGTTTTTAGGCTCAAGATACTCACGGGATGTCATTTTTTCAGCTCAAGATGCTCATGGGATGTCATGTTTTTCAGCCCAAGATACTTATGGGATGTCATGTTTTTAGACTCAAGATACTAATGGGATGTCATGTTTTTAGGCTCAAGATATTCATGGGATGTCATGTTTTTAGGCTCAAGATACTAATGGGATGTCATGTTTTTAGGCTCAAGATATTCATGGGATGTCATGTTTTTAGGCTCAAGATACTCATGGGATGTCATTTTTTTCAGCTCAAGATATTGTGGGGACCCTATTTAAACAATGAGGCCTATTGATAGCCCCCCCCCCCCCCCGACACCCTCTTTTTGTTCCATCTAATGGTTTCCTTCACGCGGACAGCCCTGAAACTAGAACGATTTGTCGGCTACAGTTTCAATGTCTCCATCTCGGGACAGAGATACATCCGCTGGGTGATGACGAAAAGCGCTGTAAGTGGCGGGTCATAGAGACAGGAAATCCTTGAGACCAAGCATGGAAAAACTATCAAGTTTTAATTGCGTTCAGTGAATGCAGAAGTGAGATGATAGAAGCAGATCGTGTAGGACCCTGGTTGAAATCCTGTCTCCAAGCGTTAACCGTTAACTCTCTCCAATAATTACCTTGTAATTACATTCAAGCTTTAAATGTTAATTACCTGCAAGCTTTAACTTTTAACACTCTGTAGACTTTAACTTTAAACACTCTGCAGACTTTAACCTTAAATACTCTGCAGACTTTAACCTTTAACTGCCTGCAACCTTTAACTTTTAATTATCTCCAAGCTTTAATTTTGAAACTCAATCCAATCTTTAACGTTTAATTCCCTGCAAGCTTTAACTTTTCAAGTATTCCAAGCAGTCACTTTTAATTACTTCCAAGCTTGAACCTTTAACTTCATGCAGGCTTTAACCTTTAACTCTCTCCAAGCTTTTAGAAAACATTCATTAGCTTTACGGCAAACGTTTTATTCTCCCCTCACAATGATCCTTGGGTTACTTATACTTAACTGGAGTGGTTTGAAGTACGCTAGTATCTTCGGTGAAACGCTCTTGTCACGTAGGGGCCTGGAAAAGGGTCCTTTACTTTACTTACTTAACACTGTGAAATCATAAAAGCCGTATCGACATGTTACCCAAAATTTATGTTCAACATAACATTTTCCAGTTGATCTGATTTATTTATAGAAGCTGATTGCGCCTCAGCTTTCAAGATGGACACAAACAGATGAGTGTAGGTTACAGACGGGAAATGTGCAGCCATGTTCAAGACTTTGAAAAGCCCAGATCGATCAGATGTGACTTCCGCCGGAAGTTGATAGATGACTGTTTTCCTAGACAGAAGATTGTAGTTGTTATTCGCTCAATTATTTTCACAGACAGCAGATTATATTTGTTCTGTTATGTTGCTGTTCTCTCATTGCATGTAGACTATAGATCAACGTGGACATACATAAGCTATGTTGGGATTAGCAGAATTGTTGTTTGGAAAGTTCATTATGTACAAATAATATATTTGATATTCCCCCTGTGGGTTCCGGAGCTCCATTGTGGGGACATCAAGAATAGACCCACTGCCTCTCCAAGAAGCATGTCGTAAAAGTGGACTTATTGGGGGCTTCCTTTAAAGTCGAAATGCATCTGCCTGAGAGGCAAAGAACCAACAGTCTGGATATAAAAAAGCATGATCTGTCAAACGGATGCACACGCAAAACCCAAGTCCTGGAACAAAGCCAAAGTCCAAGAATGGTCGAACAAGCAGGTTTTTCTGCCGGGATTTACAGCCGGGAAATTTCAAAAATATATATATGTTTGATAGAGCTAAAGAAGGTGCTTCGTAAATTGTATTCAGTGGATTCAAATTAGACTGAGAGAGAGAGCGCGCGCGCGCGCAAAAAGTGTGGGTGGGGGTGGAGAATAAATTGAAGAGAGACAGAATAGCTGTTACTGCTGCTGTTTCTTCTTCTTCTGCTCTTTTTCTTCTTCTTCTTTTCCTCCCCCTCCACCTTCACGTTGAATAGCTGTAAACTCCAGGAGAAAAGTTCTGTTGGTTCGTCCACTCCTGGACTTTGGTCTTGTTTGACAGTCTGAGTTTGGAGTGCATATCGGTTTCACTAATCCGGCTTTTTTGTACACAAACTGCTAGTTCCTCGCCTCGTAACCAGGTGCACTGTAACTCAATTAGTCGTCTTTTACAACATATTTGCTCAAGGAAGTGGTCCATCACTATTTCCTTTCGAAATGTGGTTCCTGAACCAACGCGTGAAATACCAGGAATCGATCTGTCACAACTCTCCCCCCCCCCCCCCCCCCCCCCCCCCCCCCATTTTTCCCCATGACGGCGATGCGTCGTCGTGGAAGATTTAGAGTTAGGTTTCGACAATGGATCAACATCAGGGCACAACGGGAGTAACCCATAAGTGCTTCGTTCTACTAACTCAAGCCTGAGTCCGATGAATCTAAGCACAGTGTACGAACTCCGAAGCACCGGCGAGGGTCTTGAAATACGTCGCAGAAACAAACGTACTAACACAACTATAAAAGAAAAACTTTGACACACACACACACAAAACAGAGAGAGAGAATTGTCAGACAGAAGAAAAACTGCAATTGATGCAAAGTCATTGCCGCACTTGAAGACTCGTGGAAATAATGCACACAAATTGCTTGGCCAAATCAGACTGTCGCCCTGAAGTCAACATTGTAAACGGCCTGGCATAATCCAACCTGGCAGGATGTTTATGTGACACAGCGACTGTGCAATAGAAAGCTACACGCTACTCCAGGTGATCGTGTGTGTATGTTTGCATCGTGTAGCACGGACGATAAACTTGAGGCTGTAGCGCAGCGGTTCTGAACATGTGTGTCGCGACCCTTTTTGGATCGAACGACCACTTTACGGGGGTCGCCTAAGACCATCGGAAAACATATTTTCGTTGAAGTTATGAAGGAAAATAATTGTTCCAGGGTCACTATAACATGAGGGAACTGTATTAAAGGGTCGCGGCAGTAGGAGGGTTAAGAGCCACTGATGTAGACTGTCTGAGTCGGTTAATAAATTGAACCCGACTCAAATAAAGCATATTATGTTATATATCAAAATTTATGTTGGAGTCGCTGAGTTTGCGATCTGTGTCAAATTTTGTTTTTGTTTTTCACATGGGAAATGATAGACTTTCTGTGTCAAATTTTGTTTTTGTTTTTCACAAGGGAAATGATAGACTTTCTGTGTCAAATTTTGTTTTTGTTTTTCATATGGGAAATGATAGACTTTCTGTGTCAAATATTTCGAATCCACGGTAAGGTTGTGGATTTTTGTTTCTGTTGGGGGCACAAATAAGATTCTAATCTGCACAGTTTGTGGCGACAGCATTAGCGGCCCTAAATCCTCACACACCACTCACCCCCCCCCGCCCCCTTTACGGCAAAAGTGGTAAGTACCTGCAGTAGTTGCGCCATGGCGGAGACAAGAAAGAGAGTGTGTGCGTGAGTTTGAGTGCGTGTACATATTTTTGTGTATATGTGAGAGCGTGCCCGTGCGTGTGTGTGAGTGAGGGGAAAGAGAGTGTGTGTGTATGCCAGCGTGTGGGTGTGAGTTTGTGAGTGAGAGTGTGTGTGTGTGAATGTGCATGTGCGCCTGTGTGTGCGTGCATGCGTTAATTTCTTTCAACCAGGTCCCTTAAGCACGCAAGTAACAGCCCCCCCCCCCACCCTCCCCGCCCCGCCCCCACCCCACCCTCCCCGCCTATACCATATATCAACTTACAGATAAAAACCATTAATCCATAGGAACCCTAATGAAGTCATTACTCGCAATAATGAGTGTCCGGGGGTAATTGTATGTCCGGGACGAGTCACGAAATCCGGACAAATTAGCCGTTACAGATTACAGTGATCCTGGCCACCAGAGGTTATCTTCCGTGATTCTGTCCTGAGTTCTATCCAAGTAAAACAAAGGTTTTCATTCAGTTTTTCAGCTCCCTCTGCCCGGCTCTCTATCGTAGGTGGCTAAACCGGATTGGGCGGAGACCGGGTGACGAACTCCTTATGGTCCGGTTTCAATCCCGGGGGTAGGCAGGAAAGCCACATTTCTCCCAAATTTACGGTATTTACAATGGAATCAAGGCCGAAAGGTTGCGATATCCATAATACCGAGCCTAAGGGTTCTGGATACTAAAACAAACAAACAAACAGCTCCATATGTATCCAATATAAGACAAGACCCATATATCCCATTGAAAAAAAAAAAAAACACACATTAAAAGGAGGAGAACAAACATAATCTTTTTCTTCTTCACGTTTACCAACTGTAAACTCTGGCGGAAAGTTTTGGTTGTTCGTCCACTTCTGGCTTGTTCCAGAACTTGAGTTTTGCGTGTGCATCCGTTTGACAGATCAGACTAATTTGCATTTTCACTGTTGGTTCCATGCCATATGCATAGCAATGACAAATTACTAAACGTAAAATTGCCTGTGAAATCACAAACACCCCCCCCCACACACACACACACACACAAGGCACAGCAGGCGTTGGCTCTGCAACGTTCTATAAAGGATACTTAATTAACTGAAGCAATTAGTTGGGACAAGGGACAGGTACGATAACTCTAGATAAACGGGTCAGCAAAGGTCAAATTGCCATGCACTGCGCGTGTGAGGAGTATGCAGTGCCGGATTAGTACTATCTTATTAGCCAACCACAAACAGGGAAAATCCACAGGTCACGGAAGAGTCAAATATTAAAGCTCCCTGCGTCGGTTCCGGATCTCTATTATAGGGAAAACAAGAATAGACCCATTGCCTACTAAAAAGCAAGTGGTAAGAGTCGACTAATTGGGAGCTTCCTTCGAAGTCGGAGTGCATCGAACAACCAGAACTTTCCACCAGAGTTTACAGCTGGTGAACGCAAAGAAGAAGAGGAAGAAGAAGAAATATTTCAGCGGGTGGTAGATTAGGCGTATAGTTTTGGCTAGAGTTTGTTAGGGTTAGGTAAACGCGCGAAAACCTTAGCCTTGTAAGAAACGCACTAAAGCATAGAAAATACTGAAATCCCGCTCTAACTATAACTTCTAAAATATTGAACGGTCCCGTGACGTCATTTGTGGTGGGTAAGAAAAATAAAGCACCGTCGGATTTACGTACATGCCAAATAAACTATGCCTTTGAGTCTTACAATGTGCAGCTGCCTTAAAAGATCTTTTTTTTTTTAATAGATTTTTAACTGTAGTTTTCTTTTAATATTCAGTGGCATATTATTTCTTTGTGTCGTGTCGTGTGTCGAGAAATAAAAATGTGCAGTCTCCACAATAGAGGTTGGATACAGTCTACCACTATTGTTTTTTGAGAATATTACGTGTGCAGGTCCCAGTTTCTTCTCTGGTGGTACTCTCTTACCACTGTAAACAAACCACCCAGCCGTTCACTGCTGGAAACGAAGTAATCTGAGATCAAGTCAAATGGTAGTCACTTCCCTAAAAGCCGATGAACCCCGCGCCTTTAAAAAATGCCTGGCAATTCTTGTACTTTCCTCAAAAGGCCACTTGGCCCTAAAGCTAAATAGTCATTGTCTCCAGAAGTCACTAGGCTGCAAAAGTTATGTGGTTAAGCCACTAGACTACAGAAGTTGTGGGGTGAAGTCACTAGGCTACATAAGTTGTGGGGTGAAGACAGTAGGCCTTTAGAAGTAGTGCCGTGAAGTCATAAGGCTTCAGAAGTTGTGCCATGAAGTCATTAGGCTAAAGAAGTTGTGGGGTGAAGTCATTAGGCTCCAGGAGTAGTGCCATGAAGTCATTAGGCTCCAGGAGTAGTGCCATGAAGTCATTAGGCTCCAGAAGTAGTGCCATGAAGTCATTAAGCTTCAGAAGTAGTGCCATGAAGTCATTAGGCTAAAGAAGTTTTGGGGTGAAGTTATTAGGCTCCAGAAGTAGTGCCATGAAGTCATTAGGCTAAAGAAGTTGTGGGGTGAAGTCAGTAGGCTCCAGAAGTTGTGCGGTAAAGTTACTACGTCCTAAACAAGAACTTCCCAAACTGTGGGTCACCGCACATTAGTGCGTTGGCTGCAGAGTTAAGGTGGGTCGCCCCACATTGGTGTGTTTGTTGGCTGCAGAGTTAAGGTGGGTCGCCACACGTTAGTGTGTTGGCTGCAGTGTGAAGGTGTGTCGCCACACACATATGTGTGTTGGCTGCAGTGTGAAGGTGTGTCGCCACACACATATGTGTGTTGGCTGCAGTGTGAAGGTGTGTCGCCACACATATGTGTGTTGGCTGCAGTGTGAAGGTGTGTCGCCACACATATGTGTGTTGGCTGCAGAGTTAAGGTGGGTCGCCACACATATGTGTGTTGGCTGCAGAGTTAAGGTGGGTCGCCACACATATGTGTGTTGGCTGCAGAGTTAAGGTGGGTCGCCACACATATGTGTGTTGGCTGCAGAGTTAAGGTGGGTCGCCACACATATGTGTGTTGGCTGCAGTGTGAAGGTGTGTCGCCACACATATGTGTGTTAGATACAGGATACAGATTGCTGGATACATGTGTGGATGCATCGATTTAAAGAAGAAATAAAAACAAACAGAAGGACGGGCAAATAGACAGGAACATGGATGCTCCAGGTGGCACTAATTCTAGAGCATCCGGTTGATAGACAGACAGACAGAAGGCATGCGGATGGATAGATGCTTTTATGGACAGTAGAACAGACATATAAATGGAAGTATCGATAGACAGATAGAGGGAGAGGCAAGAATGTCGAAGGACAGTAGAACGGACAAACACACAGTTCAAAGAATGATTGGATAGACATACTTGGTTGAAAGACGCAAACAGGGACTGACAACACACGCCCGTTCTCTCATGAAAGCAATTTCCCACTCCTTTCACTCTTATATCTTCAAAATGTAGTTTTTTTTCCCCCTACACATTGCCTTCAGACATTCCAAAGGCCATAATAGCCCCATCCCCCCCCCCCCCCCCGCTCTTCCCCAGCTCCCTATTTCTTTCTTTCTCTTTCTCAACAGACCCTAGCTTTCTGCGACATGCACCCACTCGTCCTTCTACTCGTCCTTTAAAGATAGAACATAAATGTCCGTTACTGCTGAAATCCTGTCAGAACTGGTAATGACAAAGAGATGAAACTTTCTATAAAACGCTCTAAACAAACACTCGACACTTTCCGTACGAATAGTCCTTCCGACATGTTTTCTCTTTCATTTGCACGAAGTACTCCCAGAATTTGCTGGCGGGCTGTGCCAAAATTAGGAAATTATGTCGGAAGGCGTCAACGCACACAAAAAAAACAATATTGGGGCAGCTGGGGGGGGGGGGGCTTGGAGCGCTTTTCTCCCCTTTCTCAGTTCTCTGCGGAAGGCGGGAGGGCGGGCTTAGGTATTGTTTAACTGTAATAAAAATATTCTTTATAATAATAGTGATGATGATGGTGGTGATAATGATGGTGATGATGATGATGATGATGATGATGATGATAGAGTGTTGAGCTAAGAATTGACATCACAGGACTCAGGATATTCCAATAAGCGATGCATCCTTATCTTCAGCAGCCTGCGAAGCGTTCTAATTACGACTTTTTCAGTAGCAGTTTCAATAATAATAACAACAACATCAATAATAATAAAAATATTTATAATAATAATAATGTCCGTTCCAGAGATCTATTCCTGCCCTGGAGTTGCGAGTCATTCCAGGAGTAGCGTCAAGAAGAAGAACAAGAACAAGAACTATATGCTGAATTGCCAATAAATATATGAATATAATTGGGGGGGGGGTGGGGGTGGGGGATACAGTAACCATGAGTTGTAAAAACTCTTTGGCTCAGTACTATGGATACCGCAACCCTTAGGCCTGAATTCTATAACAATTCTATAACAGATACCGTAAATGTGGGAATTATGTGGCTTTTTTGCCTACCCCTTGCCCCCCCCCCCCTTTCCTTCTCGTTTACAAATTGGTGCAGGGGCTGCCCCCCCCCCACCCTCTTTTACAAATTGGGGTAAGGGTTGGGTAACACTAACAATTTTGGGAAAGGGGCCCGTCAAGATACCTAAGCCCCCACCCCCTCCCAACCCCCGGTTTCGTTGCCCCTGACAACAGTCACCTGACCGGCTCTAGAAGTCTTTCTAAAAAAATGGTTTGGTTATAAATGGCAAATAAACAGGTTGAATCAGTTAAAAATAACAACGGCTGCTCAGATGGTTCATCGCTTGCGGGCTGCTCACAAAGTCTGTCTCACAGCCTGTTGCAGAGAATGTCTGTCTCACAGTCTCTTTCACAAATTGAGCATAGAAGAGAAGGTCTGTCCCAAAACTTTGATGCAGAGAAGAGAAAGTTTATCCCAAAAAGTGAGCGTAGAAGAGAAAGTCTGTACTAAAACGTGACGCCTGGAAGAGAAGGTCTGTACCAAAACGTGACGAACAGAAAAGAAGGTCTGCACCAAAACGTGACGCCTAGAAAAGAAGGTCTGCACCAAAACGTGACGCCTAGAAGAGAAGGTCTGTACCAAAACGTGACGCGTAGAAGAGTAGGTCTGTACCAAAATGTGACGCCTAGAAGAGAAAGTCTGTACCAAAACGTGACGCCTAGAAGAGAAGGTCTGTACCAAAACGTGACGCCTAGAAAAGAAGGTATGTACCAAAACGTGACGCCTAGAAGAGAAGGTCAGTACCAAAACATGACGCCTATGAACAAAGAAATATGTCCCTAAACTCGATGCATAGAAGAGAAGGTTTATCCTAAAATGTGACGCTTAGAAATAAGGTGTGTCCCAAAACTGGATGCATAAAAAAGAAGGTCCTAAAACTTGATGCATAAAAAAAGAAGGTATGTCCCAAAACTTGATGCATGAAAAAAGAAGGTATGTCCCAAAATGTGATGTATAAAAAAGAAGGTATGTCCCAAAACTTGATGCATAAAAAAGAAGGTATGTCCCAAAACTTGATGCATAAAAAAGAAGGTATGTCCCAAAACTTGATGCATAAAAAAGAAGGTATGTCCCAAAAGTTGATGCATAGAAGAGAAGGTTTGTCCCAAAAGTTGATGCATAGAAGACAAGGTCTGTCCTAAAAGTTGATGAATAGAAGACAAGGTATGTCATAAAAGTTGATGCATAGAAGACAAGGTTTGTCCTGGAAGCTGATGTACAGAAGACAAGGTCTGTCCCAGAAACTGATGTATAGAAGAGAGATGTGTCCTATGATTTGATGAATAGACATGTGTGTTTTACATAATATGTTCCTGCAACATCTGTGTAAACCACATCCGCACACTCCAAACTATATGGGACATTCGTGTACAACGCCGTAAATTCTAAAGTATATGTCTCTGAGATACTCCAGTACAGCCCCGTATTTTATAAACTATATGTCTTGGGACATACAGCAGCTTCGCATTTTCAGACTATACGTCTCTGGAACAGCCTCGAATACCAGCTCTGCACATTATAAACCTTAAGTATCTGTGACATCATTGTTGAAGAACCACGCATTTTCCAAACTAAATATCTCGGGGACATTACTGTTCAACAACCCCACAAATATTCTAAACTAACAACATCTGCGTCTGTCTTCCAGTTTGTGGCCAGACTGTTTTACACTCGCGTTCATCTCTGCGCGTTTCAAAGGAATCCTGCTTCTCTCTAATCCCCTCGTCTGCTTCTCAAAACGTCGCCATTGATCAAAAAGTGTCTAAAGAACAGTTTATCGCTCGGACATTTGCGAGACAATAAACAGAAGCTGTTTACTTCTTTCCTGCCGCAATTTTATCGACCGCACGGTTAAACATCAGCCAGCTGTCCGCGGACAAACAATAATTACGTGTGGGTGGGTATAAAGCGTCGTTGGACAACCTGGCAATGGCGCCGGTATCTGGAAGATTCGGCTCAGGTGGAAGTATCTCTCCTAAAAATATATAGAAATTTTTTTGCCCGGGCAATGTCGGTGTGTTTGGAAGTGAGCAGGCAGATAGGTTGGCTGGACTGGCCCCACTAGAGAGTGTACTGTAAATGCACAAGAGAGAAATGATCTCTCGAAAGGGAGAGGTGCCAGCAAGGTGCCTAGGAAGAGGTAATATGTAAAAAGGAGATAATGAACACCCGTAACTGGAGAAAATGATGCAGCGGGGAGTGTCTGTGGGTTCTGGGCGCCACTCGAGACTTGGGAGGAAGGGCAAGACGAGAAGCTAACCAGATGACAACGGATACTATCAGTATGCAGACTCTTTGCTGGCTGTTGAAGGGTGCGAGGGCGCTAAAATGGACTTGGCCTGAATGGCGTGGTGGCGAATCTTTATCCAGATGTATATAAATTCTCTTTTGATGTATTTGCTTATGCATTTCACTTTCTTTAAAGTATTATATTTATCTGCAACTTAGCATAGTATTACTAATACGACTATTATTATTACGCACTTTAACAGATACTATGGTTTGGACATGTATGCAGCACGGGAGAGAATAAGTTACCAAGGCAGGAATGGGAAGCCAAAAACTAGAGAATGCAACCACCTGGGCGACCCAGGGTTCTCTGGGAAGACAACATTGGAAATCCCTGATTGACGGAAGACTGGAATGGAAAAGAAAAGCCAGAAAGAAAACCACAGATAGAAAAGTCTGGCGATCTTTCCTGGCAAACCT
Organism: Candidula unifasciata; assembly: GCA_905116865.2. NCBI lineage: Eukaryota > Metazoa > Mollusca > Gastropoda > Stylommatophora > Geomitridae > Candidula > Candidula unifasciata. The sequence goes on from CAJHNH020002773.1 coordinate 528,046, forward strand.
CTAGACCCCAGGTTAGAAAAGGATCGACTCCTTTAGTCCAACTCTTTTGCAAGATCGCTGGCTCCCACCCCACCCAGGTCTCGGTCTCCTCCATATTTTCATTGTGTCAGCGCTCCTGCAACTTGTCTTGTCATATACAAGCCAATCATTATTCCAGTTTTATAAGCTTTTATTAAACACGTTTTTTTTAATTACCGTAACAACTACGACCACTGAATCAATAGAACTCCGACATTTGTGCCAGTACGTTAGGTGTCATGTCCATAGTGAAAGTTGGCTTCAATAAAACTAATTCTTGTCTGATCACTGACTGACTTCATAGCACACCGGGCACATCCATAAATGCTCCCTCTCGAGGAGCAAATGTCTTAAGATGTAGATATCTGTTCTTGTAGCACACTGATTATACACACGTCGTTCTCTTCCTCTCATACGTTCCTCCTTGCATGATCGACAATTCACACATTCTGACACTTGTTACTTCATGTAACCTCGTGTCTTCAATCGACATTCATTCATACATAGTCTTCAGAATGTCTCTTTTGTCCAGTACAAGTGTTCTCTTTCTTGTATACTGTCTACGATTCTGTTTTTCCAAATGTTCCCATTGTTTAATTTTCACTGTTTGTTTGTGCTCAGCTTTCTGCACCACACACAACTGCGTGAGTATAGACAATATGCGTGAGTATAGACACGGCTCGCTTGTGGATCGGAAAGTCCTGATGGAGCCGAACTTTTTCAAAAATGACCTTAGCTCCGAGCCTAAAGCAAAGGCGGCCGGCATTATGTTGACCACTTCACTCACCAAGTGCCTATTGGTCTACAAAATATAAGCCTAGCCCTAAATGCCCAGTTTGCATAAAAGTGTGGGAAAAGGTCCTTTACTTTATTTATTTATTAGATGTGACCTACGTGAATTAATATTATTTGTGGCCATCATAGTTTGTTTTCGATGTTTGTTTCACTTATGCTATCGTCTGTTATATCATTAACGATGACTCTAACAAGCATGCCGTAAAAGGCAACTAATTACAGTGGTTTTTTTCATCAAAGTCGGAGTGTGTTTGCCTGAGAGAAGAGATTTCAACACTCTGCATACAAACAAGCTAGACGTGTAAAACGGATGTGCAGGCATTAATTAAAGTCAGGAACAAGAAAAAAGCCCAGATCTGTGGGCGAACAACCAGAATGTTCCGCCCGAGTGACTGGAGAAAGAGGAATAAGGTGAAAAGGCGGCGGGGAGGAGATGGGGGAGGAAGAGGGTGATGATGATGATGCAAGTGAAGGAGATAAAGTAGTAGTAGTGTTGGTAGTAGGGCTGTACCGAATATTCTCTTCGTATTCGCTTCGGGGCCGAATAGTGGACCTAATGACTATTCGGTATTTGGCCGAATGGTTGCGATCGGGCCGAATACGAATAGTGGTTACCTTACTCCCGTTTCTGCATACACTGCGATAGACTGAAATAACTCTCTCATTAACACAATAGTTGCTGTTGCCTAAGTCTGTCGTAGCGGGGGAAACTGTGACCTGGCTGCGAAGTACAAAATGCATAAAATGCCAACCGCAGTGTGTGTGTGTGTGTGCGCGCGCTTGTGTGTGTGAGAGTGTGTTTGTGTGAGAGAGGTAGAGAGAGAGAGAGAGAGAGAGAGAGAGAGAGAGAGAGAGAGATCATGCATTTTTCGTTCTTTCAGGGTGTCTTCGCCCAAATCAAATTTGAAGATATTGCTAAAGAGAATGTGAAGTGCATTTAAATTACATCAAACGAACGGCCGAGCGAACGATGGTTTTGAAAGAGGCGAGAGCCCGAAGACAACTAATCACAGACATCAGAAGGAGACTGCTGTCGTCATTTTCAGCCATGTAATGAGAAGACGGAAAATAGAACATTTTGTGACCACTGGAAAGATCTGTGGAAGGAGAGATAGAGGAAGACAACGAGAGAAGATTCTGGACAGTCTTGTTGCATGGCATGGAGGTGTGTCAGCACACGAACTAATACATGCTGCAGCAGATTGTGGAGAGGCACGATCGCCCACGCCAGTAGACAAGGCACCTGGTGATGATGATACACTATTCGTATTCGTATTCGGCCGAATAGTTGGTCCCACTATTCGTATTCGGCCGAATAGTGAAAATCACAATTCGGTACAGCCCTAGTTGGTAGTAGTTGTAGTAGTAGTTGAAGCAGTGGTACTGGTAATGGAGGTGGTAGTGGTAGAAGAAGAAGAAGAAGAAGAAGAAGAAGAAGAAGAAGAAGAAGAAGAAGAAGAAGAAGAGACTTTAAAGGTAATATACGAGTCATACTCGTACAGTCACTGCTATAAACAAGGATTTTACCAATCGCCAGCCACCCACGCCTTACAGGACAACATAATCCCAAATGTACCCACAAGGTAAACAGTGAGCGAAGTCACTTCACAAATTTAACCATCACAACAATTTAAATCAGAACAAAGCGAAAGTTTCCGGATTAAATTCGATAAACTACACGAACGTAATTCCACTACAACTGACCAAATTCTCACTTACCTCTCGACCATCGGTTACTATCCAAGAAATCACACATGTAGTTATGTCCCCACAGCCACTTGTAAGCAGCACAATGCACACATCCTGTAAACTGATCCAAGTCGATGAGCTTGGCTTGAACCCCCCTGACTTCAACTATCACTGACTATTGGGTGGGACCTGGCTTGCCGTTATTCCCCCGCCTGTATCGACAACTCCAAACTCTGCCCGCTATTGGTTCAACTCAAGGATTAATTCAATAAAATCGAGGTCAAAGTTCGTATAAAGAAAACGCGTTTGACAAGACCTGGTGTTTTTTCTCGGGGTCATGAACGGGGGTTTCTGTGGACCCAGACATATTAGATACGACAGTGAAATTAGCAGTGATGGAAATATGGCTGGATGCAGTGAAGTTGCTGTCAACATTTGAATATGCTGAACACTAGCAGTGGCAAGGCAGCTCAATGATGAAGAAGGATAAAAATACGCATATAATAAAGAAATGTTTCGTTGAAAGTCTTCAACAATCAACACTGCACGAGTGAAATTAGCATCACAGGAACAATGATAACTGGGTAAAGAAAGTTTGTTGCATATCTTTACAGGACGTTGAATACAACTCCCAGTTTTTGTTTCGCTTTTGGCGGTTAATATGACGTTCAGAAGTTTGTAATAAGTATTAGTTACTCATTATTCTTTCCGTCCTTTTTAGGACGAAATTTTTGTTTATATGAAGCCCAACCCTGGCTCTTGCCAGGGGCCGCAATATAGCCTGGGCATAAATATGACCTGAAGGCTGAACGCAATTTCTGGGACCTCTCCACAGTGATCCTCATCCACATGGTGGCACATTGTGTTATCGGGTGTTTATCGCTTGTGTGATGTCCTGGTGGGATAGAAAGACAGTCAGTCGTTTAGTTACTCTGTATGGGCTTTGAGACCCTACTGGAAAAGTGGGGGGGGGGGGGCGCATAACTGCCTCCTTGATAATCATGTCGTAAAAAGCGACTAATTAGAGGTGTTGCCATCGACATTAGAAAGGTTACATGGATGTGCACGCAAAACTCAATTTCTGAAACAAGACTGAAATCCAGAAGTGGAAGAACAAATAGTATTTTTCGCCAGTGCATGCGAAGATTATGATCTGACCCTGTCTGTATCCTAACTCCAGCAGCTCCTGGTGCGGTCGTTGGTTTCCAATGAGATGTTTTACTTTTCTGAACTCCTGGTGCCCTATCCGGATGTTAGACAAACTAAACCCACTCTACTGTGGTTGTCCCTTCAACTTTTTCTACCATGTCTTCTTCAAGTTTTACCATTTCGGGAGTCGACGGAGATATAAGGGCTGCAACCCCCCCCCCCCCCCCCCCCCCCACGGACATATGTGTCGCAGAACCCACATGAGGATATGCTGTATATCATGTTTGAGTTGGAGGGCGGGTGGAGAGAGGGGGTCTTTAGGATAAATGGATTAAATAATTACATAGAACACAAACGGTCATTGTGCGTCCATACTTTGCCAATATTCGACCACAAACAGGGAAACTCCACAGGTCACGGGACAGTCTAATATTTCAGGGGGAACTCTTTAGGCCGTCGAAATATTACATGTATATATATATATATATATAATGAACAAACACATGTATTAATCGGCATTCATGAAGTAGTAGAAAGATAGAACAACATACTAGACAACATACAGACACATTTTTAGGGTGCCTAGTTAGTCGTGTTCTTAGTATACTTGTTTCCACAGCGAGGCGCACATGCCACCTGAAGGTGAAAGGTTCGATTCCCGGCATAGTAACTAAAGCTTTCGATTTTTATGTTGTCTAGTGCGTCCTATCTTTCTACAAGTGCCAAATAATACAATATCTGCTCATTTCAGAAAGTTCATGGCAATGAAGACTGAACACAAGCCGCTGAAGAGACGCCGCCGGAAGAAGAAACGTGTCAAAACCTTGGCAACACCTTAGAGGACACATAGAAGGCGGGAAACCCGCTCTTATCCCTTAAAAAATATTGGACTGTCCCGTGACATAATCGCAGGTCGATATTGGGAAAGAACCGCAGAATCTGATCAGGAGAATAGGGATTTTCTGTCCAACACATGTATATGTGTGTGTGTTGGACAATGGGCAGGCTGTTAGTGCCTCTGGGCATCTATTTTATGTTGAAGCAGATGCGATAAAGGCTCTATTTATCAGGTGGACAAAGCAATAGAACTGAGTATCCATGCCATACTTAGCTGGAGGTGAGCGGAAAATGCTCAACACTGAGAGGGAACACACGGACTTTTAATCAGGTTGTTACTGAGTAATTCTATAGCTGCTGATGGAGGGGGCGGCGCACACGTGGGAATGGCCAGAGGGCAGTGATGTCAATTCTGGATTCACTCATTCATTCAGCAGCAGAAACAAACAGCTCATCTTCCATAATACATAACAGAATTTACATGTTTTCATGAGAAAAACCCATCATATACAAGAAAAACAAACACAAAAAGAAACATCATTTGAAAGAAGCCTGTCATTTAGGGATGGCGTAGAGGCAGTTGTGGAAAAATGCCAAAAAAGGACTCAGTGCGCTTAAGGTTATGACAGTAATGGATATGGAACAACAAATGTTGTTCACAATATTCCAGCATTCGATTCTGTCAGTGATAGATAATGGACTTGTAATGCTTACCAAATCAAAGCGTCAGCTGATGAAACTTGAACGAATAAAGAATGAAGCCAAGAGGGTAATTTTGGGATTTACAAGAGATACCCTGTTAGTATGTATGTGATATATACTAGCTGTGCCAACTACTACAGATAGGCTTAAAGTGATGCAAGCTAAGTCGTATCTCAAAGTAGCCACAGATAAGAAATACCTCCTGCATGAAGCCCTAGACACAGCCAAGGGTCACAGAATGAAAAGAGAGAGGTCTTGTATGGCGAAAGCTGAAGACACCATCAGACACGTGTGCAGACTTGATAACACTGGGGGAGAAGAGTAGTCACTCAGAATGTCCCATCAAAAGTCAGACTTGTTGTTCTGATCACACTGGGCCATGAGTGCAGGGACTTGCCAGTGGGCGCTGCAGAATCAGAGCCTTGAAAAAAAAGATTCATGACAATTTTTGCCAGATGATGTGATTATCTACACAGACGGCACTGTGTTGAGTGGCAGACAAATCGCATTGGGGGGGGGGGGGGGGGGGGTTTGTGTCCTAGCAAAAGTGAATGAACATCACATAGAACAACAAAGCTTGGCATATGACCCAACATCATCTAGTTTGAGAATGGAGGTGAAGGCAGTCACTGCAGCCTTTCGCTGGCTTCAGAATCAGCTGTACACACATCTTAATTGTAACTGACTCACAGAGCATGTTGGGAAAGGTGGAGACTGGTATGCTCCGTGAAAAGTGGCAAGCATCACTTCAGAGGTGCCGGGTAGTTAGAATCCTCTGGATATTTTCCCCAGGGTGTGCCGGTGTATTAGGAAATGAACAGGCAGGTGGACTGTTTGCTTCTGCACAACTTGGTGAAGTGATGCAAGACAAGCTAGATTTTGTAAGGGCTTTTTGAGGTGAGTGAACAGTGTGGAAACACAGATGGATCATTATGGCCTGAAGAGAACGGCACTGCAAGGAGTGACCAGGGGATCTGATTGATGATCAGCACACAAGGAGAAAGGGAAGATGGATATACAATCAGACGGCTACTGGTACCAATGAAAATAGAACTCTGCAGTTGCTGCTGAAGATGGGTATGCAGTGGTTATGGGAATGTCCCCAGTGCTGTCATGTCGATTCTTAACTTAACATTAAACGAAACACACAAGCCAGATTGGTTAAAAAAAACAAGACCTATTATAAGCAATGTGGTCACAATTTATTAGATCCTGAATGAGACAAGATGGTTGCACGATCTTAGTGTGAATGACCCTGGTACTGTCTACATCCACGCAGTCATTCATGTTTAACAAAGGGCAGGCACCACAGCTTCCTGGACAAACCCACATAGGCTCGTCTCCCTCAGCAGAATTCTCTCGAATGTAGCTGCTGACTGCTCCAGTAGCATTACCAGTTTAAAGTAATTAAAGGACCCATTTTCCCACCAATGAGACATCAAGCATATGAGGCCAGACTCCTATTTCACTGACCAATTGGAGATCTGTGGATGATGTGGTTAACCCAGGACTTTACCTGGTACCCAAGGTCTTCTTACACCAGATGTAGGTATTTCACAAGGGTTCCTTTGTCTGTCCCTGCTGGCATAAAATTCAATATAAAATGGCTACCCAATTCCTTGTGTAGGTACCAGGGGGAGGACATGAAGATGTCAAAGGGAATTAACGAGGGTTTGCAGAAATCAGATGTGTTGGGCAGAAGGGTTCAGATATCACAGCCTAGCTGTAAATCACAACACAGCACGCCGACCACTCTTTTACAGGGAAATGCAGCAGCAGAAGAAGCTCCTTAAGTAGGTGGCTCGATCTGTTTCTATGGCTTCACCCAGCAGTCCCAAATATCTTTAAAACGGTTGTCTCTTCAAGCTCCTTCTCTGTTCACTTCTCACAAACCTTAATCATTTGTTCCTATGATGCAGCAGTCAGCTAAACAATGGTTCATCTTGTGCCACTGTTGCCACCTTCCCATCTTTCTAGATGACAGCATTATACTGTGCTACTGGGAGGCCTGGGGCTCACAGCCCCTAGAGATGGTGAGTGTGACTAGCAAGACCTGCTTGTGTTAACAAATGTCTTCCACAATTAGTGCATCAGATTTCAGGACCACTGCTGCCACTGTTTGTATTTAGTGGGCTGCTCCTCAGAGGGTCAACTCTCAACCTTTCTGCAGTCGTTTTCTCCTTTATGCCTATTCCCTTTCGCACTGTTCCTCTCCATGCAGTACGGGTTGTGGCATTTGGTTCCCACACCTGTATCATTCATGTCCCCATTGCTCACATCTGTATACTGTAGGAGAGGCAACCTCAATATTTTCTACCCACCTGTGATTCCTTTGTGACTCTACCACCCTCCAAGCGTGATCTAAGCATCTGTGCCTTAGAAGACTGAGCACTGACAGCATAGATCTGTCTCCTTGAATCTTCCTATTAGTTTTCTTTGTTCAAGAAAGCCATGCTGACATACCAGTTCTACTAACTGATTAGTCTTGTTGAAAGACAGCAACAGTAAAATCTGGACAGTAGACACAATGGCACTATAATAATGTCGTCATCATTATGTGCCTTCTCATCATCTGCAACCCCAGAAAATCCAAAGTTCTTGTTTGTTCCATCTGTGTCTCTAAATAATCCAGGTTATTTATCTCTCCTGTATTCCTCTTTCTCTCTTTTCCTCAAGCATGCCAGCTGTCACCAAGTTTTTGAGTTTATGATAAGGGAAAATGCCAGCAGAAACAGGCATACATGCTTCTGGAAAATGACCAACTGGCAAAATTCAAGGTTACTAGTGCAAACTGGCATGTCACTTGATGATAACTTCACCTCTCAACATCAAGTGTCTTTACTCACTTTATTTACTACATTTTGGAGAGAGAGTGTGTGTCTGTGTGTGTGTGTGAGGGTGGGGGGGGGGGGAGATGGAGCTTGAGCCTGAATGTACAGGGTTACATTGATAGTGCAAACATTATAAATTGTACAGTTAACAATTTTTTTATCTACCCCTGACATGATTTTAAAAAAGTGTCAGCATGGTACCTACTTTTCCAATGATTTAAAACTGGGTTTGCCACACACAAACCAGAAACGTAAACACTCCAAACTGAACTAGTTTATTTTCTGTTGCCATTCCTTTATAAGAATATATGGGCAAATGTTGGGAAAGGAACAAAGCACCTCACCTCCCTAAACAAACAACAATCTGTCCATCAGTCTTCAAACGCTACACCCTGACTAAGTGCATGAAAATGTCCGTAACAACAACAGGGAAAAGGAAGTAGCCAACATGATCATCAGTCACACTTGTGACGGCTCCCGGAGACTTGAATGAATATATGTACATGTGAACAATGACGATGATGATGGTGGAGTAGTGAAGATAATGTGACAACATTTAATCAAATCGGCGAGCCTTCCTGTCTGTCTCGAACTGCATCCTATAGGGAAGATATTGTAAATACATGGTTTAATTTAATGTCAACCTTTTCATCTTAACTAAGAATTACCGTAAAAAAATTTGGTTAATTTTAGACCACATCATAAATCTTAAATCGTACTTCCAAAATGATTGCGATCACATGGGTTAATTTTAGTGAACTTGTAAATCTTAAATTTCAGTTCAATAATGAACCACTGACAAAATCACAAATTAAGTACAGTGAAACCCTGGCTAGCGAGTGATCCAGCAAACAAATGTTTTAGTGGATGACTGACATAAAACAGTCAGAGTGGTTTGAAACCTGTAGAAAACCACATTTTGGCTAATGAAGGGTTTCACCAGAGAATGTGATTCTGGAACAAATTATCTTCATCAGCCAAGGTATCACCATTTAAGCCTTTTTGGCACATCAGCATGCTATATCTATATTTAAGAAAAGGTGATAACAGACAATGTGAAAACCACAAAGGCATATCCCTCCTCAGCGTTCCTGGTAAAAGTTCCTCTAGAATTCTCGAGCAGAGACTTAGAAGTCTGGTAGAGCCACAGTTGGATGAGGCCCAATGTGGCTTCAGAGCTAACCGAAGTACTCAAGGCCTTATCTTCACACTGAGACAGATGAGTGAAAAAGCCCTTGAATATAAGAGTGAAATGCACCTATGTTTTCTGGATATGGATAAGGCATTTGACAAGGTACACTGGAACAAGCTCTGGGGCTGCTTGGCAGGGAAAACATCCCAGCACACCCAATCAGTGCAATACAGAGTTTCTACAAAAGCTGCAGAAATTATGTAAGAATGGCAGACCAAAAGTCAGAAGAATTTAAGACCACCAGCGGTGTTAGATGAGGTGATATTCTCTCACCTTACCTCTTCATTCTTGTGATAGATAATGTCAACAAGACCTGTAGTGAGAAGACAAAGAAGTACTCTGTAGGGTACTGAAAGATGAGACTGATCTGTATATCACAGCTGGCATTTGTTGACGATGTGGCCCTGATAGCTAAATCAGAGGCACACCTTCAGTCCAACTTACTTGTCTGGAAGGAAGAGCTTGAGAAAAGAGGGATGATCATCAGTATCTTCAATACTAAAACCATGGTGATCTCAAGAGAGAAGAAAAAACACCAGATCATGATGGTACAGTATGCATTGGAGCAGGTCAACCAGTTCAAATACCTTGGAGTTGTACTAGACCGAAATGGAGGCATTAAGACTGAGCTGGCTACACAAAAGCAGCTGCTGGGAGACTCTTCCAGGCCATAAACCGAGTGTTTCTTAGCAAAAGAGAAATTGGCAAGAGGACGAAAATGACTGTTTACCGCTCTACCTATGTACCAGTCCTAACCTATGGGTGTGAGTCATGGGCAATGACAACAGCTCACAGAAGCCAGCTTCAGGCCTCAGAAATGAGATATCTGAGAAAGGTGGTCCAAGTGACAAGAAGGGACAAAGTCCGCAATTAGACAATACGTCAAGATTTTGATACCCAGTCTTTACAAACCTGAATGGATCAGTCACAGTTACGATGGTTTGGACATGTATGCAGAATGGGAGAAAATCGGCCACCATGGCAGACATAGGAGGCTAAGAACCAAAGAACCAGACCTCCAGGGCGACCCAGGGTGCGCTGGAAAAACAACATCCGACAGTCCCTAACTGACAGAGGACTGGAATGGAACAAAGCCAGAAAGAAAAGGGCTGATAGACGTCTGGCGATCTCTCTGTCAAACCTCTACATCCCAAGGTAGAAGAGGAGCGACTAAGTAAGTAAGTGTACGATGCTAGTTTTAATTTTATAGATATGAAAAGATACAAAACCAAAGGAAATCAGATTAGTGGAAGTAGTTGTTGTTATCGATCCAGCGGCGCATGAGCTTTCGCCCTTTGGCCCAATGCCATGTAGTGGAATTTGCATGTTTTCACAAGCTGTTCTTTTCCTCAGTGGAAGTAGTAGATTGGAAGTAGAAGTAGATCAGATTAGTTTTAGAGAGCAACAGGCACCCTATGGGTGATGTAGTCGACACCAAGCTGGCTGCCTTTACCTCCCAGGGTACCCATTTTTTGGCTGGGCAACCTGACAGCCAAGGTCAAGACTGAAAAAAGAAATCTGCCCTGATGCAGGTTCAAACTCAACGCCTTTGGGCAGTAAAATGAACATGGGTCAAAATGTTTAACAAAAAAATTTGATCATTTCTTCTTTTCTTGTCTTATGCAATTTCTCAATACATCAGATTTCAACAATCTCTTAATCAGTCTTCATTTATGATAAGCTTTTTAAAGAGAGGTTTGTGCTATTTTTATTTTTTATTTCTTTTAAATGGATTCATTTAAACTTGACAAATTCAAGACACGGTTTTATAGACGAATGATGAAAATACCCTGGACAGATAAAAAGAGTAATGAGATGTCTTGAAAGAAAGTGACTCACAAAGAGAACTGATTGCCCACATCGGACAGTGATAATCTATATTCTTTGGTCATGTGATGAGAAGGAGACAACTGGAGTACATCGAGACAATAGGAAAGCTGGAGGGGGAGAGAGAAAGAAACACAGAGAGACCGAGAGAGGAGATGCTGGACAGTTTGACATCATGGCATAGAGGATTATCTGTATCAGAGCTGACTGAAAATACAGGAGAGAGAAGATTGTCAACAGACACAGCTACCAAAGCCACATGGGATGGACTTCAAGAGGAAGAAGAATTCCAGAAAGATAAACAATATACATGTCTGGACAACGGCTGGAATCAACAGTTATAAGTTGAAGAAGCTGACAAGATATACTGGAAACATCCTGGGGTAAAGCCGACAAGAGAATCAACAGACAGTGAAAGAGGAAACAAATGACAGACAGACAAACAGAAAGAGAGAACTTTATTTTCAAACAATGAAAACTGGGCACGTAGGCCCGTTTTACATTCGGCCTTTTCATGAACTCATCTTTGATATATGACAACTACACTTCATATATAAATACTATTATATTCACATATGAAAATTCATAGTAAGGATGTAAACTAAAAAATATAAAAGCATCAATGGCAACTGCATATCTTTGAATATACATGCAAAAATACACACACACAGCACAGAAACATATGAGAGAGATACAGAGAGAGAGATAAACAGACAGACAGGCACAGACAGGGATGGACAGCTAGGCAAGTAAAGACAAAGGCACAGACTGACAGAGACACAACACCAGACAGAGCACGTGAGGCTACCCACCCGGAATCTCTCCTCCAAGAGAGATATCTCTGAGATGAGATCTGTGATGGCGTTGGTCATGGCTTCTTGTGGGGTGTAGTCAGGGGTGGTTTGAATCCGCAGAACAAACTTATGTTCCAGGGGGTGAGGTACCTTATATCCAGCAAACAGAACTTGTGGGTCCTTGAGCAGCTGTCTGTGTGTGTGACAGAGGGGAGAGAGAGGTCACAAGATGCATCCATGGTAACATGGGCAAGTGTCTGAGCATTGGTACTGGGATACTACTTCTTAGCATTCACCGGCTGTGAAGTCGGGTGGAAAGTTCTGGCTGTTTATCCACTTCTGAACTTAAGTCTGGTTCCAGAAGTTGAGGTTTGCATGCACATCCATTTTACAAATATGGCTTATTTGTATGCGGGGTGTGTTCCTTTCCTTTCAGACTGACGCACTCAGACTTCGAAGGGAGCACTCTTATTTAGTCAGCTTGTACGACATGCTTGGTACGGGGCAGTAGATCTATTATATCTGTTTCCCCCTTATGGGATCCTGGAGCCAACATGGGAAGTACTGGGACGCACAAAGTAAAAGACTTGGAGATGCTAGTTTGGGTGGTTATTTTGTGAGCCTAAATATTTCACAAATGGTTAGACAAAAGACTAAAGTTCATACTATAGACAACATTACAGATATAGATAATCAAGGGAATGAAAGAAGAAGATTAGATATTTCACACTGTTTAATTAGCGGAGAGAATGATGATACAGTAGGGGGTGTCTCTTGGCACCACTTGAGACACAGGGAAAGGCCAGACAGGAAGTTAATCAGATGACAACAGGCACAATAAGTACAAAGACTTTTCAACTGGCTGTTGAGGAAGGAGATGAAGCTAATATGGGCTTGTCTTGAATGCTGTGATGTCAAATCTGTACCCAGATGACCCTACTCAGTAAGCCTGTTAGAAGACAAATCATTATCATCACACATCAAACTATTCAGCCCACAGATGCTCAAATCATCCTCTATGTAAATCCTGCAGTGTGTAGAAGCCGATGACACCAGTTTTCTGATAGTTAGATGCAGATTATCATCATAATCACACACGTATACACTCAACCCATAGATCAGGGCTATTCAGCCTGTGGCCCGTAGAGGCTAGCAAGTGGCCCGCAGATCACTGTCAGCTGTACTGTATTAATGATCTTTCTATGCTGGGGTTCAAGCCACTGGCCTGTGACCATCCCCATTTTCAAAATGCTGGCTTCTGAGTAAACTTTGTTGAATAGCCCGACCATAGATGCTCAGACCCCCATCTCAGTCAATCCTGCAGTGTACAGAAGTTGACGACACCAATTCTCTGTTAGTTCATTATCACTGCTTAGCTTCCTGCATAGTTCCCTTATCTGGTCTCAACCTTTTGTATGAGTTAGAAATTCTAACTGTTGAACTCTGACCCTGAAAAAGATTAACTTCTCAAGGCAATCCCCCACAAGGTCAGCTAAAGTTTATAAAAACATTATACTTGGAAGGACACGCACTGAGATAAATCCATGCACACCATTACAGTGTGCAGCAGCAAGTAAAGAACACTGGATACTTATACTTAAACAAGCATCTAAACAACTCACACAGTAATCAGGTTTCCCAGTGTGTGATCTTCCTTATTGACTGTAAAAATTGCTGCATTGGGAACTTTGGAATCTTTCTCGATTGTTATTCTGAAACAAGATAACAATAAATAACATTTAGACAGGCAATCTTATTTCTTGCTTGTGCCATTATCTGCTTTATGCCGTTATGCATCATATTTACTGGATCAAAGGTCACAGTGCGCATGGTTGTGTGGTACACTCTGAGGTCTTAATTAAGCTGTCAGTAACTCCTTCAATCCATGTTTTTTAGGTCTTCATCCACATCTTGGCATTTTCATGTTCATGTTGTAAACTCTTGCCGCTGGCATCACTGGGTTCAATCTCACTACTAATTTTAGTTTTCCTGCGTATCTTAGAAAGCACATCAGGCTAAGTCAACAAAAATATACATATATTAAAACATTACTAACACTGACTGGAACTGGACATCAACTGTGAGATACCATCTACAGAGGAAATAAGATAAGCTATCAATCTTCTGAAGGAAGGAAAGGGGGCAGGTCCAGATGGTATCCCAGCAGAAGCCATTAGGGCCAACACAAACACATCAATTTAGCAAAGTCTGGGAGACTGAAGAAATGCTAGCAGACTGGAGAGAAGTATATCTTGTGAAACTGCCCAAAAAAGGTGATCTACAGGAGTGTGAAAACTAGAGGAATTATGTTGCTGTCAGTTCCTAGAAAAATATTATTAATAAGTAGAATTTTTTTGAAAGATTAAAGCCTTTAAAGGCACATGAATAAAGGAAGGCCAAAACACACATACAGAATAGAGCTGGAGAACGAAGTTAGAAAGATGGGGAGGACATGGGGACACTCCATGCAATAGCAAGGGATATAATGACTTGGCATGAGTTGAGGGCCTATGCTCCATTGGGGGATAGAAAGGCAGAAGAAAGAACACTCAGTAGGTACTTTAGTCAAATTTTTAAAATGTTCTTTACACCAATAAAACCAGCACAGTTAGATAAGCTGTAAACAATCTCTTTCCAACGGTACCTCATTTAGGCTTGTATGTCATTTCTGACCTGAGATGTGTAGGTTTTTGTGGAGATGAGATGTAGAAAGCAGCTGCTAAAACTTGTGACCCAGAAACAAGGTTTTCTCTGCGCACCAAACTGCGCACATATCGTTTTGGCTTTGTTTACATTGAACTGTCATTGGACAAGATGGCAGGCAATGAGACACAGCCACTGGCTGAGCCAGCGATTGCCTGAAAAATGTCACTGTACATCTACCTAGCCACTGTTCAGAAAGAAATTTTATACACAAATGTAAAATTGGACGGAGAATTTAATTATAACTAGCATTGCCAGGACGAGTAACAGTTAAAGCCTAAAGCCAACCTTGAAAAACTTATCGCTATTTTTCAATCAAACTGATGTAACAGAAAAACAGAGGACGTCCGGCTGTCGTAGACATGCGCTGTTAATCTAGCAACTTTGGTCAAATTTTCAAAATCGTTTTATCCTCATAAAACAAGTACAGCTGCCTCCTTATTGAAAAACCCTTTCCAACGGTGCCTCTTTCATGCCTCTATGTCAAGTCTAAGCAGAGTTATTGAAGTTTTTGTGGGAAAAGTTAACAAAGAAGAAATATAAAAGTGAGCTGAAACTTGCTGCCCAGAAATCAGAAGTTTTAGAGTAGTGTTTAAAAACTGCTTTAACTTATAAAGTATTTTAAAAAGACCCTAGAAACTATATATTTTTGGATTCAGGGCAACAAGCTTTAACCGAATAAACATAAAATTTTTAGTAGTTACGCAATATCGACTAATAATTATTCAAAATGGCCGCCATTTATCATAATCATCAGTCGATATGTTCTCGTAAACTTTATAACGGTCTTTTAAAGTATTAAAAATTAAAAATAGACCAAAGATAACAGATACTGTTGTGTTCAGGGCAGCAATGTCTTACTGAATATCTGGAAATTTTTAGGTATTACATCATATCGACTAATATTATTTAAAAATGGCCGCCAATTATCATGAAAAAATATTTTAATTAAAAAAAATTGTAATGTTTTTTTTTTTTTTTTATATGGGAAAACTATTTGCTGTGGGTATATTATATATATCCAGAGCAAATTTTTTTCTCACCCTGATAGAACAATCATGTAAGTCATATGATAATTTTGATTTGATAATTTAAGTCATGCTCTCTGGTCAGTTATTTTTTAATATGGTGTCTAATTTATATTTTTGTTGTTGAATGGTGGAGTCTGAACAGAACAATCAACAAGCCATCAACATATCTGTGCATTAATCTTTATTGTCTATGTATATGTTAATCTGTTTATTAATCACCAATGCCGCTCTTCTCGTAACATGACTAAAAGAAGTTTGTATCTTTCTCACAGGTTTACGTCATGGTAAAAGTCTGAAAAAAAAAGAAAAAAAAATTAGTGAAAAAATGCATATACAAATAATGCAGTAGTCATTTAAAAAACAATTTTTTTAAATAATCGTGCAACAATACATCAGAAAAAAGTCTCCGTCAAAATGTTTGTACGACTTACCTTTTTTCACTCGTCCATGTTTACAAAGCTGACAGTTCTGTAATCATGCAAGACTGAAAAAGGAAAGAAGTAACTATAAATAACATATATATATATACACACACACGCACAAACAATTCAATATAACATTTTAAAACAACAATTTCATTAATTGTGCAACAATACAGCAGAAAAAAGCATTAGCCACAAATGTTTGTACGACTTACCTTTTTCACTCGTCCATGTTTAAAAAGCTGACAGTTCTGTAATCATGCAAGCCTGAAAAAGAAAAAAAAGTAACTATAAATAACATATATATATATACACACACACAAACAATTCAATATAACATTTTAAAACAACAATTTCATTAATTGTGTGTGCATTGATTGAGGTTAATAAGTAAGTAATTGCTATAAAGAAAAAATTACATATATTTTATACTAACAAACCATAAAAAATAAGATAAAGAAATTATAACTACTTATCTTTTTTCACCGTCCATGTCTGGAAGTTTACTTCTGGCTATCCTCAGAATAATGGGCACAAAAACATCCAAAAAGAGCCTCAGTCACGTGTCAGTCGCGCGCTTCCGACGACTTAATTTGCGGTTTTCCTGCGACTACCACCACCGCAAGATTTCCCCACGCCGCTCATGAGGGGCGTAGGGACTCTAAGTGGTGGCGGTAATCGGAAAACCGCAAATTAAGTCGACGGAAGCGCGAAACTGACACATGACTGAGGCCCTGTTTTTGGCCGGCATTGGCCGTCATCTTTTGTACCCGTTATTTGGAGGATAGCCTTACTTCTAACCTTAGAAGCCTGTATCATCCCTGACGCTGTTCTGAAATAATACTAGACAATGTGCTTTATTAAATTGTTAAACAATGCAAGATAAAAGAGAGTGTTACATGACTTTTTTATTACTCTAACATACAAATGCTTAATTTATTTCTATTGCTTTGTTTTATATATGACATTCAGTTTAACAAAATGTCAAATCTCCAGTGGCGAAGTCTGCTAGAAACTGTTTCATTGTCTAGGTGAAGGAGGTCTCTGCTGCTTGTTCCTCGTGCTCCTTCCAAGAACAAAGTTCGATTTCCGTGTTGAGAGGAATTTTCTTTGTGTCCACATTTCTTATCATCTCGAAGTAAACACAGTCCTTTTCTCCATCATTCCAGATGTGCCGCAGTAACACACCTGACAGAGCATTAGTGTCACTAAAAAAATTCCTTAACATATCTTTTGACTCCTCAGCTACACTTTTAAACAAATCTATCTCAAGTATTGCAAACATGGACTTGGATTTTTTAAATTCTGCTGTCAGATCTCTCTCACATTTATCCCTAAGTGCCTTGTCCCACTTTCTAATTTTTCCTGCTGACATTTCTTCTGTACCTCAGACTGCTGCTGCCTCACCTTAGCTCCACGACGAACTGCAAAGTCTACCAGGTACTTTTGGAAGTCGTCATCAAATGTCTGCAGCCATTGCAATGTTTTGTTTTGGGCAGCCTTCACCTTTGCGTCAATGAACCCCATGGTGGCATTGGGAGCTTTTTGCATCACTGAATCCACCCTTGCAAGATTTCTCTCAGCCCCTATGTTATGGAATTCTGCAGATGATGTCTTTTTAATCAATTCAGGAGACGGATTAGATAAGGGCCCATCTAAATAAGGTTTAAACTGCCTATTAAGTGTTTGAATAAAAGCCTCCGCTAAATTTTTGGATACTAAGTTAAAATTTTCACATGGAAACTGAGGTTGGTTCAATGCTGTCTTACGCAAATCCCTACCAAAAGCATCACGTTCCGTTTCTATAAGGTATTCTGGTTTCGCTTCAACTATCTTCAAGCCTTCGAGACAATCCTTCACCTGACTTACTGCTTCTAAATGACCAATTTCACTGTTGTCTGTATATAACAGCTGCATCCAAGGCCCTGTGACAAAACGTGAATATAATCCCAGCACCTGCAAGTGAAGCAGGACTCTCTCGTCTGTCAAGTTTTCATGTATTTTAACACAAAGTAATTTTGGCCGTTTGTGCTCGACAAACTGTGTCAATAAATCTCTGTGCAAATAAATGACCGCTGCCATATGGAACATGACATTCAAACGATTCCCGACATAGCGCTTGAAGATGCTGATATTTTTGTTCTGCAAAAAAGCAATGAATGCACCTGGATCACCAGACCCATCCTTGTGACGCAATTTGGATATCTGGTGAATCAGCATTGCAGCACGACATCCCAAGGCTGTTCTCTGATTGTCTTGCTCTGTAATGTGATCCTTTTCAAGCTTGTACAACACATCACGGGCAGTTCTGGCAAGACCATCCAATGGGTGTACCATACACTTCAGGTCGGCCAAATATCCGATGTCCCCCTGAAGTTTTTGGCTCACACAATGGTTGACAGCAGCTCTGTCCGTCATGGTGCTGTTTATTTTACCTTTCACTGCCTCCTTGAAAGCAGCTACTGGAATCTTAAAAGCGTCACAGTACATCTCAGAAACATCAGATAGAGCCTCAAAGACGTGCCGGTACAGCTGTTCTGTTGTAGACCCTGAAATAACCCTAATATTTAAAGTTAAAGACTGTTTATGACCTGATGTTATAAGAGTCACATGAACTTCATTAATATGGGATCCTTGTCTGGTTGTTGAATCCCATCCCAGTGTAGCAGCTTCGCACTCATGCAGCATCTGGCCAACCTGAATGTTGGCAAGTACCCTAAGTTCATACACCATCTGTGCTACTGTGGATACAGAGGGAACATTTAAAAGAATTTTGTTAAAGACAATTCCTGAAATAGACGATAACACACAAGTGAAATATTTGCAACACTGACATTATGCATCAAGCACTCATAGACTGACTGGCGAAATCTGTGAAAATATTTTCCTGCTTCTTTTGTTTCAATAGTGCGATGATCAGCTAAAGATTCTTCCAGCTTGGCTACTTCATTTTCCAAATATGAAATATGTTCTCTTTCTTTGCGCAGCTTGGTTTTCATTTCTTGAATGTTCAAGGGAAACTTCTTAGACTCCTGTGTGATTTCATCAATTTCCTTTTTTAAACGATCCCTCTCCTTCTCTGTTGTTTTTATTAAACGTTTTGAAATTATAGCCTGCCGTTTCAAACAATTTTTTTCCTCCGCATATGCTTCAAGAGGAGCAACCCTTTTGAGTAACTTTCGATGTGTCCTGCGTTCCAGTCTATTTACTTTTCTCATTTCTGTATATGCTCTCATTATCATGACATATTTAGATCTCCAAAGAGTGGCTGACTGTGATTGCCTCCTGATCTTTTCATTCAGAGTTTTCAAAGACATCTGTTTTCTTTCCTTTCTGTAATGCAGTCTAAGTGTTTTAATCTGCATTCGCAAGCTTTTGTTCTCTTTCAGCATGTTCAGATTTGTCCGCTGCTTGTTGACACAGTTGTCACAGTCCCTTTTTAGACGCTTTGGCGATGGTGACCTAGAGCGCACTAAAAAGGATAAATCGCTATGAACAGAGTCAGAGGTTAACCCCACAACAGCAACCACTGATGGTTCTGAAGTGTGTTGTAAAGGCATTGGTACAGATGTGTGTTCTGGTTGTGTAAACAGTGTGTTTGTATAGTCTGGTTGCATGAGTGCTGTGGAAGTTATAGCCGATGAATCAACTGCTTGTGCTGTATCATCCTGAAACGATATGCCAAATGGCTCTTGGCTTAACCTGATAAAACCATCCCACTGACTCTGAACTGGGTAGCAGATTTTTTTTTTGGTTATGCTCTTTAAATTATTAATAGCACTTAATGTTCGTTGCTCATTTATATGTTTGTCTGGCTCTGCCATCTGCACAATTTCCTTTAATCTTCTGCGAACATCAGAATCAGAAAGTTTGTCATTAACAAGTAACCTTATTACGTAGCCCTTCTGGATTGGATACTCAGGCTCAAAGCTTGCCAGGTGTGCTCTCATATCACTAGCGGTTCTTTTATTTGCCATTGTGAGACAGTAAATCTGCGCAAGGAAAAAAAATTGTTGATAGTGATAGTGGGACTGATACTATACTGATGATGCTGATGCTGAAATTAAAATGTCAGATAATAATATTTCACTGCTGACAAGTAGAAAAATTAGAGTAGACTAATTGAAACAGGCATATAATGAATAATACATTAAATATACAATGAAACAGAAAACAAGTCAAAAAGCAACGTCATCTGTAATGCAGTGTTGCTATGGCAACATGCTTTTGGCAAACCAACCACCCATTCGTTTCTTTGAGACAGATCTGATTAAAATCTGTATATCTAATTATTCCGATCATTGAAAGAGTTAACATTTATCTGAGAACTGTAGAAATGGATAGTGAATTCAACTGTATCTAGCATAATTCTATATCCCAGTATATAACTATAATGTAAAACAAAATAACTAGATGAAATTTTTCAAGAATAGTAGAATCTTGTGGTGACTAGTGTTCCCCATGAAACCCTAGCCACATCAATAAATAATCCCAAATTTCTAATATATAAGATGAAATTATTTAAAGGCTTCAAATAGTGTCAGAATGTACTTAATATAATAAAACAATAATAATAAATGTGCACTTTAACGAGGTTAGAGTACGTTGACTATGAAGACGATTCTCGCCAGGTTTCAAAATGGAGGCTGGCGTGCCACTAGAAATTGACTTTCAAATTATGCACTTCTAAAATGTACTGTGAATTAGTCCCGTAAGTAATACTGATGAAACTTTACACACTAATAGATAAACGGATGCTGAATCTAATTATTCTTAGTAAATTTCTATAGTTTGCCATCAAAACCGTTTACTGATATGGTGATCTTACCTATATATTCACAACGGAACAACGAAAACATACAGTCAACCACAGATTTTAGCTTACCATGTGCTCGCAACTGAACATAAAGCCTGTCGTTCGAGCTATTTATAGCTAGGGAAACCCCATGATTTAGCGTGCTTTTCAAACGAATTTAGGCCACCCCGAATCGCGCCGAAGTTTTCCGTAAGCACATTTTTGCTAGATCGGTGACGTCATCATTATTCAAAGGTCACGTGCCGGGGGCGTGTCCGTAGTCGCTACCGTATGGGATCAAATGTTACATTTAGGTGTGTCACCACACCTCCCACATCCCTGTGTGATCAAATGTTACATTTAGGTGTGTCACCACACACCTCTCACATCCTTGTGGGATCAAATGTTACATTTAGGTGTGTCACCATACACCTCTCACATCCGTGTGGGATCAAATGTTACATCTTTCCCGTGTGAATTCTGAGGCCCCACGTCAGAGGGGGGATCTCATGCCAGCCTAACAAGCATGTTGTAAAAGTCAAACCCATTTTAGGCTTCCTTCAAAGGCGGAGTGCATCTGCCTGAGGCAATGAACTAACAGCCTGCATACAAATTGCAAGAAAAACTCAAGTTCTGGAACAAAACTGAAGTCTAGAAGTGATCAAACAACCAGAATTTCCTGCCAGAGTTTACAGCCAGTACATGTGAAGAAAAATTACTTCACATTACTGTATAATTAGGTGATCGTGGTCCATTCACTAATCTTGGCTCCCATGAGTAAAGCATTATATGCTCGATGCAACACTG
Organism: Candidula unifasciata; assembly: GCA_905116865.2. Lineage (NCBI taxonomy): Eukaryota > Metazoa > Mollusca > Gastropoda > Stylommatophora > Geomitridae > Candidula > Candidula unifasciata. Next base: position 549,638 of record CAJHNH020002773.1, read on the forward strand.
GAATAATAAGAGCTGTAACTAAACAAAAAAATGTTTAACCACATGGGAGACAAGTTAAACTTTACAAACTGTATAGATACAATTGCCTCAGGAAAATTATGAACCCAAAATGGGATGAATTCAAAAGTGTTGACAAAATAAGAGAAATGTCTGAGCAACCACTGGTATCAAAAGTTTTAAGGCAGAAAAGATGACGATATCTTAGACACAAGAATATAACCGAATATCGTCTATTCATTACCAACTGTGTGCATTCAGAATGTCATTTATGTCTTACATATGAAAAACCCCTAGCAACCAGTCAGCACACAGAGGAGACAATATCCCACTGAAAACAGATGAACAGTCACCAAACAGGCACTAAAATGAGAAATTAATGGATTGTGAAAATGAACATGTCCAAGAGAAACCTGAAGACAAATGATGATTGAGGTCAAAGGTGCTGAACTGGATTGCATCCATATCATAATATCAAAGTAACTGTATAGCACAGAATGGAATAAATAAACAGACTGCCTGCCCTAAGGCAGATACGGTCAAGGCCTTTTGGGAACAAGCAACGGAATCACTAGAAATAGAAGATTATTATGGCCTGGAGAAAATGAGGCATCTGGTTGTAACCAGAGGGTTTGGCCAGCTCACTAAACTCAGAGGAAAGGCAAGACGGACATATAACCAGATTGTGACCGGTATCATCAGTACCGCAACTCTGCGCTGGCTGCTGAGGATGAGGACAGAGCATGAATGGGAATGCCCTGAGTGCTGTGATGTCAATTCTTGACTCAACACAACTGTCAGCTCTAGGTAACATATAATGGCACAGTAAGACAATGAATGAATAACCAGATACACACCATTTAAAAGTTTTAAAGCCTCCTCTTTGGTCCTTGTGATCTGTTCTCCTTTCCAATTCTGTGGTCGTCGTGAATCTCTGTGTTTCACCAACAGGTGAGAGCATGTCACTTTACCAGACATTTCTTCCGCAGGTTCGGTTGGTGTCTCCCACTGACTCTCCTTTGTGTAGATGTTCAAATAGTAGTCTTTACCTTTATCACACACAAAAGAAAGCATACGTGTCAACCTTTATCACACACACAAAAAGCATATGTAAACCTTTATCACACACAAAAGAAAGCATACGTGTCAACCTTTATCACACATTAAAAAAAGCATATGTAAACCTTTATCACACACAAAAGAAACCATACATAAACCTTTATCACACACAAAAGAAAGCATCCCCCACGTGGGTTCCGGGGCCCCATTGTGCGGAAAACAAGAATAGACCCACTGCCTCCCCAAAAGCATGTCGTAAGAGTTGACTAATTGGGGAGCTTCCTTTGAAGTCGGAGTGCATCTGCCGGAGAGGCAGTCTGTATTCAAGATAATAAGATCTGTAAAACTGATGCACACGCAACACTCAGGTTCTGGAGCAGGACTGCAGTTCAGTAGTGGACGAGCAACCAGAACTTTCCGCCAGAGTGTACAGCTTGTGAACGCGACGAAAAAGAAGAAGAAAAGAAAGCATAAGTAAACATTAATCACTCACAAAAGAAGGCATACGTAAACCTTTATCACACACAAAAGAAAGCATACATAAACCTTTATCACACACAAAAGAAGGCATACGTAAACCTTTATCACACACAAAAGAAAGCATATGTAAAATCACACACAAAAGAAAGCAGGCCTCTTTATCACACACAAAAGAAAGCATACATAAACCTTTATCACACAAGAAAGTATACAATATAAACCTTTATTTTATTATACAACAGAAAGTATCTATTCAACTTCCTTTGGCTATCCTCTGAATTACAGTCCTAAATTATCAAGGCCGAAAATATACCCTAACAGGGCCTCAGTCACATGTCAACTGCGGGCTTCGGGCGACTTAAATAGCTCACTTCCAGTGACTACCGCCACGAGTATCTGCTAAACGCGGCATGGATTGGAGCTAAACTAGATGGCTGGGACTCACGAGCAGCAGCTTCTGCATCTCCCTTCATTTTATTTGCTTATTTAGTCCCAGCCATCTATGATCTAGTTTAGCTCTGCTCCACGCTGCGCATAACGGCATGGGAGATACTGAACTCTCGCTCGGCGTTGGTGGCGGTAGTTGCCAGAAGTCCGTAATTCACATGTGGCTGAGGCCCTGTTAGGGTATATTTTCGGCCCTGATAATTTGGGACCGTTATTCTAATTCGGAGGATCGCCCTTCATTTATCACACACATAAAAAAAGCATGTGTAAATTATCAACACAAAAGAAAGCATGTGCAAACCTTTATCTCAGACAAACGAATACAATATTAAATAAAATAATATTCTAAAAATAAAACAGGAAAGAGATTCAGCAGTTTGCAACCATTTCCTTTTATTAAAATTTGTTAAAACAATCGGCTTTGCTTTTTTAATAAACAGGTTTAAGATTACAATTTACAGCAAAAATTAAATTATGTGCCGGGCTGAATGCGACTGTGGAGCTCCGAAGTGGGTGCCGGTTACCACCAGACATAAAACGTTGCATTAGCGTTTATGACATGGACTCAGCTAGAGTACAGTGGACGCTTGTTTGAAATCCGTTATATTATAATGATATGATTATGGATGAGCTTAACGTCTTCACAAAGACGTAGCTGAACAGACTGACAGTATTTAAATTAGTTTTAGTTTATTTAAAATAATTTATGAAACAACAGATTCATTCAATCATTCATAATTCATCCAGTCAATCACAATCCGCCATTCATTGTTGAAATGTATTTTAATTAAATTATTATTTTAATTTTACTTATTTAATATAATTATATTATGTTATTCATATTGCCAGAATAATTTGTTCTGTATATTCAAAGATAAACAAGTATTTATCACGTAAACTGAGGACAGCCGGTGTGACTGTGTCAGGCTGGCAACCTACCCGAGGATCTGCTTGTTCGTTTTTCCCAACCAGGCGGCAGACTGGACATCTTTTCTTTATAGAAACTCTGGGGCTGGTGGAGTTATCTTCCCCACCAGACAGACCGCGGAGTGGCGTCCCCTGTTTGCTTCCGCCCAGGCACTGGTCGGTTACTTAGGTCTGATCCGTGGTTATGGTGATCATGTGGAATGGAAAAACATAACAGCCTACACTTATTAGCATTGTATATGAGGATGACGATGATGATAATTTATTGCTACGAAAAGTACCCCCTCCCCCCCCCCCCCACAAACACTTTTTTTAGTTCACCTTCTCCAGATGTTGAAGTTTTGTAAATGTAACAAACTCTCAGAGCGTGCTTCAGAAAAATGAAACTGGTGTCCTGTGCGCATAGTGGCTTGCCTCAATAAGGATAAGACCCGGGTCATGGATTTTATTTACATGATATTCGGGTGTGTGAGGTAACGAACAGACTGATGGATTAGCTGTTACCGCTTCTCTAGGCAGTGAGGTACTATGTGATAAAGCGGATTAGCTGCTGCCGCTTCTCTGGGGGATGAGCTAGTATATGATAAAGCAGATCTGATGAAGGCTTTATGGACAGTGTAAAAGAACAGATAGAGAATCCATACACCAAAAGACCAATTCAGCCGGGGGAGGGGAGGGGGGGTTCTGGCATATTCAACACTGGGGGGGGGGGACAAAGTCGGACTTTTAATCAGGCTGCAACTGGTACCATTAATATGTCAACTCGTCGTGGGCTACTGAAGAAGGGGACGGAGCACGTGTGGGAATGTCCCGAGTGTAGTGATGTCAGTTCTTCATTCATTCATTCATTTGCCTCCAGACTTGAAATTTGTAGATTACACATCTCAAGGATGAGAATCCAACTGCTACAAATTGGGAAATCCCGTTCATCTGTTTGACTATATAGGTGTGCTTTTTCTAGGCAAATTTACGTCCGGTAGTTTGTCATTGCTTTCTGGACAGTTGGCTTTCTTGATACCACTGTCGAAGCCCGCAGCTGTGATCGAACCCGGCACCCGGCATTACGAAGCGTTCGCATCGACTTGGCCACAAAGCTGACTGTTTAGCTTTATAACACAGCTATATTGAGGAAATGATTACCATATGTAGTTCAGCGGAAGTGTGTTGGAAACGAGAGAAGCAGCTGGGCAGCGCGCTTGTTTCTTGTTTGCGACACCCGACATTTATTTCCTTCATTTAGTTGTGGACAATAATAAAATCCAAACCTGCACGGTTCTTAGAAACTCCACAAGCCATAGGACCTCCCCGGTGCCCTAACCATGTCCTACGTGGCTCTTGTTTATTTTTAAGGTGTTCTTTCGGTATACCTGGGCTCTGAGAACCTTCCCCCCGGATCGCCCTCAATCTTTTTTTTTTTTTCACTAATTCTCCATTTGTTTTGTTTTTCCTTTGTTTATTTCTATGCCCCTGTGGGTTCCAGTGCAAAGACATTCTATTTATATTGTTCTCGCGTTTTCTCAAGGTCCACTGGAACTTATTAGGTTCTCTTCCAAAGCTCTACATTAGTGATTCTATCATAACATTAAATGCCCTCTATTCTGCACAGGCACCAGTTAACGAATGTCTGTAGTTTACTAGTAATTGCCTTAGTTGTTCTCCATGTTTCCTCTCCATACAATAGTACTGTTTTGAGATTAGAATTACACATTTTAAGTTAAGTATTAGTATTAATTTCTTTTGATGTCAACAAACTTCCTAGTGCTGTGAAAGCGCCTCTTGCTTTTTTTTTATACATACTTTAATATCTATGTCAGCCCCCCCCCCCCCTTCTTATCTAAATTACTACCCAAATAGATGTACGACTCCATGGCGACCGGTCATTTCCTGCAGTACTCTATCTTTTCGTATGGACTTTAAAAATATACATAAGAATCGTCGCCGGAGCTACAGGGCACGTGCTCTGCGCTTGACACTTTATTCAGCGGTTAGTGAAGAGGGAGTGAGGAGGAGACGACGAGGAAATGGGGAGAGAAGAAGGCATAGAAATAGGAGGGCGGGTGCTAGGAAAACAAAGCGAAAAGCGGAGAGATTGAGTTTCAATCATGTAAGAGTGGGATACTGGAACTGTCAGAGTGTTATGCAGAGAGGTCCTGTACTGGAGAGGTTGATTTTTTATTTTGATGTCATGATGCTCCAGGAGTTAAATACAGACAGATATTATTGCCCTGGGTACGTCAGTTATATAAACCCTGTTGGACAGGAGAGACATGGACAAGGTCTGGTGGTGAAGGAGGGAGTGAAGCATGTGGTGCTTGACTTGAGCCAGTGGAACCACAGTGGACGAGAGGTTCAAGGGATACAGGTGGAGATTGGTGGCTTAAGTTGGAACCTCATAAATATATATGCCACGGTAGACTGTTTTGTCAGAAGTGAACTATGGAGCTGGCTCAAGGAATTGGAGGAGTTACCAGGTGATAGGTTACTCATATGTGGGGATTTCAACACGAGGAACAGAGAATGGGACAGCAGTGGAGAAAACGGACAGGGAATTGCTCTTGCAGAGGCCATGGTTGACTCCGATATGGTCTGCATCAATGATGGGAGGCCGACTAGAATGGCAATGAGGCCTGGAGATGCAGACACAACCATTGACTTGACATTTGTCTCTCAGTCGTCGGTTTTAGATGTTAAATGGACTGTCCTGAATGACCATGGAAGTGATCACCTACCATGTTCAGTCTTGATTTCTAAACACAGTAAGGTTAAGGTTGGGAGAGCACGCAAGACCTTCCAGTATAAGTGGACCAACAACCTACTTGGACGCCTCAGACAGGGAGCATGCAAAAGAACTGCCAGAACTAATTTTCTACAGCCCCCATTGTGGACTCCAGAAGTAGAACAGGCATGGAAGGCAAAGAGAGCCGCAGTGAAGCAGCTAAAGAAAGTACGACAGACACCCTCAAGCTCACGATAGGAAGTGGAGATGGCGGAGAATGTGAAAAAAATATAATGTGGAGGTTTTCAAGCGCTGTGCTGCAGAGGCCAAAAGAGCAAAGTGGGAAACTTTTGTGAATGACATGGGAGGCGATAAAACATTGGGGAAATTCTGGAAACTGCAAAGGCAGGTGCAAAGAAAAGATCGGCCTATGACAATCGGAACAATTTGTAGAGACGATGGTCTGCGTGTGACAACAGAAGGAGAAAGGGGATGCTTTTCTCCATAGGTTTATAGCTCAGACAGATCATAATGATGTAGACATCAGGGATGCAGTTAGAAAGGAGTTAGCTGGCACCTTGAAAAATATGCATTTTGAAGACTTGATACAAGTGGAAGATAACAAACAAATTTTGAAAAAAAGCAAAAGACACTGCACCAGGGCCTGATGGTTTCAGGTATGGTCACATGAAGGCTTTGGGCGATGTAGACCTGGCAGAGATGGCCGACTGTTTTAACCAGAGTATTAAGACAGCATCAGTACTGCAAGACTGGGTGCACAGCTATCTAATCCCACTACCAAAACCTTTTAAAGATCATTCGTAGCTTAGTGGCTTTAGAATCATCACCTTACAAAACACATTTGGGAAGGTCTTAGAGAAGATAGTTGCTGTAAAGTTACAAGAATTTTTGTAAAGGGGGAAGCTTCTCCCAAGATGTCTGTTAAGTTACAGGCCAGGAAAGGACACTTGGGCAAATGCGGCCACTTTTGCTTTTGACGTATATTAAGGGTTCCAGAACAGACAGGAAACTATGGCGGTAGGACTGGATCTCGAGGATGCTTATAACAGAGTGAGATACGACATCTTAATGACTGCACTGAGGGAGAAGGAGGTCAATCCATTGCTGGTGAATTGGTTTGCAGCTGTCCTGTATTCACATCGGGTTGCTCTCCGACTGGGCTCATGGACCTCTGAACCATGCACTTTGGCCCCAGGACTGCCACAGGGATCCGCCATCTCGCCTGTGCTCTTCAACGTGTATACGAGCAAGATTGCAAGCCTAGAAGCACCAGGAGTTGGACGGATACTGACTTTTGCGGATGATATACTTGCATATAGGCAGGGGGAAGAGAGGGAACAAACTGCTCGGGAGCTACAAGCGACATTAGATAAAGTGACTGAGTGGTGTACAGAAATGAAGGCTGTCGTCCACCCGGAAAAGGCGTCTGTTTTGTGGTGTTCTCTGGACAACAAAATTGTTAAAACTAATGTCCCAAGTCTCACGATAGATGGTAGAAACCTCAACAGAGAGAGCAGACTGAAGTATCTGGGAATTACATTTGACAGGAGCCTGTCATTTAAGGACCACGTGGAGAGTGTTGTGACGAGATGCCAAAAAGGACTTTGTGCACTTAAGACTATGGCTGCAATTGACATAGAGCAGACAATGCTTTTCACACTATATCAGTACCTGATCCTGTCAGTGGTGGATTATGGCCTGGGACTGCTTACCGTCTCAAAGAGTCAGATGGACAAACTAGAGGGCATACAGAACGCGGCTATGCGGGTCATTCTGGGTTGCACCAGAGACACCCCAGTGGTGTGTATGCGATACATCCTTGGTTTGCCGACGGTTGCAGGTAGGCACAAGGTGATGCATGAGAAGTCATATCTCAGGGTAGCTGCAGACACAGACCACCCTCTGCATGAAGCTCTGGGTGCAGTTAAGGGTCAGCGGCTGATAAGAGGGAGGTCATGGATGGCTCAGGCAGAAGACACAATCAGACAGGTTTGCATCCTTGAAAACATTAGGCGAGGAGAGGAGTGGGTCAAAGTGCCACCTGAGCAGTCAGACTTGTGTAGAGTCATAATCACGCTGAGCCGGGAATGCAGAGACTGGCCAGCAGGTGCCACAGAGGTGGAAATTCAGCAATTAATTCAAGATAATGCTCGCTCAGAGGATTTGATCATTTACACAGACGGTTCAGTGCCAAGAGGCAAAAGAAGTGCTTGGGGCTTTTTAGCAAAAGTTAATGGTCGACGTTTGGTGCAGCAGAGCCTAGCATGTGATACCACAACATCCAGCTTAAGAATGGAGGTGGAGGCGGTCACTGCAGCTTTCCGCTGGCTAGAGAACACGACACACACACACACACATTGTAAATGTAACAGACTCAGAAAGCATGCTGAGGAAGATCAGAACAGGTATGCTTCGTGCAGAGTGGCATGCTTTGCTGCGGAGGACACGAGTGAGGAGTATTGTCTGGATTTTTTCACCGGGTCACACAGGTGTGTTGGGAAATGAACAGGCGGACAGACTGGCTGGCTCTGCACAACTTAGTGGAATACTGATACATGATAGGGCAGACGTGGTTAGTGCCTTGTGGGAGAGCGTGTACAATGCAAAGGAGCAGATGGATCACCAGTTTGGTGAGATTGATGCAGTTGGGGGTGACGAGAGGTTCTGGCAGAAGCTCAAGGCTCAGAGGAAAGGCAAGACGGACATTTAATCAGAAAGCTACTGGCACCATTAGTATCGGAACTCTTCGCTGGCTGCTGAAGATGGAGATGGAGCGCTTATGGAAATGCCCCGGGTGCTGTGATGTCAGTTCTTGAATCAATTCAATAAAATCATGTACGACTCCAAGTCTTGGCGTGGGATACCAGTAAGAGAAACCACATTACTATTTGCCTGATTTATTCTCATTATCTTTGTCTTTTCTTTGTGGATTTGCAACCAAACTGCTGTGACCTCGTATCATGTATGTTTATCTTGCACCTGGTCAAAAAGAGACAAAAAAGGGACAAAAGAGAAATCTCATCAGTAAAGACTAGATTATCAAGTTGTTTTGTAGGGGTCCACTGAATTTCATTTCTGTTGTTAGCAGTTGCTGTGTTCATAATTCAGTCTATTGCCAGTTTTAAAAAAAATATCAGAGGCGACAAAAGACCCACTTTTTTTTTTTTTTTTTTGGCTGGTGTATCTGTTAGCTTTCACCCCATGAAGAATTTGACATTATATGTTCCTCTGGAATGTGCAATCTTTATGATATGGATGGAATCCAGTCTGGCACCTTTGACCCCACTCATCAAAGTTTGTCTTAATATTTATTTTGGCCTTCCTCGTTTCCTTAATTCATTTGCTTTTTATTCTTGTGCCTATTCGCAATCCGGTTTAGCCAACTACGCTAGAGAGCCGGGCGTAAGACCAAATAAATATTGTTCTTTATCAGCCCTTATCTGCTTTCTTTTTTCTCTAATAAACAACATCTTTCTATGGGTCCTATTGTGGAGAAAACAAGAATAGACCCACTACCTTTCCCTACAGCCATGTCCTAAGAGTCAACTAGCTGGGGGCATCCTTCGAAGTAGAGTTCATCTACCTCAGAGGCAAGGAATCAAGAGTCTGCACACAAATAAGCCAGATATGTAAAACAGATGTGCACACAACACTCAGGTTTTGGAATAAAACTAAAGTCTGGAAGTGGATGAACACGCAGAACTTTCCACCGGAGTTTACAGCTGGTGAATGTGAAGAAGAAGAAGAAATGATTGCAATACTGATCCTGAAATCTCAGGCACTTATTATTATGGAAGATTCTTTTAACCTGAACAGACAGCCATAGACTAAATCCCATAGCCATAGACAGAATCCCACAGCCATAAACTGAACCCCATGCATTTCTGTAGTATGATAGAACACTATAATCTGGAAAGACAAAAAAAAGTGCCAATAGGTCATCATCATTTTCATCAATTTCCACTTCTGCCGTTAAGCCTTGTGGGGAGGAACAGTTTGCGATCCAATCCTTGATGGGCAGCAATGACTACTGTCATTCTGTGTCGATGTAGGCGCTCTTTAATGTTGTCAGTCCATGTTCACCTAGGACAGCCTCTTGCTTCCACTTCGGATATTTTCATGTATAGCGCTTGCATTGACAGTTGTTCTGGCTGCATTCTTACTACATGACCAAAACATTTGATCTTGTTTGGCAATGAATTTGCTGCATGGTGTTGTTCCTATAGGTGACGTACATATATCTGCTTCTTCTTCTTAGTGTTTGGTTTTTGCATGCTTAGGTCAGACCACTGAGTGGGTTTGCCTCTATGAATCCCCATGTCAGCTGCAATTCATCCATGGTTCCCCATAGCTTGCTCAGTGCACTCTGCCTCTATGAATTCGCATGTCAGCAGCAAGTCATCCATGGTTCCTCATAGCTTGCTCAGTGCACTCTGCTCTGAAGACTAAGTGTACATGCCTCTATGAATCCCCATGTCAGCTGCAAGTCATCCATGGTTCCCCATAGCTTGCTCAGTGCACTCTGCTCTGAAGAGAAGAAAGTGTACATGCCTCTATGAATCTCCATGTCAGCTGCAAGTCATCCATGGTTCCCCATAACTTGCTCAGTGCACTCTGCTCTGAAGAGAAGAAAGTGTACATGCCTCTATGAATCTCCATGTCAGCTGCAAGTCATCCATGGTTCCCCATAACTTGCTCAGTGCACTCTGCTCTGAAGACCCAATGTACATGCCTCTATGAATCCCCATGTCAGCTGCAAGTCATCCATGGTTCCTCATAACTTGCTCAGTGCACTCTGCTCTGAAGACCCAGTGTACAAAGAATTTAATAAACCAAACATTTGTGGCTCTGACAAATATTTTATTTACATTTGCTCATGAAAAAAACTGCCTTCAGTAACACACACTTCTTTCTTCTTATATACACTGTAACCAGAAATCCATATCGAAGTAACAATAACAAATTACATTACTTCAATGATCATTATCCCCATGCGAGGATCCGAGACCAGATCCCAGAGGCAAATGAATGGACCCCCTGTCTCTTAACAAGCATGTCATAAAAGGCTGACCCCCCCCCCCCCGTGTGGGTTCCGGAGCCCCATTGTGGGGAAACAAGAATAGACCCACTGCCTCCCCAAAAGCATGTCGTAAGAGTCGACTAATTGGGGAGCTTCCTTTGAAGTCGGAGTGCATCTGCCGGAGAGACAAGGAACCAACAGTCTGTATTCAAGAGAATGAGATCTGTAAAACTGATGCACACTCAACACTCAGGTTCTGGAGCAGGACTGCAGTTCAGTAGTGGACGAGCAACCAGAACCTTCCGCCAGAGTTTACAGCAGGCGAACGCGAAGAAGAAGAAGAAGAAAAGGCTGACTACTCAAGGATTTGCTGAAATTGAATGTGCTGCATCAAAAGGTGCGAATATCACAGCCTAGCTGTGAACCACAACACAACATGCCAGTCACCCATTTTAGAGGCAAATGCAGGAGGAGGGGAAGAATGATCACTCAAACCTTATCTTTCAGAACTGTTAACACTAGGCTCATTTTTTTTTAAACTGTCCATTTTCAAGCACGCAGTCAGGGCCAGTGGTCAGTGCAGAGTCTTCCAGAAGATCCTGGCCATGGTCAATCATGAGCTGATCTTCAGGTAAGTAGCCAGCGGAATGATCAGGAGGCAGCAGCTCCACCTTCTCGGCTTGGGTCCCCACAAACATCCTATCTGGCGTTAAAAGGTCCATATTACTGTCAATATTGTCAACAATATGGTCAAGATGCCACTGACGAGATATCAGGGCTCTCTGGGTGTCAAAGAAGCCATACCGCAATCGACGAATGCCGCTGCAGACAGCTGTGGTTTTCAACTTAAGGGCAAGTTCGTGGACCAAACATCGGAGATACTGACATGTTTCATTAATGCAGTGTATTTCTGTGGATGAAAATAAATTAAAAAATTTTTTTTAAAGTTTTTCTATGTAACACTTAAAAAATATATATATAAACACACTTTATTAATATAATGTGTTTCTGGGGATTAAAAAATATTTCAATTAAAAACAAAAATGTCAGTATTATTAAAAACTGGAACATATTTCATTAATGCAAAATTTGTCTGAGGACTAAAAGAAGAATATGAGCACACAAAAAAAAGAGTTTTTCTAAATATAATTGAAGACTTAACACATTTCACTAATGCGTCTGCTTTGGTATTAAAAGACATATTTTTGTTGACCTGCTCATTAAGCTAAAACACTACTTAACAAAACTATTCTTTTCAAGCTTAAAGACACAACAGAAACTATCCTCATCAAGTTAAAACACGCAATGAAACTATCCTTATCAAACTGCAGTGCTGTTATACATCACATAAGGCCCAGTTTAGCTCTTCACTCAGTTCTTTCCTGTGCAATCCTGAAACCATGTACAGAATCCTGATACCATGTATAGAATCCTGATACCATGTATAGAATCCTAAAACCATGTATAGAATCCTGATACCATGTATAGAATCTTGATACCATGTAAAGAATCCTGAAACCATGTATAGAATCCTGAAACCATGTACAAATTCCTGAAACCATGTACAGAATCCTGAAACCATGTATAGAATCCTGATACCATGTACAGAATCCTGATACCATGTACAGAATCCTGATACCATGTATTGAATCCTGATACGATGTATAGAATCTTGAAACCATGTATAGAATCCTGAAACCATGTATAGAATCCTGATACGATGTATAGAATCCTGAAACCATGTATAGAATCCTGATACCATGTACAGAATCCTGATACCATGTACAGAATCCTGATCCCATGTACAGAATCCTAATACCATGTATTGAATCCTGATACGATGTATAGAATCTTGAAACCATGTATAGAATCCTGAAACCATGTATAGAATCCTGATACGATGTATAGAATCCTGAAACCATGTACAGAATCCTGATACCATGTATAGAATCCTGAAACCATGTACATAATCCTGATACCATGTATAGAATCCTGATACCATGTATAGAATCCTGAAACCATGAATAGAATCTTGATACCATGTACAGAATCCTGAAACCATGTATAGAATCCTGATACCATGTATAGAATCCTGATACCACGTATAGAATTCAGCCCAGCACCTTTGACCTCCCTCAACAACATTTGTCTTAGGATTTATCCTCAGTCCATTTGTTTCCCATTATAGTGCCCATTTAGTGATTCTCTGTCCACTTCTCCTCATGTTACTCCCAATACATTGCCATTTTCACCTCCTCACAACTGTTGACACCAGCAACTGTACAGATCTTTCTCTTATTTCTGCATCTTTCTTGAACTCATCCCTTAATGTTCATCAATTTCCTCTGGAATCTGTTTATGAATGCATTTAATTTTTACTCCTCCCCGTGTGGGTTCCGGGGCCATATTTTAGGGAAAACAAGAATAGACCCACTACCTACATAAAAGCATGTCGTAAGAGTCGACTAATTGGAAGCTTGCTTCGAAGTCGGAGTGCATCTGCCTGAGAGGCAAGGAACCAGCAGTCTGCATACAAATGAGTCAGATCTGTACAACGGATGCACACGCAACACTCAGGTTCTGGAACAGGACTACAGTCCAGAAGTCGGTGAACAACCAGAACTTTCCTCCAGAGTTTACAGCTAGTGAAAATTTTTACTCCACGTCATTAGTGCTGCTCCAACTGTCAAAGATATTTGTTAAATTTTGAAAAACATTAGAATTTAAAAAGTAACTTGGTTTTGAAACTATATAAAACTATGGAGGCAAAAAATTTTATGGGTGACAATTCTTTGGATGATAATAAAATTGGATGATAATAATACAGTTGGTGTCAATAATACTAACCAAGAGTAAAATCAGGAGGCTGAAAATCTATACACTTGACTCCATACAGAACAGGCTCACTTTTCCGGGCAGAAGGTCTAATCAGACCCTGGGCTGCCATTTCGTATGCTTCTTGACTGTCAGGGTTCACACCATGCAACCTGGCAATAAGAATAGTGTAAAACAAACAATACAGATTATATGCATGTGAGATATGGACACTGAGTAGGCCTTTTTGAAAAGAATGATAGACAAACATTTACTTATAGTGTGATTTCTGAGAAGAATTCAAAGAACACCGCGTAATGATAGGAAAATAAAAGACATACTCGAGACACACACAAAACACATCATAAACTTATTATTATTTGAGGTTGAATTACCCTTTCATAGGGGTCGCATAAGACCATCAAAAAACACATGTTCACTTAAGTTATGAAGTGGCAACAAAAGTAATTCAATGGCGGGGGGTCATTACAACAACATGAGGAACTGTTTTAAAGGGTTGCAGTATTAGGAAGGTTGAGAACCACTGGCCAAGACTCATATTTCTGGTAGACCAAGCGGTGTTCACTGGGTGATGTGGTCAACATCGATGCTGATCACATTGACTTTCCAGGATCTTACCTGGCACCCATTTGGATCAACCTGCGAGCCAAGGTCAATTTTTGAAACACAAAAATCTGGCTCGGTGTGGATTCAAACCTAAGTCTTTGGAGAGTGTCCAGCCATTATAGCACCATGGCTCCCAGACCAAAGTCTAGAAGTGGATGAACAACCAGAACGCTCCACCTGAGTTTACAGCAGCTGAACACAAACATGAAGAAGAGAAGCAGCTCTCAATTAGATAAGACCCGCAGACTCCTTGTGTTTTTTTCTCCAAAGGTCTGCCACGAACATCATATTTTTTAACAGTCATATTTACACACATACACCCACACACAATCTATATTAGAATCGCAAAGAGAGTGGAGAATTTTCTTTGTAAAGGGGGGGGGGAATGCTGACATCACAGACCCATTAATTTTGGAATAACTGATCTTTAACATCTTCATCAGCATCTGTCTACAATTTCTTTGTCCACATCTTCCACTTCTATATCAATGTTTTTTTTTCATCCACTCATTGTTTTATTTAACTCTGTGACAAGACAATGAACACTTCTTTCATTCATAATATTCATTTTCGTCTTCTGCTTTCACCTTTAAAAGGCCGACAGGTTGGTACATCATGATGTGTTTACAGCTAGGCTACAATATATGCATCTTTTAACCCAACACATCTGATTTCAGCAAACCCCTAATAGGTGCCTTTTATGACATGCTTGTCGGGAAAGGGGGGTGGGGGGGATTTAAACCTAAAATTGAGTCTTGAACCCACACAGGAACAGCCACACAATGAAAAATACAGTACAATTTACCTGTACATCTGTCTGGTACGATTTACCTGTACATCTGTCTGGTACGATTTACCTGTACATCTGTCTGGTACGATTTACCTGTACATCTGTCTGGTACGATTTACCTGTACATCTGTCTGGTATGATTTACCTGTACATCTGTCTGGTATGATTTACCTGTACATCTGTCTGGTACAATTTACCTGTACATCTGTCTGGTACAATTTACCTGTACATCTGTCTGGTATGATTTACCTGTACATCTGTCTGGTACAATTTACCTGTACATCTGTCTGGTACGATTTACCTGTACATCTGTCTGGTACGATTTACCTGTACATCTGTCTGGTACGATTTACCTGTACATCTGTCTGGTACGATTTACCTGTACATCTGTCTGGTACGATTTACCTGTACATCTGTCTGGTACAATTTACCTGTACATCTGTCTGGTACAATTTACCTGTACATCAGTCTGGTACGATTTACCTGTACATCTGTCTGGTACGATTTACCTGTACATCTGTCTGGTACGATTTACCTGTACATCTGTCTGGTACGATTTACCTGTACATCTGTCTGGTACAATTTACCTGTACATCTGTCTGGCACAATTTACCTGTACATCTGTCTGGTACAATTTACCTGTACATCTGTCTGGTACAATTTACCTGTACATCTGTCTGGTACAATTTACCTGTACATCTGTCTGGTATGATTTACCTGTACATCTGTCTGGTACAATTTACCTGTACATCTGTCTGGTACGATTTACCTGTACATCTGTCTGGTACGATTTACCTGTACATCTGTCTGGTACAATTTACCTGTACATCTGTCTGGTACAATTTACCTGTACATCTGTCTGGTATGATTTACCTGTACATCTGTCTGGTATGATTTACCTGTTCATCTGTCTGGTATGATTTACCCGTACATCTGTCTGGTACAATTTACCTGTACATCTGTCTGGTACAATTTATCTGTACATCTGTCTGGTACATTTTACCTGTACATCTGTCTGGTACAATTTACCTGTACATCTGTCTGGTACAATTTACCTGTACATCTGTCTGGTACAATTTACCTGTACATCTGTCTGGTACAATTTACCTGTACATCTGTCTGGTACAATTTACCTGTACATCTGTCTGGTATGATTTGCCTGGGCAGCTGCACAGACTTTGTCCAGTTTTGGCCGACTTACATGTTCTGAAGAAAAAAAAACCAGGACAAATCACTATATTAAGTAAAAACATTTATTTTCAGTAAATAAATACTGCACCAATCTCAACTCGTTCTGTTCCAAGCAATGATCTGCTTATGTCTATGTGTATCACCACAACATATCATGTGTTCCTATTTTTTGTTTCATGCTTGATTCTGTGCATTTTTTAAAGAAGAATATTATATAATGTATCTTTAAAAGTCATATACTAATACCTTTGTCACTGTGCGCACTGTACCAGATTAGGCTTCTAGTTTGAAGCCATCTAGGATTGAAGGAGTTACTGTATACAACGGGCTTCAAGGTTAAAGGAATAACTTCACTGCATTCAGTTTGATCCCACTGGTCTCTCACTGCAGAGTGGTTGGTCAGTCATATGTTGAGAGGGTTCCACAAAGGAAGAAACTCTGAAGCTACAGCAATGACCTCATGAGATCTCTAAAACACTTTTACATGCGAACCCGAGTATGGGGCCTGAAACTGAATCCATGGCGGTAAAACTAAACCCATAGTTGTGAAACTGAACCCATGGTTCCAAAATTGAAGCCATGGCTACAAGACTAAACGCTGGGCTCCGAAACTGAATTAATGGTTTCAAGACTAAACCCTTGGCTCCAGAACCAAATCCATGGCTCTGAAACTGAACCCATGGATATGAATACTAACTAATAATAGCATTTACTTGGGTTTTCCTTTGAGCTAAATGGCTTTTTTAAAGCCAAGTTAACGTCAGAGTTTCCTTAAGCCTTGGTGATAGAGGTCACAGGAAACTGAACCCATGGATATGAATACTAACTAATAATAGCATTTACTTGGGTTTTCCTTTGAGCTAAATGGCTTTTTTAAAGCCAAGTTAACGTCAGAGTTTCCTTAAGCCTTGGTGATAGAGGTCACAGGGTCATGGCATGACTCACCGAATACATGATAAGTATATTTTTTTTAAGGTTCTAGGGGATGTATTCGACCATGCTCATGTTTACTGATTGTTTCTTTCATATACCTTTATAAAGTTTTGAAAAACATTTTTTAAATGTATACTAATTAAATAGTGACAGTTGTAAATCTTTTTTTTTTTTTTAACAGATTTCTTTGGGGTCATGACTTTTTTAAAAACATGTTCCCGGGTGAAAGGATTAATTACTTTTAACCCTTCTGCCTGAGAAGGCTAAATCTAGTCATTTCTGGTTTTTACACAGCTCCGTAAATGCCAACATATGCCTATTTTTTCTACAGTGACTTGTTCTAAAAAATAGTAGTTAAATGCCACTGGTTCTGTGTGCGCCTGCACAGTGTTTAGAGCAGAGCGCAGGTTCCTTGCCACTCCAACTTTGAATGCAAGACCCTTAATTAATCGCCTTGCATGACATATTTGTTAGGGAAGCAGTGGGTATACCCCCCCCACCCCCCAACAACAACAAAACGGGGTCCCAGAACTTACACAGGACACTTTAGAATCTGACAGACATTACAAGTGACTATGGTTGCTTACTAAAACTGGTTCTTTCAATGATGTGTCCAACGGGAGTGAAGTTATCAGTTGCCCAGCCAAGCCTGCCTTTCACATGATATACCTAGGAAATCATTTTTTTTTAATATATAAAAATAAAAACACATTAATTCTAGTAAACTCCTGGCAAAATACTAACAATTTCTGCAAGAGCCAAAACACTGCACAGTAGTAACTATAAATGCTTCAGTTCTAGCATAATCATCTCATGCCATGGAGATTGATGGTTTGTTTCTCTGTAAAATCCTGAATCACACACGAGGACCCGAAGAAACAATTCACACAATTACACACACCGGAATAAACAATTCACACAATTGTACAGACTATAAGGAATTAATCACACAATTACACAGACTAGAAGAAACAATTCACACAATTGTACAGACCATAAGGAATTAATCACACAATTACACAGACTAGAAGAAACAATTCACACAATTGTACAGACCATAAGGGATTAATCACACAATTACACAGACTAGAAGAAACAATTCACACAATTGTACAGACCATAAGGAATTAATCACACAATTACACAGACTAGAAGAAACAATTCACACAATTGTACAGACCTTAAGGAATTAATCACACAATTACACAGACTAGAAGAAACAATTACACATGCATCACCACAGATCTTGGTCTTTGGTATTCTGAATCAATTTCAATGATGATATTCCACCATCCCACTGTTTTAAGCCATCCACCATCATTTCTCTTGGTCTGCCTCTGCTACCAGTGATCTTTCCAGCTGTCATGATATTTTCCAGTGCTCCCTTTCTCATCCCATGACCAAATACCCTTGTTTGTTTCCTTATCATTGTCGTATAAAATGTTCTACTTTCATTAGCCATTTCCAGGCAATCACTGTTAGTAATTCTGGCAGTCCAAAGTATTCACAACATTCTTCTCAAGAACCACATCTCAGTTGCCTCCAAACTCTTCTTAATTTGTTTGCTTACATTCCAAGATTCACTACCTTACAAGAAAACAGACTCGGTATAACATTTCAGTACTTATTTTGTGATGTTTAATGGGAGTGATTTATTACAGTTTACAAAGATGACAACTGTCTGTCTTTCCAGATGATAGTCTTAAAGTGTGATGAAGATAGAGATGAGAATTACATCCATTAAGGCTGTGTATAAAATTCCTCCTCTCCTTAACATAAAGTCTTGGCAGTATTGTAGAGATCAAGTTTTGCTCATGCAGTATGATCACTCGCTCGGCCATCTTTTTTCAGTCTGTAAATACTAGGATCCCCTCCTTAGTAAATCCTGTAGCATGTAATGGTTGACGACACTCCTTCTGTGTTGGTTTCTTATTCTTCTTTGGCTTCTTGCATGGTGCTCTTGTCTGGTCATATCCTTCCTGACCTGATGTTCTTGCCGTCTAGTCATAATTTCATCGCATGGTTCTCACAAACATATCACCTCTCGTAGAGCATTCAGTATATCAGCATAATGCATGGCTCGTCAGCCCTCCACATTAGCTTTACCTTTCTTTGTAAGTAAGTAAAGTCCAGGAAGATACCTACAGACTTGGAGAAAGGAAGATACCTGCAGACTTGAACACTTACCCTGAGAAACTTGGACTGTGCTATCATATTTACACTTTCCATTCCAAATTTACCAATGCCCATAACTGAAGAGATAAAAGATTTTTTTTTAAACCTCAATTTAAAAGTTAAAATTGTTTATAGTTGATTAAAAGAAAAATTAATAAAATAAATGTTCTTGAATTAGTTAAATATATGCTATCTCTGGTACTAGGATTCTACTGTCATGATCAACAATTAAGGGGGGGGGGGGGGGAGGGGGGGGGTTTGATGAGGTCAACATTATGCCTGTAACCTTTACTTTCTAGGGCATTACCTGGAAACCATTTAGGCTGGGGCCAACATGGAAGTCAAAATTATGCCTGTAACCTTTACTTTCTAGGACATTACCTGGTAACCATTTAGGCTGGGGCCAACATGGAAGTCAACTTTAATTTTGCAGGAAAAAATCATCAGTTTTACAGAACTGGCTCATTTGTACGCAGACTGTTGGTATCTTGGCTCTCAGGCGGATGCACTCCAACTTTGAAGCAAGCTCCCAGTTAGACAACTCTTACAATATGCTTGTTGGGGAGCCCAACTGTTTATTTTTCTTCTTCTATTCTCTATTCTCCTTGAATGCCTTGTGACATCAGGGCAGAAAGACATCTCTGAATCAGGCTCTTCTTTTTGCTTTGTATAAAGTACTTTTCAATGTCTCTAATATTTATGCGGTTCATTTTCTTCATGGTCGACCTCTGGGTCTGTTACCATTGTATCTGTATAGCATTGCTCTCTGTAGTGCTGTGTCTGATGGCAATCTTGTTACATGACCAAACCATTTGATTTTGTTGCCTACCTATGAAGTTCAGTATTGGTTCTCTGCTGATTCTTCTCAAAATATCATTGATCCTAAGTCGATGTTTTCTCGTTACACTAGCACAGTACGTAAACATTTCATTTCTGTCGCAACTATTTTCCTTCTGTCTTCTGAAGACAGTGTCCATGTTTAACATTGATAGCAGAGCTGTGTTGAACAGTGTTCTTTTAGTGTTTATATTTACATGCTTGCATTAAAAATTTGGCCTAAAGGTTTATTCTTGTTTTTCCCAACCATTGGCACCTTTCGTCTCTCCAGACGATAGTGTTATATTCTGCTATGAGGAGGCATGAGACTCACAGCCCATGGCGATGGCGAGTGTGACTAGCAAGACCCGCCCGCATCAAGAAAAGTCTTCCACAATGATAGCATGGGATTTCAGGACCATTGTTAACAACATTTGTGTTTAATCCGTTTCTTTTCAGACGCTCAGCTCTCATCCTTTCTGCAATCATTTCTTCCTTCAGTCTCAATCCCTTCCTGATATGCCCTTTCCAAACAACATGTTCCATGGCATTTTGTTCCCATGAGTCCACCTCAATACCTGTATCATTCATGTCCCACATGCACACATCTTTATAACGTAGTAGAGGTCGGCCTCGACGTCTTCTTCCTGTCTTTAATTCACCATAAAGGATGTCCTTAGGGACTCTGCCATCCTCCATTCTCCAGGTGTGACCCAGCCACCTGAGCCTTCGTAGACTGAGCATGGAAAAGACTGTTGTAGTACCTGCTCTTTCCAGTACCTCAGTGTTTGTGATTTTGTCCTTAATGCCAAGTATTCTTCTTAGGCATCGCATGTAAAAGCTATTAAGCCGTCTCTCCTGGTGCAAATAGGTTGACCAAGTTTCACTGCCATAAAGCAGAGTGCTGAGAACACAAGCCTGATAGACAATGGTTTTTGTTTTAATTGCGAGCTTTCTGTTCTAACAAACTCTCTTTGTCAATTTGTTCATTACTGTTGCTGCCTTACCTATCCTGATGTTGATTTCTTGGTCCAGCCATAGTTTACTATTCACTGTGGAAACCAGATAGGTAAAATGGTCTACTGTCTCAAGCTCTTCTCCGTCAATGTGAACTGTAGGTCTGTCATTGACACCTTGCACCATAAGGGAAACACAAAACCCACATGGAGAAATGCTTATATTGATACTTGTCCTTTTTTCTACTGAACGATGATGTGTTTTTGATGTTAACATAAATATGTCATCATCATCAAGTACCTTGCCGACTGGCATGGGCAATCAATGTGCGATCTGCAATTGTGTGTATCAGTTTGTATGTTGATACCCCTCCATGCCATGACAAAAGACTAAAGAATTTTTTTACTCTGTCTTCCTCTATCTCTTTTTCCACAGATCTTTCCAGTGGTCATAAATATGTATCTGCGAGTAAAGCCTGGTAAAGCATGTTATAATGACAAAGTTTATCATAGGAAATTCCGGGGAAAAAACCTAGTTAGCATAAATTATGTTGCCAGCCAAAGCTTTTAAGAAGGTCACATGCCAGAAAAAACAAACACAAGGTTTAGCCTGACTGTTGCGAAACATAAGAATAGGCAAAAGATGCTAGGATAATGCATGGGATTGAACGGATGATGACAAGTGTGAGAGAACTAAGAACATTCTTGGCACTTGGAAGAGCTGACTGGAGGAATGAATCTGTGTGAACCACAAAGCTGCACCAACCCAAGCAGCCTACAGCAGCTGTGAATATCTGGCCATATTGTCCATGCCATGCTGGATGCCAGCTCATGATTGCTAGCAATGTCGCCTGCATGTTTCAATGGGAACCTGAGCTTGCCAGTGATTGTGAAATTTATATGCATGACACTGTGTTGCGTGACTAAATAACTCAAGCTGTTTGATAGCTGAGCTGAATGGTCGTCAGTAGCATGACTAAATAACTCAAGCTGTCTGATAGTTGAGCTGAATGGTCGTGTGTTGCATGACTAAATAACTGAAGCTGTCTGATAGTTGAGCTGAATGGCCGTGTGTTGCGTGACTAAATAACTGAAGCTGTCTGATAGCTAAGCTGAATGGCCGTGTGTTGCATGACTAAATAACTCAAGCTGTCTGATAGCTGAGCTGAATGGTCGTCAGTAGCATGACTAAATAACTCAAGCTGTCTGATAGTTGAGCTGAATGGCCGTGTGTTGCGTGACTAAATAACTGAAGCTGTCTGATAGCTAAGCTGAATGGCCGTGTGTTGCATGACTAAATAACTCAAGCTGTCTGATAGTTGAGCTGAATGGCCGTGTGTTGCGCGACTAAATAACTGAAGCTGTCTGATAGCTAGGCTGAATGGCCGTGTGTTGCGTGACTAAATAACTCAAGCTGTCTGACAGTTGAGCTGAATGGTCGTGTGTTGCGCAACTAAATAACACAAGCTGCCTGATAGCAAAGCTGAATGGCCGTGTGTTGCGTGACTAAATAACACAAGCTGTTTGATAGTTGAGCTGAATGGTCGTGTGTTGCGTGACTAAATAACACAAGCTGTCTGACAGTTGAGCTGAATGGTCATGTGTTGCGTGACTAAATAACTCAAGCTGTCTGACAGTTGAGCTGAATGGTCATGTGTCACGTGACTAAATAACTAAAGCTGTTTGACAGTTGAGCTGAATGGTCATGTGTCAGGTGACTAAATAACTAAATCTGTTTGACAGTTGAGCTGAATGGTCATGTGTCACGTGACTAAATAACTAAAGCTGTTTGACAGTTGAGCTGAATGGTCGTGTGTTGTGTGACTAAATAACTAAAGCTGTTTGACAGTTGAGCTGAATGGTCGTGTGTCACGTGACTAAATAGCTAAAGCTGTTTGACAGTTGAGCTGAATGGTCGTGTGTCACGTGACTAAATAACTAAAGCTGTTTGACAGTTGAGCTGAATGGTCGTGTATTGTGTGACTAAATAATTAAAGCTGTTTGACAGTTGAGCTGAATGTCGTGTGTCATGTGACTAAATAGCTTAAGCTGTTTGACAGTTGAGCTGAATGGCCGTGTGTCACGTGACTAAATAACTAAAGCTGTTTGACAGTTAAGCTGAATGGTCGTGTGTTGTGTGACTAAATAACTGAAGCTGTTTGATAGTTGAGCTGAATGGTCGTGTGTCTCGTGACTAAATAACTAAAGCTGTTTGACAGTTGAGCTGAATGGTTGTGTGTTGCGTGACTAAATAGCTAAAGCTGTCTGACAGTTGAGCTGAATGGTCATGTGTTGTGTGACTAAATAACTAAAGCTGTTTGACAGTTGAGCTGAATGGTCATGTGTCACGTGACTAAATAACTAAAGCTGTCTGACAGTTGAGCTGAACGGTCGTGTGTTGCGTGACTAAATAACTAAAGCTGTTTGATAGTTGAGCTGAATGGTCGTGTGTTGCGTGACTAAATAACTAAAGCTGTCTGACAGTTGAGCTGAATGGTCGTGTGTTGCGTGACTAAATAACTAAAGCTGTCTGACAGTTGAGCTGAATGGTCGTGTGTTGCGTGACTAAATAACTAAAGCTGTCTGATAGTTGAGCTGAATGGTCTGGTCATTGATACAGATGTCCTGGATCAGCCAATAAACATTTGTGAGTTTAAACTTGTGTTCCAGCCCACTGATCATGACGTCCTGAGTGTCGTTTGTAACTTTTGCTTTGCCTACTGGGACAACTGTAGTCCTAGCCCTCTGTAATGTTACTAGGCCATCTTTATGGAGTGCATGACTGATAATGGGGGGTGGGGGGTCATCCGGTGCAGACATCTCAGCTTAACTGTAAACCAAACACAACATGCCAACTCCCTTTTAGTCAATTGTAGAAGAAGAAATGCATATGCTGATACTTCCTTCTATTTCTAATGAACAATGACAAGTCGCTGATGGTAACATCAATATATAAGTAAAAGTACCCTTTTCCACACCTATATTTTACAGAGCAATCGGCACTTGGTGGGTGATGTGGTCAGCACCTTTACTTCCCAGGACTGCACCTGGTACCCACTCAAGGCTGGGTCGACCTGAGACTCAAGATCATTTTTGGAAAAAAAGTCTAGCTCGGCCAGGACCTGAACTCAGGATCTTCCGATCGGTAGGCGAGCGTCTAGCCGCTACACTATGGTAACTAGTAACAATAATATATACCTGGGAGTAAAGCTTGGTGAAGCATTTCTGTGTCATGTTTGAGGTAAAGATAGGAGACATTATATCAAACTTCTCAGTCAGCAGGGATACCTTTGGGTGGCTGCTGCATCAGAGGACTGAGCATGCATGGATATGCTCTGTATGCAGTGGTGTTGATTGTGATAACATAACATTCTTTCTTCACGTAGCAAATAATCAGTTTATTTTTCTTCTGCCCTGTACTCTGCCACTAAAAACCCCTCCTCTATCAACTCACACTGTCATCCTATCTTTAGCTCTATCCTTTCCTGTCACATGCAGCTAAACGTTTGTCCTCCCTATCTTGTTAGATTCTTTAAAAAAATATAATCAGCACTCACGGAAAATTCCAGAAGTGTTCGCCGAAATGCCATCTACAAACTGAATTTTGAAATCTGTTTTTTCATATCGATTTCCCAGAACTGAAAATATACACACACAAAATCATTAACAAGCAGTAATTGAAACAAATCACTATCAAGTAGTAACTAAAACAAGCCATGAACAAGCAGTAATTGAAACAAATCACTAACAAGTAGTAATTAAAACAAGCCATGAACAAGCAGTAATTGAAACAAATCACTATCAAGTAGTAACTAAAACAAGTCATGAACAAGCAGTAATGAAAACAAATCACTAACAAGTAGTAACTAAAACAAGTCATGTATAAATATGTTTAATTGGTTGCTGAATATTGCCCATTGATCAGTTTGAAAAAAAATTTAATATGAGACTCACTGCCCCTGAACAATAAGCTGTTGGAATTGATTATGTAGTAAGCCTCATTTTCTCCTAGATAAATTATGTCCCAGACGGAATGACGTCAGTAATAAACGTGGTGGAATATTTTGAGTCTAACTGGGACAACACGTGAATTAAAGAGAAATGCTGATAGTCTAACTTCACGTGAATTGAAGAGAAATACTGATAGTCTAACTTCAGGTGAATTATAATTATTCATGGGGGTCACACAGAAACTGCTGGCCAAATGGAATTTGTGTAAATCGGAGAACACGAATTCTGAAGCACGAGGAGGGCATTAGAAGGTTATATAATGCCTGAGAAAGGTCTGGTAGTCAGACTCGTTTAGGCCTAGGAAATGAATACATGAAGTATGATGGAGTGTCTGCAGGATCCAGAAAGTGTGTTCAAGTCTGATGTGTCTGTACAGTGTTTTTCCAATGCCTACCTGGCCATCAGTAGCGGCGAACAGAAGTCGTAGCCAGTTGAGAATGTTTGTGTTTTGATCGGATGGACTCGTCGTTGTTCATTCAATTGTTGGATGGAATGTATATTATAAGGTAAAGTTGACATGTTAGATGAGTGAGGATAGATATGAGTGACTATGTCGTCCAATAACATTTACTGGCTGCAATACCAGCGAGTGAACAAATAAACAACTGTGTAAGTGTAATTTGGATCGTTCGCCATCGTCCATGTTTTCTCGTGTGTTGTCAGTCAGTGAATGGAAGCCTGCAATGACTAGAGCCAGAAGAAGACAAAAGAAAGTCATTGCAGATTAATTAAGGATATTTCCTTCAAAGTCAGACTGAATATGCCTGAGAGGCAGGGAACCAACAGCTGCATACAGATAAGCCAGATCTGTAAAATGGAGGTGCAAATAAGATTCAGGTTATGGAACAAGATTAAAATCCAGAAATGGATGAATAATCAGAACTTTACAGACTAGCAGTACCGAATAAATGTTTACAAGAAAGTAGCAAACATTGATTATCTGGTGGGACTCCAGGCCATTAGATTCCGTTCTGACTTAACAGGTCGTGTCGAACTAGTCACAAGTCGAATTTACATTTTTCAACACTACTTTCCTTTAAATATGTATACATTTTTTTCTCTCTCTCTTGTCAAAGCAAGTCATTTGTGCGAGAGATGGATTATTTTTAAATTAGAGACTTACCAACTTGTAGCACAATTTAGCAACATTGAAGCCAGGCAGTGGCAGGCCTGCAAGTCCATACAGTCTGATGTCTAGACCCAGTTGTACTCTAGGCATCAGTTCCAGGGATGTTTTTATTATTTGTATCCTATTTGTGCGTGTGTGTGTGTGGTCATAAGTTGAGGAGGTGTATAACTAGCTAAAAGGCACCCCACGTGGGTTGCAGGTCCACATTCTGGAGGAAGACAAGAACAGACCTACTGCCCTTCAGAAGCATATCATCTCATAGGGTCTGCTCAAATAAATGTGCTGGGCCAAAAATTGCAGGTATTGCAGTTAATTTGTAAACCATAACATGTCAACTGGTATTTTGAAAGTAAATGCAGAATAAGAAAAAGAAGCTACAAGACAGCAGGTTTGCTATATCTCTCTTCCTCTAATCTTGACTACCACACACGTGAAAACTAAATGGTAGTTATGCCACTGACTGAACTGCTTTTGGCATCAGTGAGACATGCAATGCCATTTTATAAGGTGGTGTCACAAAAGAGGCAGTTAACATTTTATTTTACTGCACTAAGTTTCTTAGCATCATCTGCGTTCTGGGGCCTGTAAGCGACACGGTGAGCTAAGCTGAGTTTATCACCCTGAGAAGGCTAAAGCTAGGCACTTTCGGTTGTGATGACATCCCATAAATACTGACATATCATCATTTCTGCTACAGCCTGTTCTCAAAAAGTGTAGTTAAATGTCACTGGTTCTATATGCATCTGCATAGAGTTTTGGAGGCCTGGATGTGAATATATTAACTAAATATAGCATTTAGTGGTTTTCAAAGAATCTGCCTACAAGCCTCAGTGCTGGAGGTCACAGGATAACTGCATGAGTGATTAAATACATATTTGTTTAAGGCCCATGAAATGCAATCAACTTAATACTTCACTCTGTTATGGTTTATTAATTACTTTTTTTTATCATCTTTATATATTTTTAAATGTAAGTTTAAACAAATAAAAAAAAATTTTTGAGTCAATTTATCAATTATTAGTGTAAAATGGTTTTTGAGGACATTTCTACACGTTCATGGCCCAATTTTTCAGCACTCATGGGGTGGAAGGGTTAAGAACCGACATCACAGCACTCTGTATATTCCCACAAGTGCTCCAATCTATCTTCAGCAGTTAATTCTGATGGTACCAGTAGCAGTCTGTTCATCTTGCCTTTTCTCTGAGTGTTGAGTGTTGGTCACAGAAAAACAGAGTAGTAACACTGTGATCTATAGTAACCTTTTCCCCCGAGTGTTGAGTTTCGGCCAGGGAAAGAACAGAGTAGTAACACTATAATCTATAGTAACCCATCCACTGAGTGTTGAGTGTCGGCAAGGAAAGAACAGAATAGCAACATTATAATCTATAATACATGTTTTAACAAGCTATTAATGAGGGCTGGCATGGAACTGGCTAACTCAACCTGTATGAAACAGCTGCAATATCCCACCAGAGAAAATGTGGTGCCTTATGCAATTAATTGCATGTGTAACTACTGATCTGTTGTAACTGCTGCTTCCATCGACAATGAACTGCATTTCTAGTGCCAGTCTTTTTGTGTTGGCTTTTCTGACGGCTGATTATGCACTTAATAGGTGTGTATGCCATTGTCTTTGAAGAGATGGCAGCCTGTGTCCATTTTTCCACAGGGAATATTGATGGACATTCTGTAAGGTTTTGCTGACCCAGGAATGGAGCAACTATGAGGGTGACCCGTTTGCTAAGAAGCTGGAACTTCAATTACCTGGTCCAACTAGTTATGAACAAGGAAGGAGTGAGTGGTTTAGAGCAGTACTCTCTAACCTGAAGGACGCGAGGAAGTTGGGGAGGGGGGAAGTTTCAAAGAAAGGGGGGTGTGGGGTGTGAGGAAGTTTAAAAGAGGGGAAGGGGTGTGAGGAAGTTTCAAGTAGGCGGAAGGGGGTAGAGGAAGTTTCAAGTAGGCGGAATGGGGTAGAGGAAGTTTCAAGTAGGGGATAGGGCTGTGAGCAAGCTTTAAGGAGGGGGAAGGGCTGTGAGCAAGCTTCAAGGAGGGGGAAGGGGGACATCATCAAGCAATTTTGAAATTGAATTAATTTTTACTTGAAATAATCAAGATTTTCAACTTTACATCATAAAAACAAAACAGTAATGCTGGCTTGATGTAGAGAGTGATCTCTGTTGTGCCTTGTCAAAAATCAAAACAAAAATAGTAGATATTATCCATATAAAACAGTTTCAACCATCGCATGGACATTTGGACACTGAACTAACAGTCGTTAGCGTGTTTTTTTTAACATTCTGAATTGTTTGCGTATTTTCTCCAAATTCTTGTCAACAGTATGAGAGATTTTTCTCTTTTTCCTCTTCTTTTTTTAATCACATTTTGTTTTGTTGTTTGGGGCGGGGGTCTTTCCATATACTCCAAGGTGGCACCACCTGGAAAAGGTTGGAGGTCAGTTTTACAGCTGATATTCCACTGAGGAGCAAAAGGCAGGAGAAAATCAAGACTCTTCTGAGGAGACTGAGTACCAACCTAATCGGTGCTCGGACCAGTCAACAATGGCCTCTGTCTGTGTTTCCTTTGACACATCCTTGACACTGATGTTTTCTGTCACTCCAGCCTGTCCCAAGGGAATCTCATGCTGGTAACAGGGAAGAGCATTCAGCTCTGTGAGCAGAAAAAATGCATATGAAAATATAAAACACAACTGATGAGTACTAATCAAGTTCAGCAATAAATATTTTCAGACAATTATTAGGAATCACCTAGCCAAAGGATATCTTTTTAAAGCCCATAAAATTTAGCTGTAAAACAAACACATATATGTTTATGAATAATATACCTTCAATAAAAAATATATAAACAGCATCTAAATAACATACTACTTTATTATTACAATTATATATCAGGTACAGAACTAACATACGACAATCACGCATAAGTAATCCATAAATGTTAGCACACAAATTCAATAAATAATTGTATAAATGTTGCAAGGAATAACATTATTTAAATGTGACATTAGTTGAAACATTGGAAAACCTATGTGTAACTGTCTCCCTTATATTAATCTTAAAAAATATCCTACAACTGTGTTCATGCTAGCTGTACATTCTGTTCTTGCTTTATACTTCTAAATCTCTTCCACACATTTTATGACAAACCCACACTCATGTCTGTTTATCTAAACTCTCACAACTTCATTTTCGCTTCACATATACATCCTATCAGGGCTTTATTTCTAGACAAAAAATGAAGCCGTTGCTCACCAGAAAGTGTCCAATCAAAGGTGACAGTGCTCACAACGATGTGTCTTTAAAAAAACAACTGGTTCACACCACAAAGTGTCTAAAAAGTGCCGGTATTCACAACAAAGTGTATTATGCCCGAAACAAACGAGGCCTAAAATAAGGGTGCAGGTACTGTCTACCATTGCGTACCACAAGACAAAAGACCCTGCATGCTTCAATGACACAATCCAAACACAATGTTATCCCACTGAAAATTATAATAATGAGGGCAGAAACTATATATTATCTAAATGACTGCTTGATTCGATGAAATGATTGGTTTCGATGAAATGATTGGTTTGTCCCTTCCAGGATGCTACTTGCAGGTTTACTGCCCTGAGGTTAAACAAATCTGAATCGGGATGGCCGACCAAAAAGGCAGATCCCGGACACCCTGTTCAACCTCTAATAGTTATAATAAGAGCACTTGCAATGTGTGACCTGCAATCTTGTTCATTAGTTGCCTGGTATATATGTGTGTGCCCGGGCGTGTGTATGTCTGATCTTTTTAGTAGATGTCTTTTTAAAATCTGCTGAAGTGGTTGAAATAAAAAAATGAGTAGCCCCTGTTAAGGTCAGATTTTTAAGAGCATGCATCTTTCCCATTGCAACATACGCCTGTGAGACCTGGACACTTACTAAACAAGCGGAACAGCGCATAAATGCATTTGAATATAAATGTTACAGACAGGTTCTAAGAATATATTGGGTAAAGAAAAGAACAAATGCATCCATACTCCAAGAGCTGAATATTGAAGAGGGTTGGCTAGTAAAGACAATAAAACAAAGAAAATTGAAATATTTTGGTCACTTGAAACGTCATGGAAGTCTAGAGAGAACAATAATGGAGGGGTATATGCCTGGGAAGAGAGGAAGAGGAAGGCCAAGGAGAAGATGGGTACAGGATGTGGCAGATGATCTCCAGATGGGTGTATCAGACGCAGGACATCTTGCTCATGATAGGAAAGTTTTCCGGAGGGTTGTTATGGCAGCGAGGTTCCGCGAGGGACATGCTACTGAATGAATGAATGAACCCCTGTTACATAAACAAAAAGATCATGTGACTAATATAAGATTCTATGGTGAGATGCATAGTGTAAGGAAGGTCCAAGTGATTGGTGCCTTTTAATCAAAGGGATTCCTTTTTGTGTGTGCTTTATTACATTTTGACTGACAATCAGTATGAGGGGAAATGTGACGTGTCTAAACCAGTGTGCTTGAACAACAATTAGCATCTATATCTTAACATGTGCTGCAGGAAATGAAGCATCCATAGGTACGCCCGGTATGTTATGATGTTGATTCTTAAATCATAAAATTCTCTAGTATGCACAGCAAAATATCTGGCAATAAAGTGTACAAAATATATTATTTGTCACTTCTTTGGTCCTGTGATGAGAAGGAGAAAAGTGCAGTACATCGTGACAGTAGGAAAGTTGGAGAGAAGGAAAGGCAGAGGGAAACCAAGAGAACACATGCTGGATAGTTTGACATCAAGGCATGGAGCATCATCTGTGTCAGAACTGACCGAAAGTACATGAGACAGAAGGTTGTGAATCAACATGACTACCAACACCATAGACTTTGAGAAGAAGAAGACTTTATTGTTTAATCAGTCTGTGCTTTCATGTGAGTGTCTCTCATCTTACTAACCCCTTGCTAAATTGAGTTTTACTGTTTCCACGACTTTCCTAGCTGGAACCTCTGCTGGCTTGTAAACACATAATACACCATTTAGCAAACGGTAAGCTGAAGGAGCCCAAGTGAAGCGAGACATCTGAGGGGAAAAAACACACCTTTAAATTAAAAAAACAGGCAACAGTGAATTTTGTACAATGATCTATTAACTGCTATAGTCCCACACAACGTATGCTGTGTGACTGGTCTATTTAGTTTAATCCCAACTATTATGTTGTTTCACATGTTATATTTGGTAGAGAACACAACAGAAATCTGACATTTCCGCTGTGTTTTTAGACTCTTTTCTTTTTTCTTTTTCACATTTACCAGTTGTAAACCCCCGGGGAAGTTTTGATTGTTCGTCCACTTCTGAACTTTAGTCTTGCTCTAGAACTTGAGGTTTGTGTGCATACCAGTTTTATAATCTGGTTAATGCAGACTACTTGTTCCTTGCCTCTTATGAAAATGCATTCTGACTCTGAAGGAAACCTTCAATTAGCCCACTCTTCCGACAAGCTTGTTACAGTAGCAGTATGTCTATGTTTCCCCATCAATGGGCACCCAGAATTGATATGGGTATAATGTCTTTTGAAATATGTTTGAGGGGTCTCCATGGCTAAGTGGTTAAGACCCTTGCCTTGCACTCCAGAGTCTGTTGGTTCGTTTCACAAACTGAGTTGTATGGTTCAAGAATGCTATATCTGTACAGACCCGTAGGGAATGTCAATGCAGCTATGAAATAAAAGAGCATTTTTCGTTTATTGAATCAAGATCATGAGAGCTGGATGGCATAGCGACCAGATGCTTGCCTGTGGGCATGAAGGTCCTGGGTTCAAATCTGCATTGAGAGATACTTTTTTTAACGACGTTGGCTCCCAGGTTGACCCAGCCTCAAATGGGTACCAGGTACAATCATGGGAAGTAAAGGCGGCTAGTTTGATGTTGACCATATCACCCACCAAGTGCTGATTCATATGTAATATATAGGTCTAGTCCTATATACATGGAAAAGGGTTCTTTTATCTTTTTTTTTAAAATAATAACTGACATGGTTTCCTTCACTTTGCATTCATCTAAGCCACATGTAAATCATTTACCCAGACTGGGATGCAGGGTACCAATTGGTGTCTCCCCCGCCCCACCTCCCACCCACCCCTATGATTATGTAACGGAGCTAAAAGGCCTCTTTTAACCATGCATAGAAATTATCTTTAAAAGTATGTATTTTATTTATGCTATAATACTGATGATTATCTGAAGATTCTATTTATTTGCTATTCAACACATTAGTATTATTATTATTTTTATTATTCTTCTTTTCTTCTTTTGTCAAAATCTGCTTGTGCCGCTAGGCGTCGCAGTCTATCAGATGATCGGCAACCGAGCCAGGGCGCGCTCAGTCGCTTCATATGCCGTGATGTTATGAAGTCTCAAGTTGTCCGTGACTCCTTCAATCCATCTTCTTCTTGATCTTCCTCTGCCTCTTGGTGTTTCGATTTTCATGTTGTATGCTCTTGATGCTGGCATCGCTGGTTGCATTCTCATTAGGTGACCAAACCATTTCATTCTTTGCTTCTCAATAAATTTAACGATGGAAATGGTTCCAATAGTTCTTGTAATCACATCTTTTCTATTTTTATAATTAATGTGCTTAATAGCAAAATAATGTAAGATAATTCTTAAAGCTATGCAACAATAAATAATCAAAAACAATTCTTCTTCTTTTTCAGTGTTCGGAGCCCTTGAGGTTCATCGCTGCAGATATCACCCGCCTCCACTCATCTCTCTGGTTGGCCTTCTCTTTCCAGTTGGTGACACCAAGTGTTTGCAGGTGTGTCTGGGTGTTATCTCTCCATCATCTTCTTGGTCTGCCTCGTGGTCTATGACCATTCAGCTCCCTTGTGTATACAGTTTTTACTTCTTTATCATTTGACTTTCTCTCAATATGCCCAAGCCATTTCAGTCTACTAGATCTCATGATGCTTTAAACAGATTTTGAATTTCATTGTTGCTTCTCACTCTCCATTCCCTGCTGTTTGCTCTTTGATGGGTTCAAAGATTCATCGTAATACTCTGTTTTCTAAAATTTGTAATCAGGCTTCATCTCTTTTAGTTGTGTCCCAAGTTTCAGAGCCATATAAAAAGACTGGTCTTATCAACGTTTTATATATTTTGATCTTGGTGTTGCGAGGTAGGGACTTTGACTTTAGCAGATGTTGAAGGGCATACATAGTACACTTTATTTCTAGACTGTATTTCTTTTCTCAGCACATTGGAGTAGTTGAAGTTTGCTTCCAAATACTTATATGTTTCTGTTCGTTTGATTTTCAAATTATCGACTTGTATGTGGCTGGAGTTTATATCCTTTACCCGTCTTGTTGTTATCATGTATTCTGTCTTATCTTGATTGATAACTATTCCCATTTTGTAAGCTGCTTCTTTAAGAGAATGTTTAGAGTCAAGAGTTCATTTTCTCCAATGAAATCAATGTCATCAGCATGTTAGGCTATTTGCTTGGCTGCCACAATATCGGGTAGAAGTTTGGAGGAGAGCCCAAAATTATAACGGATAATAACCCAGATATGTTGAACATGATATTGTTGATTAATTTACTACTACTACTTGAAATAATATGACATGTTTTGTATAAATTACTTTAGTGCAAAAAAAATTACTTTTATAAAAATGTTTATAAAAGGATTAGGACCGAAGAGGAGATCCCTGTTAATTGTACTAGTGGTTACAGAAAATGTATGTAACCAGTTAACGGGAGGGGGGGGGGGGGGGGGTGTGTCCTTTTTAGTCTTAGTCCCTTACTTCTTCTTCTGCGTTCGATATCAGTCATGCTAAACATTGAGTCCCGTCTGGGTCACAAATAGGATTGTGCGTTTAAGGTCGCCACCGGTCCCACATAGCTTCTCTTGCAATGTGGCTCCTTTGGGCCAGATCCACGGTCTTTGCTGGGAGAGGTTAGGGTAGTACTGTAGTATATGCTCAGGGGTCTGTCTTTCTGCTCCACAATCACAGGCAGCAGATTCTTTTATGCCTATCCTGTACAAGTGTGCTCAAAGACCACAGTGTCCAGTCCGAAGTCTAAAAATTGATGTTTGTTCTTTCCTGTTGAAAGTCCCTTACAAAATTATTGGGCCGTTTGCCATGCCATCCAGGAAGTTACTTCTAAAGTCGCAGAGATAGTCTATTCTTCTGACTACTGGTAACAGCTAGGTGGCAGGTCCACATATAAACTCAACCTCCATAAACTAGCTGTATCAATGGCTATCAAGTGTAGAGTGTCTTCACGCAGATGTCAATCGTAACTTAATTAAGAAACCAAAATCTTTTAAAATTTATTATGAAATTTCCGCCCCCCCCCCCCCATGGCACTTTCTTGTTATGCTCGTGAGTTTGTTCAGTTTGAGTGTTGCGTTTTTCTTTCAATTTCAGTCGTTTCTGAGAGACAGTTTCTCATTCTCACTCACACTCACTGTAGTGTAGTCTGTAGCTTTCCCTTTAGTTAATTATTAATACAAATAATACAATAATAATCCTTATGACTTGGGAGACTAAATTTTACCTGGTCAGTTTAAGAACAGTGACTAACTAAATACTTACCACGGGTGATAAATCCCGAGATGTAGCACCAAAACACAGGAATCTTTAAGAAAACCTACGGCTATTTACCTAGATCGGTCACGATCAAACTTCGTCTTACAGGGGACACACAGGCCTGCCCGACCCGGAGAGTAATGATGGTTACTCGCAGTTTTCAACTGCTACTACGATTTGGACCAGAATATTGTAGTACAGTTTCAAGTTGCAATATTTTGATTCTTCTGTTATTAATTTTTCCTTTTTTTTTAACCGCTCGGGTGTCGAGTGAGATAAAAGGTTCTGTTTCCTGTGCTGAATTGTTCTCTTATGTCCTACCTTTTCTGAGACATTTACAGGGCGTTTTGTTTAATGGTCGAACGCAACAGTAAGCAGTATTGACATAATTTTTTTTTTTAGCAAATCATAAATAATAGATACTTTGTAGTGAGTACCGGCACTTCTTAATTTTTTGAAGACACTTTTTAAGGATTACCGGTACCTTTTCTTTCTAGGAAGAAGCCCTGGATATTTAAATAATAAAAAAACTATCTCCAGACAAAGAATTCACCATCAGGAAAAGCAAGGCTGCGACAACAATCAGCAGATTCCCCGTATGGGTTCAGGGGCCCTGTTATAGGGAATACAAGAATAGACCCACTGCCTGCCCAAAAGCATGTCGTAAGAGTCGACTAATTAGGAGCTTCCTTCGAAGTCAGAGTGCATCTGCCTGCGAGGCAAAGAACCAACAGTCTGCATAAAAATTAGTCAGATCTGTCAAACGGATGCATACACAACACTCAGGTTCTGGAACGTGACTGCAGTCCAGAGGTGGACGAACAACCTGAACTTTCCTACAGAGTTTACAGCCGGTGAACGCGAAGAAGAAGAAGAATCAGCAGATTTTTAAACAGTTTATATTACTTGTTATTAGTCTGTATCAACATCCTAGCATATCCGTCCAACCCATTTGTGCTCCATCCTCCGATGAAGCGGCCATCTATGTCTCCATGCTCACTGTAACCAGTAAGAGTTGGCTGGTGTATCTTCAATCTTTGTTTCACAAACTTTCTTGTCTCTCAGGCTTGTGTTTTCAGCATTTCTTTTTATGGTAGTGAAACTTGGTCAGGCATGTAAGGATGTGCTCAAGTGCTTGGCTCTGCAGCCAGCAGTGTTGATGTTGGCTAGCTTCTCTTCCGAGAGGTCAAAAGTGATTTTAAGCAGCCTGCCAACAACCTACAGAGCACTCAGGTACCCCCCCCCCCCCCTCCCCCCAACTCCTCGTGGTGCAAACAGGAAAACTGAAGCCTCGCATGGGAGGGAGGGAGCACCAACAAGGTCCTCCCCCCCCCCCCTTGCCCCATTTTGAGACTGGCCTAGCAAGCTGGCAGTGGTGTAATGAATCGCTACTACACAAGAAATAATGAATTATAGGACACAAAATACTGGGAAGAAGCTGCCATGATGTAGCAGCTAGAAGGTCATAGGTTTAAGTTCTAACGGAGCCTGACTTTAAAAATAAAATCACCTTGGCTCCCAGGTTGACCCTTAAATGAGTACCAAGTAAAAGTTCTGTAAAGTGGAAGTCCCAGCGTTCCACAGAAATAAAACAATGCTAATCTGTCACACAGCACAACAAGATGACAATCCTGTCTCACACACTGAGAGCTCCCGAAACTGCCATGGGATTTTTCCTCTTTTGGTCAATTCCGCAAAGGATCTCACTCTCCTCGCACAACCCGAGGTTCACGGCCCATTCATGAATTTAAAGCCACATATGTTTCCTATCTTCCAGTAGCCCAAATGTTTACACTCACAACTCCCTAACACATCATGAATACCAATGTACATTCACACTTCACCAACTCTTGGCTTCATTAACTCCTTACAGACCAAAGAGACTTTAGCACACAACAGATATGGAATGTGTTGCATGCAGAAGAAAAATCACATTGGGAAAAAGTATAAAGAAGACAATAATTGAGATGTGTTTCGAGCTAAGCGTCTAAGATTAGGCACATGAAATATGTGCTATGGCAACAGTGGTCCTAAAATGCCATCTCTAATTGTGAAAGATGTTTCGTAACATGAGTTGGTCTTGACAGTTACACTCACCATTTCCGATAGATGTGATTCACAAACATCTCTTTTTTCTGTTTAAACAATGGATCAACATTATTGCACAAGGGTAATAACCCATAAGTGCTCTGTTCTACTTCTAACGTATAATTAATAAAGAGACAATGTACTGACCGGCACTTATAGAAAGAAGTAGAAAGATAGAAGGACACACTTGTTCTTCTTCTGCCTTTCTATCCTCCAATGGTGCATAGACCCTCAACTCACACAAAGTCGTTCTATCCTTCACTATTGCATAGAGCTCTCCCTATGTCCTCCCTATCTTTCTAACTTTATACTCCAGTTCTCTTCTCCATGTGTTTTTTGGCCTTCCTTTATTCCTATGCCCCTGCGGGTTCCAACGCAAAATGTTTCATTTCCCTTACTGCTTCCATTGTTCTCCCTATATCATAGAGAGAGCTAACATTCCAGGTGCCAATGCTGGAGGTTTTCCTAGGACACACAAGACAACATAAAAATAGAAAGCTATGGTGGCCGTGCCAGGAATCGAACCTGTCACCTCTAGACGGCATGTGCGCCTCGCTATGGAAATAAGCGTACTTATTATTTACTTTTAACGTAAGCCTGAGTTTGTAGAACCTCAGCGTAGTGCATGAACTCTGTAGTACTGGCAAGTATCCTGAAATACATGGGCAGTGCTATTAGGCTACTCTTTTTTATTTCCAGCTGCCAAGGGATTTTATTTTATGTGCGCAAGTATACTGGGTGTCTGATCTTACTACCCAGAGACCAGAGGAAATTACTAGAAATCCATGTGAAAAAATCCCAGCCTTCACCGGGGCCTGAACCCAGGATCTCCAGCACTCGAGGCACAAGCCATGCCCTGAGACCACTCAGCCCCTCCCCCCCCTCCCCCCCCCCCCCCATAAAACACTATCGCCTAGAAAGACTGAAAAGTGTCCGCTCTTTATAGACATGATAGAAATTCAAGAAAGATAAAAGTCACTATTCCTGTAATGATCTGACTTTACTTTTGACACAGAAAGTCAAGAGCAAACTGGGCTGTGGTGTACTCACGCTCTGTGAAATGCATTCGTAGTTCTATTCTTCAAAGTTAAATCTTCTAGGACTTTCCGAAAAGGGGACTTAGAATTATTGTATATTTTTTTTAATTTCTTAGCATTCTTAAGAAATACACAATGAAATAAACATAATATACACAGAAAGTTGAATGTTGTAATGTTGAATTAAGAATCGACATCACAGCACTCGGGACACTCCTATATGTGCTTAGTCCCAATTTTCAGCATCAAGCGAAGAGTTCCAATTCCGATGGTACCAGTAACAGTCTGATTGCATATCCATCTCATCCTTTCCCTGAGTGCTGAGCATCGGCCAGATCCCATGTCACACAGACAGTATAACATAACATACAAGCCAGAACCTGGAAGCTCAGGCACCTTGAGGTTACCCCCCTTTTAATCACCTACCCCGGAAAAATATTTTTTCTAAATAATTCTTAAGCAGCCGAGCCCCTGCCCACTAGAAAATTATAATTTCTAAGTGTCCCCTAATTATGTATAGACCCCTAACCATGTATAGACCCTTAACCATGTATAGACCCCTAACCATGTACAGACCCCTAACCATGTATAGATCACTAACCATGAACAGACCCCAATGATGTATAGACCCCTAATGTTGTAAGTGTCCCCTTACCATGTACAGATCTCTAACCATGTACAGACCCCTAACCATGTATAGACCCCTAACCATGTATAGATCAAAAACTATGTTCAGACCCCAACCATGTATAGACCTCTCACCAGGTATAGACCCCTAACCACATATAGACCCCTAACATGGATAGCCAGCCGTTCTATGTTCAAATATTTTTAGTATCATTTCAAATATATTTGTAATTTGTTTATTTGCAATTCAGCACATAACAACAACTGATCGTGGCGTGCCTGAACTGTGATATATTTGATTCTATTTGTGGTGTCTAAAAAAAAAAGAATACAACAAATGGTAAAACAAAACTAACACAAATAACTATAGCATATTGTATTCCACTGTTGTTGTTCTACAAGAAATACAGTCTAAAGCAAACACAACACATAACTATAGCACTTTTTATTGAGTTTTTCTACAAGAAACAGTCTACAGTAAAATATACACAAGATAAC
Source organism: Candidula unifasciata (assembly GCA_905116865.2). Lineage (NCBI taxonomy): Eukaryota > Metazoa > Mollusca > Gastropoda > Stylommatophora > Geomitridae > Candidula > Candidula unifasciata. The sequence goes on from CAJHNH020002773.1 coordinate 588,573, forward strand.
AAACAACTATAGCACATTTTATTCCATTCTTGGTGTTCTAAAGCAGTACACAATCTACAGTGAAACACAAACACAAGATAATGACAATGGTATATCTTGGTGTTCTTAAGAAGTATAGTCTACAGTAAAACATATATCATCATCATCATTATGTGCTCTGTGAGGTGACATAGAAGCTCATGTCACTAAACAGATCAAATTCCTTGGTATTCTGAATTAATTTCACTAACTACATTCGACTATGCCATCACTTAAGAATGCCAAGCATCATTTCCCTTGGTCTGCATCTGTCTTTTCTTCTTCAGCCTTTCTAACCCCCAATGGACCAGAGGCACTCGACCAAATCATGCCAAGTCGTTCTATCCTTCGTTATCGCATGCAGCTCTTTCCATCTCCTCCCCATCTTTTTAACTTTACTCTCTAGTTCCCTTCTCCGTGTGTTTTATGGCCTGACTTTATTTCTTTACCCCTGTGGGTTCCAGTTCAAAGACATTTTAATTATACTGCTCTCAGGTTTTCTGAAGGTGTGTCCTATCTAATGCCAGCCTCTTTTCATCACCTCTTGGTCCACTGGAACTTGTTTAGTTCTCTCCCAAAGCTCTACATTAGTGATTCTTTTATTCAATTTAATTCCCTCTATTCTGCACAGGCACCAATTAAAGAATGTTTGTAATTTATTAGTAGTTGCCTTAGTTGTTCCCCATGTTTCCGCTCCATACAACAGTACTGATTTGTTCCCCATGTTTCCGCTCCATACAACAGAACTGATTTGTTCTCCATGTTTCCGCTCCATACAACAGTACTGATTTGTTCTCCATGTTTCCGCTCCATACAACAGAACTGATTTGTTCTCCATGTTTCCGCTCCATACAACAGAACTGATTTGTTCTCCATGTTTCCACTCCATACAACAGAACTGATTTGTTCTCCATGTTTCCACTCCATACAACAGAACTGATTTGTTCTCCATGTTTCCACTCCATACAACAGAACTGATTTGAAATTAGAATTGACAATTTTAGGTTTAGTATTAGTTTTAATTTCTTTTGACCTCCACAAATTTCCTTGTGCTATGACAGCTCCTCTTGCCTTTTGAACACGTATTTTAATATCTCCGTCAGTTCTATATCTACATTACTCCACGTCTTGGAGTGGGATACTGCCTCTTCTACCCTCTTTTTTCCAGTCATCACAATGTTCTCCAATGCCCCTGTTCTTGTCAGATGACTGAAGAACACAGACTGCCATTTCTTCTACAAGAAAAAAAGCATACAAGACAATAACTAGCCCCATACCTCTTCTCCCTGACTTAAGACCTATGCAGCTTATGACTATCTGCCCTTAAGGCAAATCAAAAATAGTAACTAGAGACAGAGACCTACACTGGTAGGGTCAAAAAGTTCCCGAAACTGATGCAATATAGTACAAATCAAGTATTTTTCACATAATGTATAATAATTATATGTACATAGGTTGAATTCAATTACTGGAAGATGAGACCAATCTGTATATCAGAGCTGGCATTTGCAGATGATGTGGCCCTGATAGCTAAATCAGAGGCACACCTTCAGTCCAACTTACTTGTCTGGAAGGAAGGAAGAGCTTGAAAAGAGTGGAATGACCATCAGTATCTCCAAAACTAAAACCATGGTGATCTCAAGAGAGGAGAAGAAACACCAGATCCTGATGGGACAGTATGCATTGGAGCAGGTTGACCAGTTCAAATACCTTGGAGTTGTATTAGACCGAAATGGAGGCATTAAGACTGAGCTGGCTACACGAAAAGCAGCTGCTGGGTGACTCTTCCAGGCCATAAACCGAGGGTTTCTCAGCAAAAGAAAAATTGGCAAGAGGACGAAAATGGCTGTCTACCGCTCTACCTATGTACCAGTCCTGACCTATGGGTGTGAGTCATGGGCAATGACAACAGCTCACAGAAGCCAGCTGCAGGCCTCAGAAAAGAGATATCTGAGAAAGGTGGTCCAAGTGACAAGAAGGGACAAAGTCCGCAATCAGACAATACGTCAAGATCTTGATACCCAGTCCTTACAAACCCGAGTGGATCAGTCACAGTTATGATGGTTTGGACATGTATGCAGAATGGGAGAAAATCGGCCACCATGGCAGGCATGGAAGGCTAAGAATCAGGGAACCAGACCTCCAGGACGACCCAGCGTGCGCTGGGAAGACAACATCTGACAGTCCCTAACTGACAGAGGACTGGAATGGAACAAAGCCAGAAAGAAAACTGCTGATAGAGACGTCTGGCGATCTCTCTGGCAAACCTCTACACCCCAAGGTAGAAGAGGAGCGACTAAGTAAGCAAGTAAGTAAGGTTGAATTCTTGTGTTTTATATGACACTTTTCATAAAACATTTGAATGAAAATAGTGTTTTAAAATATAAATCTGACTTACAACCAGTTTGACTTACAACCTCTTCATCAGAACAGAACTTGGTCTAAGTCAAGAAGACCCTGTATTTGTATAGCCAAACGAAATTCACCAGCAAGTTTACTCAGTCGCATGCATTAAGAATAGTCGAACATTTATAAAGCAGATATCCTCAGATGGATACCGTTTTAATGATTATGGCTCCCAGACTGACCCAGCTAAAATGGGTACCAGGTAATGACACGGGAAGTAAATGCTTGGGGTGTGATAACTACATCACTGTTGAAGTTTCTGAGTACAGATTACATCCCCCTTAAAAGATAAGAGTATTTTAAAAATAGTGTGTATTTCCCCCCTAGATTTATTACAATTACTACGGTTTACTGTGGTTAGAAATGTAAATGTAATTAGGGCACATTCCAGTGCTTGCATTTAATGTTTAGCTGCTGTTGATAATGTCTGCTATTACTGGAGTACATCATGACAGGAGGAAACTTGGAGGGGAAGAGAAGCACAGGGAGACCGAGAGAGAAGATGCTGGACAGTCTGACATTACAGGATAGAAGATCAGCTGTGTCAAAGTTGAATGAAATTACAAGAGACAGAAGGTTGTGGATGCCACCTGACTACCGATGCCACACAGCAAGAAATTTAAGATGATGAAGTTTACTTATCAACAGATGCATGAATGACAAGTAAAAAAAGTAAAAGGGAAAGATTCCTTCACACGCCCTTCGGCGCATCGGGCATATGGGAAGAGCCCCCATATTTTTACAGACCAATCGGCACTCGGTGGGTAATGTGGTCAGCATTACGCCGGCTGTCTTTAATTTCCCAGGACAGCCCATCCTGGTACCCATTTGAGGCTGGGTCAATCTGCGACGTCCCATACCACTATAAAAATCCACGCAGCCCGCAGTGGGTTTTGATCGCAGTACGTTGGATTACGAGTCAGACTCGCAATGCCTTAGCCACGGACGCCGCTGAATGACAAGATATAATCATAAATTGAGGCTTTTTGAGTTCAGCCATCAAGTGAGAATGCAGCCAGACAAAACTGCATATGAGACTTTTTACAGCAGTAAATCTGGAGGAAGGCGAGAGGAAGACCAAGAAAGAGATGAATAAACCATGTAGCAGAAAATTGCAACAACAACAAAAATGAACAAATCCATCACCTATGCAACCCAAGAAGCACAAGACATATAAAGACAACCACAACACTGGGATATAACCTGGTATCAGTAAGACGACAAAAGAAGAAGGCCTTCTGAGCACATCTATTGTATTTATTTGTACGTCTTTTGTTCCCCAGGAGAAGCGGCTGACTAAACTGTTAGAACGCTGGGTTCTCAAGTGGGAGACCCGGATTTGAACACTCCTTAAGGCTGTAGATTTTTTTTTGTCAGTGGCAAAAAAAAATCCTCTCCTGCACAGTCGTGGTGACAGCACTAGCCATGCGGTCGTGAATCCTCAGGCTTAAAGACACCCTCCCCCGTTTCCCTCCCTCTTTCCACCTACACTGCAGAAGTGGTATAATAAAGGCAGTAATTGACATTTGTGTGTGTTTTGTGTGTGTCCCAGTGATCTGTTATGTATGGATGAGAATGCTGGACAATGTGTAATGAAACAGCAATAAAACCCAAGGTAGTGGGGATGTGGGGGTTTTTTTCAGAAGAATATTGTAGACAGAGAAAACCAATGCTGAACTCCTCAGAGTTACAGATATTATAAGGTGATTTGTCATAATCATCAGAAACAGACAGACAATATGAAAGCTAAAGGTTAAGAGGATCAACTTCCACGCTTCAGATTACCCACATGGCTCAGCTTCTCTTACAGGGCAGCTAGAGGCCGCTGAAGAGGTCACACAAACAACACAAACTATAGCTTCAGCAATGATCTCCAGGGATCTCCCTAACAATTGACAATCCCAGAAGATATTAACAGGGCATATCAACAAAGAAAGGGAAACAGAAATTAGCCTCACAGTGGAAAACAACTAGGCAATAAAGGCAGAGGAAGAAAGAAAAAGAAATTTGGGAAAGGCTAAACTCGCTGTGTGATTTCTGAGGTCCTAATATGGGGGAGAAAGAATAGACTTTCACACCCCCCCCCCCCTCCCTTTGCATCTACATGAGAGGCAAGAAACCAACACTCTGAAAGACAGGCTTTTATCGAAAGCGATACCCGAGGGACCTCGGTTTGCTTTCTCTTTTGATGTTACTATCATTAATTGTGAGACCTGAAACATCAGCTCTTACAATTCTATTGTCCAGAGACCACCATAAAACAGCGGCCTTTTTTGAGCTAATGACAGCACCCATTTCTGCACACCAGTCAGTCACTTTGTTTACAGTTGCCAGTAGTTCTTGAGCTGTCTGTTGCCTGTCGCTCCCCTGCCTATATGCAAGAACCTCCTCTTCAAATGTCAATATCCTTCCAACCCCTGGTGCTTCAAGTTCTGCAATCCTTCTTGTATATACATTAAACAAAATAATAAAAATGGAATGTCATAGGCTGGCATCATATCCAAACATCTGACAAATAAAGTGAGTCTGTGTCTTCTAAAAAATAATGTTTAAAAATAGAAACAACCAATGGTTCATCTTGTTCTGTAAAGTAATGAGACTCAGTTATCCACATCTTTCAGTTCAGAGGTAGAAAAGAAATGTAATTATTAAATTATTCAGATCTTCAAGATTGAGTTTAAAAAGCCTAATTTAAAAACAGCATAATTTTTACACGCACACAAAGCAGGTTTTTAAAAAAGTTTCAGTTTTAAAACACTCATTTAGGCCTGTTTATTGGACAATATTATCATCAACCAACTGAACCCTTTTGTCCTGAAAAGCAGAAAAAAAAATGACAATAATTGTTGGGGCCAGTTCCCAGCAAATTTCACCTTTCCAACTTATCTATAGTGATCTGTTTTACAAGATGCGCAGTTAATGTTACTGGCTGAGTTCACACCTGCGCAAACGTCTAGGAAATCAGGATATGAGTACACTAGCAGCATTTAGTTTTTCTTTGATCTGGGCTTTTTTTTTGGAAGCCAAGTTGATGTCACATTTTCTCATTAGCCTCAGTGACTGAGGTCACAGGGATCACAGCATGAGTCACATACATGTGTGAGTTTTTTTAAAGGCCCAGAGGGATGTTTTCAATGCTTCACCCTGTTGGTGAATTAAACAGTGGTACCGAGAGCTGACTGTTCATAAAGCAATAGAAAAACTACTGTGCATAAAATTTGCATAGATAAACCATAACAACAACAAAATGCTGTGGTTGGTTCTGCAAAGTCCTGTAAAGGATACATAACTAACTTTTTAAAATGTGAATGCAGACTGTTGGTTCCTCATCTTTTAGGCAGCTGCGCTCAGACTTCAGAGGAAAAATACCTAATTAGTCACTTTCGCTGACATGCTTAATAGGGAGGAAGCGGGTCCACACCCCCCCCCCCCCTTCCCCCACCTCAAATGAGACCCTAACACCCTGACTAGGATTGGGGGAATATTTTGAGGTAAGACCCCAAACTCTTCCAGAGTGCAACTGTCGTATTACTGTCCTAAAATCCCCCCCCCCCCCCCCCCAAAAAAAACGTTTAAATAAATAAACAACCCACAACTGAAATCAAATCCTAGTACTCAAGAATCACTTCATTTCATTAACAGATTAAAAAAAACTCTAAGCTAAACAGTCGCAAAAACTGCTTCACAAATAATAAGTTAATCGCTTTTGCATCTTTTTTTTTTATTTGTCCGATTTTAGTTTAGAACAAAAATGCCTTGTGCCTGCTTACAGTACAGCTGTAATATTTGCATTTTCGGGCTGACATATCCAACTGACCTCATCAGAAATTTGTTGTCTGGGTTAACCATATTAATGTTAAAATTACTGGAGACTCAAATATTAATGAGCAATATTTACAATAGCCCAGTACATGGATGTGCAGAGAAGATGGACCTCCTTTTAAAAGTGCTAAGTAATTAGATGAGTTAATCTTGTTTGTCAAGATATAAAATAAAATTAAAATCCCTTCGTGAATTTCAAACAAAACAAAACTAAAATATAAGTAATATCCATAGTTAAAACTAATTTTCAACCATAAATTGACAACCTCTTTTTCTAAGCGTTGACTGACTGTAAAAATCAGATGGAAAGTTCGGATTGTTCATCCATTGTTAAATTTTAGTCTTGTTCTAGAACTTGAGTTTATGTGCACATCCAATTTACAGATTAGCTTAATTGTATGCAGACTGTTGGTTCATCGTTTCTCGGCAGATATGCTCAGACTTTAGAAGGGAAATGCCTCATAAGTCGTCTCTGATGACATGCCTGAGACGAAGGTAGTGGTTCTGTTTCCCCCCCCCCCCCCCCCCCCCCCTCAAGATGCGGCCCCATAACCCACACTGGGAAAATTACAATCAACAATAAAGACACTGAAAACATCACAATTTGAAACCGTGGTTCTGTAAACAAATTAAAACTTCAAAACCAAGTTCTCCCCCTTTGGGTTCCATTTTGGCGTTTAAAAAGAACAGACCCACTGCCCTCAGCAAGCAAGTTATAAAAAGTGAGTTTGCTGAAATTAAATATGTTTGGCCGAAAGGTGCAGATACCGCAGCCTAGATATAAACCACAATCAGCCAAAGGACAACCGCAGAAAAAGGAAACAAAGTCAAAAGATGAATACAAAAATGCAGAAGTTAAACAGTAAAAAGAGTCTATGGGTTAAGCAAAAATTAGAAACCATGACACGACACCAGCAAACAAAGAAAATAAAAAAATCTGAGACCACATCGTTCCTCTTGCAACATACAAGTGCAAATCTTGGACCATCCTGAAATCACTAAAAAAGAAAATTCGAGATTTTGAATTTAAATAATATAGAAAAATTCTAAGAACATCAAAGATGAAGCTTCCCCCAATCCAGACATTATAGGAAAACAGAACATTGAACAAAAAAATGGCTCATAAATAATATCACATCTCAGAAAATGAACTACTTTAGTTCTATTAAATGGCACAGTATTCTCAACACAACAAGGATAAAAGGTGGTGGGGTCTCTATGGCAAGGCGGTCAAGCCATTTGTCTTGCATTCTGAAAGTCACAGAATTATTTCATGGGCATGTTGTTCGGTTCATAAATGCAGTTTTAAATGGAGACCTCTGGGGATCATCAATGAAGCTATGAGTTTATTCTCTGTCAACATTCTTGGCAGGTGGCTAGCCATTCTGCCGAGACAGACCCAGCCATATGGGATACACCCAGTGCAGTGAATTAATCAAGTAACAGAAAGTGTATTGATTGGCACTCATAGAAAGAAGTAGATAGATAGAAGAACACACTAGACAACATAAAAATCGAAAACTATAGTGCAGTGAAGTTGATCCTCTCAACTTTATAACTTTTAGTAATGCAGGGCATGGGTCCTGGAAGAAAAGGCAGGGGTTGACTATCAAGAAACTGAAGATTCGATTGGCATGAGAATGTCTGAGGCAGGGGAAATGACAAAGGATCAAGAATCTTTCTAGCTGGCCATGACCAAATTGACATAGAAAAGAGGAGTTACATGAAGATTTTAAAAAACACTAAAATAATCTAATGCATGATTATGACCTCAACAAGTCATTGAGGAATGTGTTATTTCTGCTGTGCAGAGCTGATAATAGTATATAAAGCTGCAAAATCAAACTATAAAAAGTTACATGGAAGCTAAGAAGCCAAATGTAAATTAACAAGAACAGCTGCTCCCCGTGTGGGTTCCAGGGCCCCATTATGGGGACACCAGGAAGACCCACTGCCTTTCCAACAAGCATATCATAGGAACAGACTGATTGGAGGCATCTTTCAAAGTTAGAGTGCATCCACTTGAGAGGCAAGAAACCAATAGTCTGCACATAAATAAGCCAGATGTGTGAAATGGATATGCACGCAACACTCAGGTTCTGGAACTAGACTAAAGTCTAGAGCCTACATCCAAACAAGCAACATGTGTTAAACTGATTTGCACGCAACACTCAGGTTCTGGAACTAGACTAAAGTCTAGAGCTGAACCATCAGTCTGGAAACAAATGAGCCAGATCTGTAAAACACATGTGCATGCAAAACTCAAATTCTGGAACAACACTGAAGTCCAGAAATGGATGAACAACGAGAGCTTTCTGCCAGAGTTTACAGCCAACAAATGCGAAGAAGAAGTATAGCAAAGGACCTTTCGTGCCAGCATGTCATGAGACAAATTTGAATTTCCCTCTGAATTGCCTGCCAGAAAGATGGACCGTCTTAATAATGGAGGGAAGTTTATTTGAAATAAATAAACAACTTAAAATTAGGTGGCAGAGGAATGTAAATGAACTCTAGCGGAGGTGCCAAAGGAATTGAATTCTCCAATCAGCGTCACAGCTGGTACCGCAGAAAAGTTATTCTAGGAATCTATAAACAGCTGGACAGAACCTGGTCTACAGGTGAGAACTCTGTGGAGATCTTGTGGGGGAACCAGAAGTGATCACACATGAATACCAGTTGGAATTTGCAGAGAAAGGCATTTCAGCTGCATTGCTAACATATAAGCATAAAGACGTTCCCCACGAGCTGACTGCCGTAATTCCAGTCCCCACTCTGCATGGGTATGTGTGGTGTTAAGGAGATGTCAGGCTGTCTAATCCAAATGGAAGACAGAAACTGGATTCTTGGAAAGAGAGCTCCACTCCTAGAGATGAATGGAGGCAGGTGACAACTACAGCAATGAACTGCAAGGGTATCAGAATGCTGAAGAAGAAAGATATATTATGTCTTAATCATGGCATTTTGGCAAAAAGAAGAGACCATTTTTGTCTCCCAGCTGCTCTGCTCTCCAGATCTGCATTCCTGTTGATTTTTCTTACTCTCGAAGTTGACAATCACAGCTAAAAGTCATCAATTTCATGACATTCACAGCTTAAGCCATCAATTTCATGACATTCACAGCTTAAGCCATCAATTTCATGACATTCACAGCTAAAAGTCATCAATTTCATGATGTTCACAGTTAAAAGCCATCAATTTCATGACATTCACAGCAAAAAGTCATCAATTACATGAGATTCACAGTTAAAAGTCATCAATTTCATGACGTTCACAGCTAAAGCCATCAATTTCATATTCACAGCTAAAAGTCATCAATTTCATGATGTTCACAGTTAAAAGCCATCAATTTCATGACATTCACAGCAAAAAGTCATCAATTTCATGACATTCACAGCTAAAAGTCATCAATTACATAACATTCACAGCTAAAGCCATCAATTTCGTGACATTCACAGCTAAAAGTCATCAATCTCAAGTTATAAAAGAGATCATGGAAAATATGAGACACACATACTATCCCAGAAGATAATTTCCAGGATGTATTAAAAACTGAAAAACACAATGACAGCTATGTATGTACAGTGGAGGGAACCTTTTCAAGAGAAAAGAGTCCTAACTAAATTGTAGGTAAAGCAAACATAATTTGTTCAGTCCACTTTCCTGCTATCAACTGTAACGTTTAAAATTTTCAAACATTATTCCTTTTTTTTTTCTTTAAATCTTGGCTAAATTATAGTAATGCTACTACTATAAACACTCTCAAAAAGATATCAACATCAGTAAACTTTACAGTTTTGAGTGCATGATTGTTTATATGGCTTGATTCCTAACTCCTCTTTGGAACAGTAAACTTTACAGTTTTGAATGCAGGATTGTTTATATGGCTTGATTCATAACTCCTCTTTGGAACAGTAAACTTTACAGTTTTTAATGCAGGATTGTTTATATGGCTTGATTCATAACTCCTCTTTGGAATGGAGAATTCTAATTGTTCCTGAGAGCATGAAAAATGTAACCTCTCATCTGGATAATGCCCCGACATTTCACTATCCCAGAATATCTGACAGCCCACTGTGGCTTCCAGTTCTGGCTATCAGCTTTTGTTGCAACAGCCTGCACAGTCTCCTGCAGTTTTTCCGCTGTGATGAACTCTAGAAAACAAAGACATCAAGTTGCATTAACTTTTGCAGTCCCAGTAGCTTTTCGCTGATATGCCTAAGAATACAAACACTAAGAAAAATTATGATTTTATTACACTTTTCAAGAAATAAGATTTTTCAGTAGAAATGGACACTGAAAAAGCCATACTTCAATAACACTGTCAATTCAGCTCTCCCCCATGACCTTCCCCTTCTCTCTCTCTCTCTCTTTTTTTTTCAAAGTCACTCTCTAATTCTCTCTGCAATGTCCTTTTTGGTCTGCCTTTACTGGAAAGACATTATAGTTATTTACTTATCAGGTTTTCTTAATGTCTGTCTTACCCAAAGCCAGCGCCTTTTCCTGACCTCTTGATTCAATTAAATCTGTTTGGTTCTCTCCTAAAGCCTGTTCAGTCGGCTGGTTTTTGGGGCTTCAGTGTTTTTAGTAGATGAGGGGTGCTTTATTAATATCCTACCCAAAACAGGGGAAATCCACAGGTCACGGGACAGTCTAATATTTCAGGGGGTGGTAGATAGGCTGCATGTAGTTGTGGGACCTAGGCTGCATGCATTTGTGGGAGCTAGGCTGCACTCTCTTGTGGGATACAGGTGGGTTGGGGTTAGGGCCAGTTCTAGATGTTTTGGGGTCGTTAAAAGCATCAGAAAGCCGGGAAACCCAGTCTTACCACCCTCGAAAATGTTGGACTCTCCTGTGACATATTCTGGGTTAGGATATTAATAATGGACCAGATGAGGTTGCCAACCCTAAACCCAATCCTACAGTTGGCTGCCTCTTATAATATGCCTGGCATTTAGCATCCTTACTTATTTCTTATGGTCCGTATCGACATCCTAGCAGATTGGCACAGCCCATTCGGGCTCCGTTCTTTAATGCAAGCCCTCTCAGCCTACCCAATAGGAGATGATGCACCTATTCCTCTTTCTTTGCCTCGCAACAGGTTTCTGCATGCTTTTCCCCATTTAATACCTATTTCCATCTGGTTGTTCATTGTTTTTGACTCCTACATCTCAATGTCTCTCCCTCTAGAATGGAGCACATTCAATATGTCTGCCTTGTCAATACTTCTACCTCCACTAACCACTGCAAATGCTCTGTTAACTCTTTCAACCCTGGCATGTCCCAGTGTGTAACCCAGTCTAGTTGGAGTTTCCCAGTTTGGATCTTCTTAAGCATGCATGCTCACTGAGTCTGTTACTAACAATGCACGCATTGCTCTCAACTCCAACAGCCCTGTCCCTGTGACATCTGCTATCGCAATCATCATGCTAGACGTAGCTTAAGAGAATGCCTGGCTTTCTTCTTTTATTGTTTTCCTATTCACCTGTGCTGTGTATGCTCATCCAGACCACACCCAACAAATCAATGAGCCATCTGTATCGATCTGTGGTCTCCAACGTGAGCTTCAAGGCAGCATCAAGCAATTTTGAAAGTGAGAGCATTTGTATGTGTAATAATCTGTTTTAATTTTGAAAGTGAGTGCATTTGTATGTGTAATAATCTGTTTTAATTTTGAAAGTGAGTGCATTTGTATGTGTAATAAACTGTTTTAATTTTGAAAGTGAGTGCATTTGTATGTGTAATAATCTGTTTTAATTTTGAAAGTGAGTGCATTTGTATGTGTAATAATCTGTTTTAATTTTGAAAGTGAGTGCATTTGTATGTGTAATAATCTGTTTTAATTTTGAAAGTGAGTGCATTTGTATGTGTAATAATCTGTTTTAATTTTGAAAGTGAGTGCATTTGTATGTGTAATAATCTGTTTTAATTTTGAAAGTGAGTGCATTTGTATGTGTAATAAACTGTTTTAATTTTGAAAGTGAGTGCATTTGTATGTGTAATAATCTGTTTTAATTTTGAAAGTGAGTGCATTTGTATGTGTAATAATCTGTTTTAATTTTGAAAGTGAGTGCATTTGTATGTGTAATAATCTGTTTTAATTTTGAAAGTGAGTGCATTTGTATGTGTAATAATCTGTTTTAATTTTGAAAGTGAGTGCATTTGTATGTGTAATAATCTGTTTTAATTTTGAAAGTGAGTGCATTTGTATGTGTAATAAACTGTTTTAATTTTGAAAGTGAGTGCATTTGTACATGTAATACTTACATTGTGTTTAATTATAAATTTAAAAAAATTTCAAATATTTACTAAACAAAATGACATGGACATGTTTGTTTTCATGAGCAGTTTCCACATCCACCGTTAAAAATCTAATTAATATCATAACATGCACATTTAATTATAGATTAGGAACACATTCTGACCAAAAAACATTTTCATATGTTCAGGTTTCTTTTTATGCGGAATTTTTTGGGGTCTTCTTTTTCATCACATTTTGTTAGGGTGGGGGGAGGCGGATGGAAGTCTTACCATACACTTAAGGAAGGGGGGGGGGGGGGGGGAGGGTCAGTCTTGCAATATACTCGAGGGGAGGCGGGGTCTTGTCATATACTCGGGATTGGGAGGGGGGGGTGTGACCTGAGAAAGGTTGGAGACCACAGGTATAGATAATTAATAACTCACCTTCAAATATCTTTAATCCTGACTATACAATCCAATGTCAGACTTGGACATAAATCAAACAGCATGAGAGAAAACTAGCCACCTATGAAATGAGATGTTTGAGAAAGGCTGCAAAAAAAACCTAAGTTACCGAGTGAGAAATAAGATCAGAAGAACTAATGGAACAATTCCCATAATTAAATTTAATGAAAAACAAAGACTAAAATGGTTCAGCCACTCTGTGAGAATAAATTCAACAATGCTGGTAGTGAGAGTGTCCAATAAGAAAATGGAAACACCAAGAGGCAGAGGGAGACCTAGAACAGTATGGATTGAAGGAGTCACTGACAGCCTAAGATCTTAGTTATCTACCATCTGTTTAACTGTGACTCTTAGAATAACAAAGCAGATACTGATAATAGAAGAAAAATCCTATCTATTGATACTATTCTCAGTTGCCTACCTGGTTTGTCATTGTGTGTGAGAAGTTGAACATTGACAGATTTTGCATATCCCGTCAGATCCTGGGGCATGACGCAACAAGACTCCAGATTTACTTGGTCAATACATGGTTTTACCTGAGATACAAGTAACGAAAACTTTACCTTTACCCAAACAGGTAATAAAGAGGATAAAACATATCAACTCTGATGTAATTTGTTATAACTGATTGGGATTTTACCTTAGATATAGTTTACATAGTCAATACACAATTTTACCTGAGATACAAATAAGGAAACTATATCCTTATTGAACAGGACTCGGATTAAGGATTGTTCTCTGAGCCATGAAAACCACCCCCATCAGAGATATAGAAAGGATAGCAGATACTGAACCACTCGAACTCAGAAGACAATACAAAACTCTTTTACAGTATGAGGAATTAAAAAGACTTCAAAGTCACCCACTGCATTTTAAATTTCAAGAGAGAACAAAAAAACAGACTGAAGCATCAGAGCCCCAACCACTTTGCTAGAGAACTGTATAGACAGCACCAAGATCTGCTTGAAAGAGATGTTGTGCGAAAAACTTAGGCCAGAACCATGGACAAGCAAGCCAGAGAAAGCAAATGTAGTCCTAAATGTACCAGGAATCACTTCAAAAGATGCCCAGACGGAGACACAACAGAGAACCCTGGCTCTTGCTATGCTTGATGAGAAGTATCCAAACACCACTTGGACTCAGGTTTTCACCGACGGCTCTGCTACAGATGCAGTCAGAAAGGGGAGTTGTGGAATTTACATTAAACCCCCTAGCAGTAGAGCAGAAACTCTCTCTCTACCAGCAGGTGACATCTGCACTAACTTCAGAGCTGAGGCAACTGCCCTCCTCTCTGCAGTCCAACATCTCATCACTCAAGAACACAGAGGGCACCAAATTGTTATACTTAGTGACTCATTGTCTGTTCTCCAAGCACTATCCAGCAAAAAACAAGACCAACTAATTGCAGATCTAAGGACCAACATTGGTTTACTTTCCAAGGAAGCAGAACTGGTCTTGCAGTGGATACCAGCCCACTGTGGTATTCAAGGAAATGAGAGAGCAGATAAGCTGGCAAAAGCTGGGAGTAATCTTCAACAACCTCATCCACCTTACAGCTACAAGGAAACCAAAACAGCGCTAAAGCAGTCTTTCAAGCGGGAGTGGAGAAGGCAGAATGGAGATTACAGACCAGAGAGTGACAGCATAAGCAAAATCAACAGGAAAGAACAAACATCAATTTTTAGACTTCGGACTGGACACTGTGGTCTTCGAGCACACTTGTACAGGATAGGCATAAAAGAATCTGCTGCCTGTGATTGTGGAGCAGAAAGACAAACCCCAGAGCACATACTGCAGTACTGCCCTAACCTCTCCCAGCAAAGACTGTGGATCTGGCCCAAGGGAGCCACATTGCGAGAGAAGCTATGGGTGACCGGTGGCGATCTTAAACACACAATCCTATTTTTTACCCAGACGGGACTCAATGTTTAGCATGACTGATGTCGAACGCAGAAGAAGAAGAAGAAGAAGAACAGGACTGCTGTATTGTTATGAGTGCTCTAATTTTAACTTTTTTTTGTTGTTGTTGAGGTTGACTGGGTTATCTAGGACCTGCAGTTCTGGCTTGCCATCCAGACTGAGATTACGTAATCCCAGGAGGGACAAATAGGACGAAGGATGGAAACTCACAGTAAAAGAAACAGTTAAGGCCATTTTTGGAGGACATGGTAGACAATGAAGTGGATTTTTATCATTTAACCAAACCTAATATAGATACAAGCAAATACTCAAGTTCTAGAACAAGACTAAAGTCCAGAAGTGGATGAACAACCAGAACTTTCCTCCAATGTTTAAAGCCAATGTTCTTCTTCTTCTGAGCACCCACCAGCTGTAAATCCGGTGGAAAGTTTGGTTATTCGTCCATTTCTGAAATTGTGTATTGTTCCCGAATTTGAGTTTTGCATGCACATCTATTTAACAGATCTGGCTTATTTGTTTGCAGACTGTTGGTTCCTCGCCTTTCAGAAAGATGCACTCTAATTTCAAAGGAAACACCCCCAATGAGTCGCTTTTTACAAAATGCTTGTTAGGGGTAGTTGATCTTTCTTCTTTCCCTAAAATGGGGCCTCACAACCCACACGGGCAGTCCTACAGTTCAACCAATCCTTAGATAATGAGCTCCAGGAAATGTCCTTGAAAGTCGCAACAGCTGGCATGTTGTCGACCACATGACATGCCAGTTGGTCTATAAAAGTATGGGTCAAAACACCATATGCCTGATGGTGCGAAAAGATTCCTTTATTTATTTTTCTCAACTAAAATATTATTTATGTTGTACAACTAAAATATTAAAAAGATGGTGTTACTTTTGCCCAGTTGTACAACTAAAATATTACAAAGACTAGCTGTACCCAGCCACGCGTTGCTGTGGCCCAGAATGGTGAATTGGAAAAGAAGGAAAATAGAAAGCGCAACTGTCTAATATGATTAATATCAGTTATTTGCACAGCTACAGAGATAGTCTGATATGCCGACTCTAGAACACGCAACATATCAGTGAATGTCGATATTAGTGGTCGTTTAAAGTTCATTGTTAGAGAGAGAGAGAGAAAAAAACATTATTTGTGACTACTATACCTCTAACTGACCAACAAAGTGGGAAAAAAATTTGAATAGCTGAGAAAGCGGTATTAAAATAAAAATATTTAAGAAATGAGAACTTTAAAATAAAAATTTTGAGCTCTCTGAGCTAACAGTGTCTGTCATAACCCAACCCCCCCCCCTTTTATTTTGGTCCCTCTCCCAATCATATCTCCCTCTCTGAATGATTGAAAAATCATTACATGGTGAAATTATTCAAATAGAAATAGTTGAGAAATGAGAACTTTAAAAAAATGTTTTAAGCTCTCTCAGTTAACAGTGTCTGGCATCAACCCCCTTACCCCCCCCCCCTTTCCCCAATCATATCATACTCTCCGAAGTATGGGAAAGTCATCGCCTGACGAAATATTGTTATTAAATTGAGCTTGGCATCTGTGTCCACCCAAACTGAAATGGGTAGCATTAATCTGTACTGAGAAGTAAATGTGGCCAGTGTAAAAGCTACCACATCACCCATCAAGCACCAGTACTACTGCTACCACAACCACCACCACCTTCACAACAACAACAACAAAACTGTCACTACTGTCTGTGCAGGTTGGTGTAGCCAGAGGAGTTATCGCCACATGCTATCGCAACAGACTGTTTAGTTTAATTGTGCCCCCGACATAGAAAAAAAAACCTTCATCACCTAACCAGTGATGGTACCCACAGTAATATTCCCTTACTAAAAAAAAAGTACACTATACTCAAAAATAGCGGAAATAAAAACTCGCCCTCTCATCTCTCCCTCTCCGAAGGGACGATTTTTAATTGACCTTGGCATCGACCAAAAATAAACTGGTCTGAAAGCCATCTTAGTTAACAGTTTCTGTCATCAACAAATAGTGTTTAATCGAGTGAAGCATCGTGGGAAGGCTAATTGGGACTTTACTGAAATCAGATGTCTTTGGGCGAAAGATGCAGATATTGCAACCTAGCTGTAAACCACAACACAACGTGGCAACTGCCCATTTAGGGGGAAAAGAAAAATTAGTATCAAGCGGGGAATCGAACACCGGTCACTCGCTTGAAGGGCTGAATACTTATAACTATACTACCGAAGACAGAGGACTTTGGGTCAGATATCGCAGCCTAAATGTTAACCACAACACAACGTACCAACCGCCCTCTCAAAGGCGAACGAAGATTATCCGTGATTTGACCATAGAGCATCACGTCGCCGCTATCGCAGGCTAGATGTAAACCCTAAAATCAAGCGAAAAAGGCGTAGATATCGCAGGCGAGCTGTAAACCACTACACAACATGGCAACCGCCCATTTAAGGGGAAAAGAAAAATTAGTACCAATTGGGGAATCGAACACCGGTCACTTGCTTGAAGGGCTGAATACTTACAACTATACTACCGAAGACTGAGGACTTTGGGTCAGATATCGCAGCCTAGATGTAAATCACAACACAACGTGCCAATCGCCCTTTCAAAGGCGAACGAAGATTACCCGTGATTTGACCATTGAGCATCACGTCGCAGCTTCGCAGGCTAGATGTAAACCCTAAAATCGAGCGAAAAAATGCGTAGATATTGCAGGCTACCTATAAACCACAATAAAGCATGGTAGCCGCCTTGTTAAGGGCACACAAAAAATTATATATCACCGAGCGGGGAATCGAACACCGATCACCGGCGTGACAGCCGTAATGATAACAACTACGCTACCAAAGACTTGCGCATTTAGTAGAAATGAAATTATATAATAAGGTGAAGTTTAGTGTTACACACACACAGAGTCAAAGGTGGCCAATCAACTAAAAACAAATCCTGGCCGGCAACGAAACAAATAATGAAATGATCGTTGCAGGAGTTATGTAATTCACGGTTTGTGCAACACTGATGCATACAAACACGCGCAGAGTCTAAGGCAATGTTGTGTGAAAATTTTAAAGCGATCGGTAAAGAAATGTCGGAGATGGATCATGGGGGAAAAGGTATCTATTGGCAGCCCTGCGCATCAGTCTAAGGTGGTTGATCAACTAAAAACAAATCCGGGCCGGCAACAAAACAAATAATGATTTGATCATTGCTGGAGCTACGTCGTTCATGGTTTGTGAGATTGTCTTACATAAAATCACATGTTGAGTCAAAGGCAATGTTGTGTGAAAATGTGAAAGCAATCAGTTCAGCAGTTTCCGAGTCTATTGTTAACGACCATGGAAAATAAAAAATTTTATTAATATAGATGGTGTTACTTTTGCCCAGTTGTACAGCAAAAATATTACAAAGATGGCTTTACTTTTGCCCAGTTGTAGAGCAAAAATATTACAAAGATGGCTTTATTTTTGCCCTGTTGTAGAGCAAAAATATTACAAAGATGGCGTTACTTTTGCCCAATTGTACACCTAAAATATTACAAAGATGGCGTTACTTTTGCCCAATTGTACAACTAAAATATTACAAAGATGGTGTTACTTTTTCCCAGTTGTACAACAAAAATAATACAAAGATGGCTTTAATTTTTCCCAGTTGTACAACTAAAATATTACAAAGATGGTGTTACTTTTGCCCAGTTGTACAGTTCCTCCAGTGCATCCTTTGTCAAATCACAGATACCAAGGAAAAGTACTCTGTCAGCTAACACAAGCTGCTCCATTACCTCCCAGTACGACTTGATTGCATTCAGTAACGCCTGCAACAAGACAGATTAAAACATGAATAAACCCGTGTCTGCTGGCTGGCACCGATTTTTTTTAAATTATGTTACAGCACAGGCGCCGGAACCTGGAAGCTCAGGTCCTTAAAGCCCCCCCCCCCCCCCCATGAAGCCCCTATCTATCTATCTATCTATCTATCTATCTATCTATCTATCTATCTATCTATCTATCTATCTATCTATCTATCTATCTATCTATCTATCTATCTATCTATCTATCTATCTATCTATCTATCTATCTATCTATCTATCTATCTATCTATCTATCTATCTATCTATCTATCTATCTATCTATCTATCTATCTATCTATCTATCTATCTATCTATCTATCTATCTATCTATCTATCTATCTATCTATCTATCTATCTATCTATCTATCTATCTATCTATCTATCTATCTATCTATCTATCTATCTATCTATCTATCTATCTATCTATCTATCTATCTATCTATCTATCTATCTATCTATCTATCTATCTATCTATCTATCTATCTATCTATCTATCTATCTATCTATCTATCTATCTATCTATCTATCTATCTATCTATCTATCTATCTATCTATCTATCTATCTATCTATCTATCTATCTATCTATCTATCTATCTATCTATCTATCTATCTATCTATCTATCTATCTATCTATCTATCTATCTATCTATCTATCTATCTATCTATCTATCTATCTATCTATCTATCTATCTATCTATCTATCTATCTATCTATCTATCTATCTATCTATCTATCTATCTATCTATCTATCTTTCTATCCATCCATCCATCCATCCATCCATCCATCCATCCATCCATCCATCCATCCATCCATCCATCCATCCATCCATCCATCCATCCATCCATCCATCCATCCATCCATCCATCCATCCATCCATCCATCCATCCATCCATCCATCCATCCATCCATCCATCCATCCATCCATCCATCCATCCATCCATCCATCCATCCATCCATCCATCCATCCATCTATCTATCTATCTATCTATCTATCTATCTATCTATCTATCTATCTATCTATCTATCTATCTATCTATCTATCTATCTATCTATCTATCTATCTATCTATCTATCCATATATCCATCTATCCATCTATTTATCTATCCTATGTACCTATGTACCTACCTACCCACCCACCTAGCAATATGTCTGCCGGCCTGTCTATGTATCTATGCACATATGTACCTATATACATGTCCATCTATTTATTTATACATATATGTGCCTTTCCTGCATATATATCATAAATTATTGTAATGTTTCCACAACAAGTCTTATGTCAGACAAACTCTTTTCCAAACTCACAGGAGAAACAGAATCATCATCATTATCATCATCAACATCCACGCTAGAAGGGGCCACAGCCAGCATCAGTGTATCCACAAAACTGGTGCCAAGTTCACACAGCACTGAAATATAATGTTAGGCATACGATATACAACAGGGAAAGAGAGAAATTAAACTATCATCCCACACAGTCTTAGCCCAAACATTCATGCAAATTACTCTCAAACACACAGAGTCTTATCTCCCAAAATCACATAAGCCACTTTTACCACACACATGCTTATCCAAAACAATCATGCAAATCACAGGCATCCCACACAGTCTTATCCCACACAAATTGTGCATCTCTCATCAAACACCATATTCTTCTAACATTTATGCAAACCTCTCTCATCATATTTTTATCTCAAATGTTCACACAAATCAAACTCTCATCACCCAGTCTTCTCTCATACATTGATGCAAATTACACACTTACCCCAAACATTTATGCAAACCTCTCTCATCACAGTTTCCTACCAAACATTCACGCAAATCTTTCTCATTACAGTTTTTTCAAAAACAAAAATGCAAACCTTTTCTCCCAAAAGTTCCTGCAAACCTCTTCATCATTCTCCTCCTAATTATCCATGCAAATCACACTTATCACCCAGCCTGATTTAAAAACATTCTTTGCAAATCAAATTCCCATCACAGAAAAGTCTTTTCTCAGAATGACATACATATCAAACTATAGATGTTCACATATCTCTTACAAAGTCAAGCAGGTCAAATTATAACATTCCATTTAGCTAAAAACTGACCACTGCAGCACTTACCTTTGTCAACCATGTCACTGATCACACTAGCAGGTTGTGGTGCACAAATAAACACTTTCACTGAAAACAGAGAAAAATACATTCAATAATAAACAAGCTCAACATCACAGTTAATTGTAAAAGTTGAATCTATGACATGAATATCTATTTATTTTATGCAGTTTCTGCAAAGATGGTATTCTCGTGCAGGGCTGGAGAAATGACTGGAGTTGGGGTGAACAGAACGCTAATTAATCTGGCTGAAAAATTATGAAGTCGGCTTTATAAGCTTGCTAGCTTATGAACATGCTAGACCTCTATGGGCTGGGGGTCAGCCTGTGATGTACCAGCTCAATTGCCCTGTCCAAAAGAATAATCATCAATAATAATCCAAAAGAGTAAATCTGAGTATGATATTTTCCTTAAGAAAGCTTTCTGTAGCCTACACTTAAAAATGAAATAAGGACATAATAGGCAGGAAGGAGGGCGGGTGGGAAGGCGGATGGATGGACAGAAAGGCAGATACAGTAAAACAATTAGTAAAAAATGAATAAAAAATACACACTGGAAATCAATTAATTTATGAAGCTTTCAAATACAAACCTGTGATTTTAACTTCTTCTCTCTCGTTCTCATCTAGTTTCTGCACATTCTCAGAGTTGACTTTATATATGTCTGTGATATTTTGCAACTCACTCTTATCTACCGATTCCAGATATGCTGCCAGTGTTTTCCCAATACATTCACAGACCTGAAAAATAAGAAATCTAAATAATAATAAATGCGTAAAAATACTTTTTACTGCCTGTGCTTACCAAATTTGGGCTATCCTCCGAATAACGGTCCCAAATTATCGAGGCAGAAAATATACCCAAACAGGGCCTCAGTCACGTGTCAATTGCAAACTTCCGGGGACTATACCACCACCGCCAAGAGTATCCCCCACGCCGCTCATGTGGTGTGGATTGGGGCTAAACTAGATGGCTGGGACTCACGAGCAAATAAAATGAAGGAAGCTGCAGGAGTTGTAGTAGCTGCTGCTCGTGAGTCCCAGCCATCTAGTTTAGCCCCAATCCACGCTGCGGGGGGCGTGCAAGATACTCTCGGCGGTGGTGGAAGTCGCAGGAAGTGCGCAGTTTCAGTCGCCGGAAGTGCGCAACTGACATGTGACTGAGGCCCTGTTAGGGTATATTTTCGGCCTCGATAATTTGGGACCGTTATTCGGAGGATAGCCAAAATTTTAAAGCAGTGTGGGGCAGAAGAGGTGAGGGGGAAGATCAAAACTGGAACAGTCAAAGAAAAGAGACATTAGATAACATTGTGCTTAGTCTTAGTCTTTCCTCTTGTGTCGAGTGCGGCACATAGGGCAGAGGTCATGACTCTCCATGCATGGCGGTTCGTTGCAATCTGTTGTAGGTCTTGGATGTTTGAGAGGCCCATGAGCTAGCCTTCCCTGATGATAGTTCTACGTAGGGTTTCCCTTGGTCTTCCACGAGATCTTTTCACCTGTGGTGTCCAAATGAGGGCTTGGTAAGGAAGTCTTGATTTATCCATTCTAAGGGTGTGGCCGACATAGTTCCAGCGGCGTTTTCGTATAAAATTAGACACATACTCTTGCCTGGATTCTTGCCTTATTTGTGTATTGGTTCGGGTGCTGACTGGAAAGATCAAAGCTAGTCAGATGCAGATCAAGGTAGATGATGCTTGATGACCTGAAGCGATGGCATGGTGAAATATCATCAGGGGAACTGATTAAAAAAACCAAGGAACTAGATCTGTTCAGAGTCATCAGTACTTATGCAGCTTGGCAGGGCACATAATAATCCCTTTTACCAAACAAATTTTATCTCCACGTATAATAAAATAACTGACACAGGAACATGAGTAAGTACCATTTAATTTAATATGTTCTAGCTGTGATCAGTAAATTTTATCCATAACTTCTGAGGAACATGTAACAAACTCAGGCTCAGCCCCGCCCAGCTACACCTTATGAGTGACGAAGACCAGGAAACTGTGATTGGACGTTCATCCATGCATGTTAAACTTTGGGACACGTAAGTTTAAGTGTTAGGGATGCCAGGTTGGTACGATGTTGTACTGTCTCGGTGGTCTTACCAGCGACCACACATGCTCTATATTACAGGATGTGAGCGGTTTTAATGACCCCATAACATGTACAACTAGCCCTAACCCCAACCCCCTCTACCCCACACACTGAACCTAGGTCTGATGAGAGAGTGCATTCTACACCCCTCTAACGTAGACCAGCCTGACCAATAATCAATGACAGGTCAGCTAGTGTGTAGATGATCGGAGCTAGGCCTGAGTTCATTACTAGTTTCACTTTTGAAAATTGTGGGCCGCGTTAGCACAGTCGATAAGAGGCTCGCTTTCAAATCCAGCTGCGACTCGCTGCAGCCCACGGGTGGTGTTCGAGACTGGGCGGCTCCTGAGGTTCATCCAGTCTCTAGGAAATGAGTACCAGAGTTTACACTCTGGGGTAAATGGAGGAACGTCGCTGTAGCTACAGAGTTACGTGCGGATGGCGACACAAGCAGACAATTCTTTTCAGATCAGCTGTCCGTACTGGTGGCAGAGCACTTATGGTTTAAAACCGTGTGCAATGACACTGGTTCACATCTCCCGACTTTACTTTTTTTACCTTTACTTTTGAAAATGTAAAGACATTTCGTTACACCAACTGGCTCACATTTAACAACCGACATGATTGTATGAACATGATCAGAGTGTCCTACTTGAAGTTGTCATTATCAAATTTCGGGCCCGTTGTTAAAGAATCCCTGTATTGTATAACGTACACTACACTTACAATTACTCACCTCTTCTGTCGAAGTCTGATTTGGTTTTCTCTTCAAACGGGTCCAGTTAATTATATTTCCACTGTGTATCAGCATTGATTTCGCATTTGGAAACAGTGGGGTGTCTTCGGCCATCACAAAATAACAATATAATATAATATCGAACAATATAGACGTAGAATAATTTTTTTTTATGTATTATGTGTTTAGTACGTAGTGCAGGCTTTGGCTTTTAGTAGAGGTTTATAAGTTATGTGAACTTGTTGATGATTTTGTAATACGCCGATATCCGCGTCAGCGACTTAACTTAATATAATTGTTTACTTCTGTTAATTTACGCCATTCGTAAGATTTTCCCGTTCTCAATTTTCATGTTGTTTACCGTCACAAAACTGGAAGGAACTGGAAACATGACAGAAATAATTTCTATTAGAAACTTACATAATTTAAAAACCAAAGCTGGAGAAACTGGAAATAGGATATACAACTGGGAGGACTTGAAATATGATACAGATGCATATTAATTTTATTATTATAATTTACATTACTAAGACCAAGAAGTCGGTGAGGAAATCATTTCCAGGAAGACTTGCAAACACTTAAAGAGTCACCAACTGGATAATCCCTGTGTGGGTTTCTGGGCCCTATTACGGGGCGGGGGGGGGGGGGGGAATAGACCCACTGCCTACCAAAAAGCATGTCGTAAGAGTCGACTAACTGGGAGCTTCCTTCGAAGTCGGAGTGCATCTGCCTGGCAGGCAAGGAACCAGCAGTCTGCATACACATAAGTCAGATATGTAAAACGGATGCACTCCTAAAACTCAGGTTCTGAACAGGACTGCAGTCCAAAAGTGGTTGAACTACCAGAACTTTCCGCCAGAGTTTGCAGCTGGGGAACGCAAAGAAAAAGAAGACCAACTGGAAAGAGAACGGTCGTCACCGAGATGAATGGGGGCGGGTGGTATATCTGCAACAATGCACCTTCAAGGACTTGGAAATGGAGATAAAAAGTAATCATAATTGCAATGTTATGGATGGGCAGGGCTAGTTCTATTAACGGTAAGCAAAGTCCGCAATACCGACGCCGGCTATCCTCCGAATAACGGGCACAAAAGATGGCGGCCAAAAACAGGGCCTCAGTCACGTGTCAATTGCGCACTTGCTCACGCGGCGTGGATTGGGGCTAAACTAGATGGCTAGGGTACGAGCAAAGCTGCAGGAGATGCAGAAGCTGCAACACAAGGCGCAGGAAAAGGGTCCTTCACGCAGAGACTAGCAGCTACCTGTGTGACATACAAGACAGGAGTCCACCCATATGTCAAAAATATCTCTACCCCTCTCAATTTTTCGTCCTCCTTCTCCCTCCTCTCTATCAACATTTCTCTCAACATATACAGACTGCATTTCTCCAGAGCTGTATCTGGGATTTAGCTTTGGGGGACCATGGCGACGGGGTCAAGCCGTTTGTCTCGTGTTCTGAAGCTCACGAGTTCAGTTCACGAGTGAAATTTAATGGAGATCCATAGGGACAGTTACTTGATCTACGGGGTATGTGCTGTATGCGACGCTATCGGCAATCGATTCTCTATAATTAAAACCTGTATCTATCTTTAGTACTACAAATGCCATCATGAAATGCTCGCTTGCTCAAAGTTCTGCAAGCAAAGTCATATCTCAGAGTAGCTGCAGACAAGAAGCACCTCTTGCATGAAGCCCTGGGTAGGGGTCACAGACTGAATAGACGAAGGTGTTGGGGCGCAAGCTAAAGACACAATCAGACGTGTGCAGACTTGATAATTTTGAGCGAGGAGAGGAGTGGGTCAAGGTGTCCGAACAAGTTTCAGACTTGTGTGGAGTTCTAATCACGTTAGGTCGTGAGTGCAGAGACTGGCCAGCTGGTGCTGCAGAATCAGAAGTTCAACAAATGACTCATGTTATTGCATATGATATCACAACGTCTAGTTTGAGAATGGAGGTGGAGGCAGTCTCTGATGTCTTCCGCTGGCTTGAGAATCAGCTGTACATACCTGCCGTGATTGTAACTGACTCACAGAGCATGTTGAGAAAGGTGGACACAGGCATGCTTCGTGCAGAGTGGCAAGCATCCCTTAAGAGGTCCTGGGTAGTTGGCGTCTTTTTGATATTTTCTTCAGGCATGCCGGTGTGCTGGGAAATGAGCAGGCAGATAGACTGGCTGGCTCTGCACCACTTGGTGGTGAATTATGTATGACAAGTTAGATACTGTGAGAGCCCTTTGGGAGCGAGTGAACAGTGCGGAGGCGCAGATAGATCGTTACGGTCTAAGGAGAATGGCGCTACCAGGTGTTACCAGGGGATATGGCCGACGCTTAACACTAAGAGGAACGATGAGACGGATTTACAGTCAGCCAGTTACTGGTGCAATCGGAACTCTTCACTTGCTGCTGAAGATGTGGACTAATCACTTATGGGAGTGTCCCAAGTGCTGTGATGTCGATTCCTAATTCAACATTCAAATGCTCGCGTATGTAAAACTCACCTGTGCGATGAGCCGCCTGACCATTCGAGACCAAGTGGGAAAAAGTGATACTACCTACAGTGAGAACAACACATTGCACCGAATTCCTTTAGAAGCAGAATATACAATGGCTCGAACATTCTGTTGGGATAGCAGACACAACTACCAGGCGTTACGATACACATAACACACACAAAAACGCGCACGCACACACACACGCATACACAATCTGAGAGGAAAGCAAGAGAGCGCCAAAGAAGAAGATAACTGGTGACACGAAAGACATTAAACATCCACACGGAACAACAAGAGCCAGTACTACCTATGTAGTGACGGGTTGTAAACAGTTACTCCCCACGGCACTTACCAGAAACAGAAACAGTATTCAACTGTACTGTTATATCTGGGCGCCCGATAATCACAAAGTAAACCTGAAGTCCAGATAGGATAAAGCATGTATGAAGATGATGATCTATCTTTAGTAAGTATGGACCCTTTTCCACGTCTTTAGGCATATTGGGCTAGGCCTATATTTTATAGTCTATAATATAGACATATCGGCACTAGGTGGGTGATGTGGTCAACATCCCGCCGGCCACTTTCAATTCCCAGGACTTTTACCTGATTCCCATTTAAGGCTGGGTGTACTTGTGAACTAAGTTAATGTCAGCAACAACAAATCCCGGCTGCTTTCGGATGTGAACCCTTCTGATCCACAAGGGAGAGTCTAGCCAATACACCACGACAGTCCCTGTCCATCTTTTGTGTGTAGTACTTACTATATTTATGCAGCTCTCCAGTCGTAATTGTAACAGACTCTGAAAGCATGCTAAGAAATGTGTAGACAAGGATGCTTCGAGCAGAGGGGCAAGCGAAAGGTCACGGGTAGTGAGCATACTTTGGATCTTTTCGCCAGGCTATGCCGGCGTGGTGGGTAATGAACAGTCAGACCAATTGGCTGGATCTGCACCACTGGGTGGTGTATTGATGCATGACAAGGCGGATGTCGTCAAGGTCCTTTGGGAAAAAGCAACTGAATCGGTAGAGAAAGAAGATTATTATGGCCTGGATACTGGGTGTAACCAGAGGTTCTGGGCGGCTCACTACACTCAGAGAAAAGGCAAGACGGGCATTTAACCAAATTGTGACCGGTACCATAAGTATTAGAACTCTACGCTAGCTGCTGAAGATGAGGACGGAACACGCACGGGAATGCCCCGAGTGCTGTCGTGTCAATTCTTGACCCAACTCAACCCAGCTTACTAATATTACTATCTTTATGTTTAGTTTTACGACAACCACAAGTAAGACCGGACATATCTGCAAAAACAAGAGGCGTGTACAATTCAGGAATCGTTTTGTCGGCTGGTGGTTTTTGGTTCCTGGTCTCTCTGGTGATGTGTCCTTCTTTCTGAAACCGTCGTATCGTTGTATTTTTGGAAGATCTGTTGTTTTAATTCTTTTGACATGGCGTCGGATCATGATGTGTATAATGAATTTGTTGTGGATGGATTTGATCTGAAACTTAATGGCGAAATATTTCTAACAGGAGGAATGATGAGTGGGTTTACCGTTTACATTTTCATTTATTTTAAAATAAATAAATTATTTAATACAAATTATAACAATAGTCATCGCACTGTTAATGGGTATTATTTATTAGACGATATATTATAACGTCACAATTGTATTAATAAATAGTGTTTTGATTTTATGATTTATATATTAATATTATTTATTAAATTGACAATTGGGCTAGCTCCGAATAACGGGCACTAAAGATGGCGGCCGAAAAAATATCATGACGAGCCTCAGTCACGTGTTATGTGTTGTAAACATTCAAAAATTGAAGTCAAAACTAATAAGGAACGAAACAAATGTTATATCAAATCGACTACTTACCGATAATTTTATGCCTTTATATCTGGAAATTATGGCACAGAAGTTAGTTGTAAATAGTGCCCGAAAATCTGCTGTTTGTGGCTGTTACGCCATCTAAACTCGGCTAAGTATGATCGGAGCATCACTCATGCGTAAATTGCTCACTTCCTTCCAACAAACACTTCGCCGAGAGCCTCCCACATGAGGAAATAAAATAAAGACACTGCAGGAGATGCGGTAGCTGCTGCTCGTGGGTCCCAGCCATCTATTTTAGCCCCATTCACGCCGCGGGGAAGACTCTCAGCGGCGAGTTTAACTCGGCGGTTTATTCCGTTTCTCAAAGTTGTCAACAGACACTAATCCTAGTTTTCCCGCGATGTACTTGTGACCGCAAGTGTGCAATTGACACGTGACTGAGGCTCGTCAAGATATTTTACGGCCGCCATCTTTAGTGCCTGTTATTCGGAGGATAGCCGACAGTTGTATGTGTATATGAGCATATGTGCAATTCAATTAATTTTTAAAATATTTATTTAATTTTTTTTTATATAAACCCTTTTTATAAGTTCTAGATAGTTGTTCAGTCACACCCAGGCTCAGACTAGGCAATCAAATAAAGATACACAAAAAGTGCAACATATTGTTAGCCATTGTTTAAGTCACACACATACACACACACACACACACACACACATATAACAATTTCATGTGTATCATACGCTGTATATATGACGACTGTGCAGGGCTTTTTTCTTGGGTACTTAACAGTGCACAGTCCGGCACCATTTTTAAGGATTTAAGGCATAGTTTTTTGTTTTTTTCAGCATTACTGTAATAGGTCATGGGAAGTAAATGTGGCTGGTGAGTTGTTAACCACATCACGCCCCACTGCCCATAGGTCTCACAGTACCGGCACCTTTTAAAAAACTTTTATAAGAAAAAAGCCTGTTAAGTGTGTATCTAAATATATAATATTAGTTTAGTGTGTATGATACAATTAATCATCATCATGAGTGTAGCAGGTTCCTTGCGGAAAAACATTGCTGTAATCATGGTCTCTCTGTAAAAAAACTCACGCTCTTACCAACTCTCCTGTCTCATGCACTTTCCCACCTAAGGTGTCAATTATATCCAATGCCCATCTTTGTGCCGGTCGGCCCCTGCCCCTCTTTTCCGGTACCATGTCTTCTGCTGTTATTCTTTCCAGTCTGCATGGCATTTGATGTAGCCCAAATACTTCAGTGTCCAAGACAAGATGCTTTTTACTAACCAATCTTCTTTGATGTTCATCTCTTTTAGGATGTCAGTATTCTTTTCTTCTTGGTCCATGGTATTCTGAGACTCTTTCTGTAGCGTTGATATATTTAATATTATGAAATAAAAAACGTGTTTTAACAACACCATGGTTAATGTCACCATAAACATAAGTACTTTTCTTCTTCTTTTCTTTACTCCTTGAATACCTTGCGGCATCAGGGCAGGAAGAGATTTCTGCAATGGGCCCTTCTGTTTGTTTCGTACAAAGTACTTTTCAGTGTCTCTAACATTTTTGCAGACCATCGTCTGCATGGTTGACCTCTGACTCTCTTACCGCTGTATTTGTGCAGTAGTGCTCTCTGTGATGCCATGTCTGATGCTAGTCTTGTTACATGGCCAAACCATTTGATTTATTGTCTACCTATAAAGTTCAGTATTGGTTTTCTGCCGACTCTCCTCGTGATAATCATTATTCCTAAGTCAATCTTTCCACATTATGCCTAGCGTAGTAAGTAAAAATGTGATTTCTGTTGTGACTATTTCCTTCTATCTTTTGAACTCATTGTCCGTGTTTTAAGTCTTTTCCTCATGGGTTTCTTGGTCTGCCTTTATTCCTTTGACCCTGTGGTTTCTACTCTACTGCAAGGTCATTCTAGTTATATTTATATAAAGTTTTTTTTTTCTGTGCATGTCCGATTTACCTGGGTAACTTTTCATGGTTATTTCTTTTCCACAGATCCTAAAGAGCTGTATCTTCAAGATCTGACACTGTGTCAAGATACATCATCATCAGATTCGGGAATATCCGCAGTGGATGATGGCCAGGACATTGCCGACATTACTGACCTCAACAACATTTTAGTAAGTGTCTTTCCATAATCATGCATCCAACACCAGCTGCATTCATTCTTAACTCTTTCAGTCCCAAAGAACGCATCATACGTTCATAGGTTCCTACCTAGAAGCCCAGTGAACGCAAGATGTGCCGATTTTTACATCTTTCTTGACTACCCCTTGGGCCTCTGATGCTAAACACTGTGGGACACAAAGAGCTAAAAGGTTCAATCGTGGCACAAGCTGTTTAACATATTGTTGTAAAGTGTCTCTAAGATTGGGCCTCTCTGTTGAGTTTGCCACCAGTTCTAGCCTAGAATAGGAATGAATAAACACATCTTTTATGCTAACACGATTGGCTCAACTCAGGGTGAAGCCTTGATGAAGCATATTGATGTTGTCTTTAAGGTCAAGATCATCATCATCATCATGTAGCATGCCCATTGCAGAATGTCGCTCTTATCACTGTCTGCCTGAAAGAAACTCAATCTCTCGCCAGCTGTCCCACCTCCTGCACTTTCATACCCAAGGATTCATTTATATCATATGCCCATCTTTATGTTGGTCTGCCCCTGCCCCTCATCGATAGAGTTTAAATGTCTACAATATGAGGTAGACAATCCCAGTCCACCCCCAATCCCCAGTTGTCTCTTGCTTCTTCTTCTTCTTTTTCTTCTTCTACTCCTACTCCTCCTCCTCCTTCTTCTTCTTCTTCTTCTTCTTCTTCTTCTTCTTCTTCTTCTTCTTCTTCTTCTTCTTCACCACGTTCACTGGCTGTAAACTCTAGCAGAAATTTCTCTGTTCACTTCTTGACTTTAGTCTCATTCTAAAACTTGAGTTTTGCCTGCACATTCATTTTACAGATCTGGATTACTTCTGGATTACTTGTGTGTAGACTGTTGGTTCCTGACCCCTCAGGCTGTTACACTGCTATGTCGAAAGGAAAACCCCTAATTAGTTGCCTTTTAGGACATGCTTGTTAGAGTGACATTGGGTCTGTTCTTCCCCCCCTCCCCCCCCACCAAAGCTGGGGCTTTGGAACCCACACAGGGAATTGTCTCTCAGTATACCTGGTATATTACCATGATAATAATTTTTTCCAGCATTATTAACCACAGGTTCACGTAAGCAACATTGAGAGCTGGTTGTGCTGTTTTATTTTGCCAATGTTATATTTATTTATGTGATACGCAGTCAACACATTTCTGGTCAGTATTATGGTTAGGGTCGGATCTGTGGCTAAGTCGATGCAAACGCTTCGTAATGCCGGGGTGCTTGCTGGGTTCGATCCCAGCTGCAGGCCATATGCCTTGCGTTGGTTTCGACAGTGGTATCAGGGGGCTGACTGTCCAGAAAGCAATGGCAAACTACTGGATGTAAATTTGCCTAGAGAAGCCACACAACAGCCAGGGTCTGCTGGGGTTGGTTCTGCAACGTCCTGTAAAGGATGCGCTACTAACCACTGTGGTTAGGTGGGCTTTCTGTTTTTAGTCGCGGCAAATTTTTGCACCTGACAATAGTTAGCTGTTCCATTTTCCTGCATAAGTAGGCTGAACACATATAGTTCTGTTGCCTAGCTACTGAGTTGAATGCACAATAATGTGATCTGCAGATTTAATTATATTTGGAATGCTTTTTGAATATGCCTAATGTGTTTTGTATTGTGAACTACTAATTGAGAAGATTTTGAGTAGCCTGAGGCTGCCTTTTTGCAATTAATTGTGTGTGTGATCTGTTGTAACTGCTGCTTCCATCTTGGTTTTCATTGGCATAGTAACGAAGCAACTGTGGGGTGATCTGTTTGCTATGAAGTTGAAACTGTGATTACCTGATTATCTAACAAACAGTAACTTTCTTTCATGCAGGACACAGATTTTTCCTTGGACTGTGCATTGCTCAATGTTGAAGAAGATAGTTTTGATGCAGGTAAATGCTTTGATCACATTGTTGTATCTAAAATTGGTATTCCGGGCAACAGTTATGTTACTGTGCAAAAGAATTAGTTACGTAAACAGTTCAACAGAACAGACAGGGCATCCGTATTTGGGGGAGGGGGGGGGGGGGGGGGGGGGGGGGGGGGGGGGGGGGGGAAAGGGAAACAGGTGAACTTTTTAATCATGTTGCCTCTAGCATCATTGATACGGGAACTCCTTGTTGGCTACTTGGGAAGGGGGTGGAGCACATATAGGACTGTCCTTAGTTCAGTGATGACAGTTCTTGATTCATTCATTCATACATGGGCCTCCCTTATGAGGGCCCAGCATACAAACCAGTTGGCCAGATCCCTGTATGGCGGTGGCTCTCAACCTATGGGTCGCGACCCCATTTTTTCGGTCAAACTTCGCATGGGTCGCCTTAGACTGTTGGAAAACACATATTCATTGAGGTTATGAAGGAAACTTATTGTCTGGGTGTCGCCACCGCATGAGGGAACTGTATTAAAGAGTCACAGCATTAGGAAAGTTCAGAGCCACTGCAGTATGGGTTTCAGGACCCCATTTAGGAAGGACAGGAGAGACCCTCATAAAAGGCGACTAATTAGAGTTGTTTCCTTAGAAGTCAGAGTGCATCTGCCTGAGAGGCCTAGAAAACCAGCAGTCAGCATACTCATATGCCAGATCTGTCAAACAGATGTGTGTGAAGAACTGAAATTTCTGAACAAACAATCTTATCTTCTTTTATCCCACCAGGACATCACACATGCGATAAACACCCGATGACACAAAGTACCACTTTGTGGATAAGGATCACCCGTGGAGAGGTCCCATTAACCATTAACCATTAGACCATATTTATGGCCCGGCTATATTGCGGCCCCTGGCAAGAGCCAGAGTAGGGCTTCAAATAACGAAAAATTGCATCCCACAAAGGGATGACAAACTAATTTTGGAACAAGACCGCCGAAGTCCAGAAGTGGATGAACACCCATGACTTTCCACCGGTATTACAGCTGATCAATGCAAAGAAGAGTAACCATTGGCTAGCCACTCCTCTTTGGCTGTTCCTTTTCTTTAGTGTATTATTCTGTTGACTTATAATAGATTTACATAACATCTGTATTTGCCTTTCTACAGATATATTTTTTAAGAGTGAACCACAGTCACCATGTCGTCAGGTAAGAACACTCAGTTATTTCCCTTGCCAACATTGAGATAAAACACCAAGATCAAAATATATAAAACATTGATGAGACCAGTCGTGTTATATGGCTCTGAAACTTGGAGCACAACTAAAAAAGATGAAGTCTTGTTACAGGTTTTCGAAAACAGAGTCTTACTAGGCATCTTTGGACCCATCAAAGATGCAAACAGCGGTGAATGGAGAGTGAGAAACAACAACAAAATTCATAATCTGTTTAAATCACCACTGATCACTGGTGTTGTGAGAGCTAATAGACTCAAATGGTTGGGGAATATTGAAAGACTGTCAAATGACAGAAAAGTTAAAACTGTATACACCAGGGAGATTAATTGTCGTAGACCACGAGGGAGACCAAGAAGATGATAGAGAGATAATATCCAGACAGACCTGCAAACACTCTGGAAGGAGAATGCCAACTAGAGAGATGAATGGAGGCTGGGGATATCTACAGCAATGAACCTCTAGGGCTCGGAATGCTGAAGAAGAAGAAGAACATTGAGATAAAGGCATGTTAGGAAACTGCTGAATTGTTGGCATTGTTTATGAATCCTATAAAATGCTGAGTCTGTTTAATGCTGAATCAAGAATCAACATCACAGCACTCAGGATACTCCCAAAAGCCCTCTTTCTCCATTTTCAGCAGCAAGCAAAGAGTTCCAATTCCGAATGGGACCAGTAACGCTCTGATTGTACATCCATCTCGCATTTCCTTCCAGTGTTGAGCGTTAACATGATAAAAGGCTAACTCACAACATCTCAGTGAGGATGCATAGGGTTTCCTGTGACCTGAGCTTTGATAATGACCTGCATTCCGCATCAGATGGAGTGACTGAGGTTTAACTACACCAAGAAGTAACTTAACAAACCAGACCGACTAGAATAGCACGTCAGTCATAGTCTGTATCAACGGACAAAGAAATAGTTTGATTGAAAAGCCACTTAGCATAGAACTGAACAAATATAATTGGAGAAGATATTTATATATATAAGGGGCAAAGTTCACAACCAGACAATGTGTCATGATCCTAAAACACAGGCCTTACAGTGGATCAGTCACAGTTACAATGGTTTGGACATGTATGCAGAATATGAGAGAGCCGGCTACCACAGCAGGCATGGGGTACCAAGAACAAAGGAACCAGACCACCAGGATGACCCAGGGTTTGCCGGAAAGACAACATCTGACAGTCCCTGACTGATAGAGGGCTAGAATGGAACAAAGCAACAGCAAAAAATGTTGACAGAGAAGTCTGGAGATCTCTCTGGCAAACCTTTACACTCCAAGGTAGATGAGTATTGACTAAGTGAGTAAGAAAATATGGACAGGAAGAGCTTTTATGAAAAGAAGCCGAAAAAAGGTGGCAGAACGAACAAACAAACAAACTTTATTTTCAAAGGGTTACAAATTGGGCCCTTCTAAGCACTCATTTTTCAGAGTACCAATACCTGTTATCAATAATGCATGTTATGAATATAATAAAGAAATATAAATTATAGAATAATGCATACACACATCATGTGTACACAATCGTACACACTCACGCTTACGTATACATACTCCTACGTTCTCATACATGCGAACTCATATACAGGCATACGTGATACATACACACACACACATCTACATACATATACAAACATAAAACATATACACATACATAGACATAAATGCACAGACAGAAAACACACACACACACACACACACACACACATTTATGGATATACATGCACACACACATTCCATACATACACACCTATACATACATCCATGCATACACACATATACAATCACATGTACAGATGCCCACAACCACACATTTATACTTACATGAATACACACACCCACATACATTCACACATACATGCATACATACACACATTTATCCATACACTCACATCTTTACACACATACATACATACCTAAATACACACATATACACCCACATACATACACACATAGGTACATACATACATGCATACATACATGCCCACACACATTACATACATACACACACATGCATGCATACACACATATATACAATCACCCATACAGATATTACATACACACATGCATACCTGCATACATGCAGAGGGGGAAGGAAGAGGGTGGTTATAAATAAATTCAAATGAGATACAGACACATGAACATGTAACCTTGCAGGCAGAAACAAATTGTGTTTGCACGGATCTCTTTCTTTCCCTCAAGTGAGCTTTTTAATGTTTAATATCTTGTTATAATTTCCAAATGAATCGTCCAACATTGGTTTTTACCATACTTGTTAAAAACAGTGTCTGCCATATGCAGTGCTAGAAGGAGATGGAGCCTTATTACAAACTTTTGAGAACACAGTTTTGTGAAGAATCTTTGGGAGATATAGACAGAAAAGAATGGAGAGGGAGAGAGGCGACAACAGAATTGATATGTTGATATCACTATCAGATACTGGTTTCATTAGGGCTAATAGACTATGACGGTTGGGGCATATAGAGAAAATGGCAATGGGTCTGTTCTGCCCCCCCCCCCCCCCCCCATGTGGCTGCGGAACATAGATCATTTCTTTAACCCACTGACTAACAAGCCCGTTAACCCTTGCAGTTTCTCAGATAACACAAATTTTTAGTCGTGTCAAATTTTTTGCACCATGAACTTCTGATACTTTTTGACTAAAATGTCAGACTCAGAAAGCCACACACACAAAAAAGGATCTTTTCACAAAACGCGCATGGCGTTTTTAACGTCATCGACAAGAGGTAGAATTAATGAAAAATTCATTTTGTGGACAGGAGCTATTTCACTTAAAGAAATGTAGAGAAAGGAATTAACAAATGGCTTAAACTACACTTATCACAAGTGTCGCAATTTTAAGGTGGCAGCGAACGCCAAAACTTACAATTGTTTTAATTGATGTATTACTGTGTTTGTCAACAGCATGAGTTAATTTTTCCTGATGACGGCACTATCAAGGACGAATGGAATCCTCTGTCGTTTCCGGAATTTCTTCGGATGGATGATCCCTTGAGCCCAGCCTCCTCAGCTAATTCTCCACAACAGATTTACACCATCCAGCAGCAGCAGTCACCTCCGGAGCCTATATCTCCCAAATATGAGCCTCCTTCGCCCTCACTCACATTCAATTCTGAAACATTGCACATTGACTCATCAGCCGGCAGCGACCTGACAGAGTTTATGTACACACACATCCTACCTGCAAATAACCAGACTGGCAGCACCCGTACTGTGTACACGGTTGAGTCCTGTCTGAGCCCTGGTGCTGCACCAAATTCCCCACCGGGCATCGTCCTCTTGCCTAAAGTCAAGAAAGAGAACCAGATTAGCATACTGCCTTCTGGGGGTTCATTTGTCTCACCCAATGGGAATATCAGACCTGCAGGTGCCAACATTGATTCTATACTAAACAGCAAAGTAAAGATAAAGCCCAAACCAGGGTCAGAGGTGATAATTCCAACAGGTAAACACACATTCTGCAAATTTTTAATTATGGCAAAAGCCCTTGAAAGTCCTAGAGAAATTATTAGAATCACAAGGTTTGAGGCTAAAAAATAAATAGAACCAAGAAAGTCTTTACTGCACTTAGCAAGCAGTGTTGGTGTCTTCATCTTCTTCGCGTTCACCAGCTGTACACTCTGGTGGAAAGTTCTGGTTGTTCGTCCACTTCTAACTGCAGTCCTGCTCCAGAACCTGAGTGTTGCATGTGCATCAGTTTTACAGATCTGATTCACTTGAATGCAGACTGTTGGTTTCCTGCCTCTCAGGCAGATGCACTCCGACTTCAAAGGAAGCTCCCCAATTAGTCGACTCTTACGACATGCTTTTGGGTAGGCAGAGGGTTTATTCTTGTTTTCCCCACGATGGGGCCCCGGAACCCACACGGGGAAGTGTTGGTATAATAATTCTTTATCCTATTTTTGCCACTTTGTGTCACAGAGGGTGCACAGCTCATTCTGCCATTCTTGTATATCCTGTGCAACTGTTTAACTGTTGTGTAAGGTTTCTAGTTTGGCACTTCAGGAAAACACGCAGTTTCAAAAATATGTCTTGGTTTTTCTAGGTCATCAGGGCCAAAATGGTTAGGTGCCATGATCTAGCTTGTCATACATCAGTTTACCACCAAGTGGTGCAAAACCAGCCAGTTTGTTATGATACTACTGTATTTATATAAATGCATTGTACTGAGAATAAAGAATTTTGTATACATATATGTATGTGAATGTGCTTGTATGCAAGTATTGGTCACAGATACACATTCACTCTTGGATTCATTACAACACAGGCACTACGCAGTGGGTAGCTACCACAGCGAACACCCAG
Source organism: Candidula unifasciata (assembly GCA_905116865.2). NCBI lineage: Eukaryota > Metazoa > Mollusca > Gastropoda > Stylommatophora > Geomitridae > Candidula > Candidula unifasciata. The sequence continues at coordinate 626,133 of CAJHNH020002773.1, forward strand.
TTGTCGTTCTCAAGTCACCATCAAGCATTCCCGCTGATATCAGCAGCTCCGATGATCTCAGCGGGTGGCATCCTACCAGTCACAGATGTAAGTGAATCATTGTGCCTCTTTGATGATCTGCAGCTTATAAGTACATTGAATTTATTGTTTAAAGAAGCTTAGATTTTACTCTACTTTAGTGTCTACATGATGTCCTCATAATCTTTCAGATGGGCAATCCTATGTTGTGTAAACAAAAAGATCACATGGTTAATTTTATGCTTCTATAGTGAGATGTACAGTGTAACAAGACTCAATATATATGTTGAAAGGATTAATGTTTTTTGTTTCATAATCTGTTTTTGTAAACTCTGTAGTAATTTACCTAATGAGATGCGGCGAAATGAACACATTTCGATCTGTACACATCATGGAAAATCGTAAGGTATGAAGATCCCTCTTGTAAACTCTTTAATTATCTGTATTTAAAATAACGCATTATGTTTTTGTTTTTATCAGGATAAGGTTCTCAAGAGAGCCCAAAGAGTAATAAAAAATCGCGAGTCAGCAAGTTTATCCCGAAAAAGAAAGAAAGAGGTAAGTGTTTTTTTTTTAATCCTACAAAAATAAAGCAACACAAAGATAACACACATAATAGTTTAAATAAAAGCATCATTACACTGGGAAAAAAGGAATTTGTAAGCAGGCTCTCAACAAACTTAAACCATGCTGTGTAACTGACCCTGTCTCCTGTCTTGACTTCAAAGACAGCATAGATGTGCTTTATAAGGCTTTACTGCCAGGTCACATAACCATGTTAGCAGAGACTCATTATCCACCAGGTTAGACCGTACAGTATTGATTATGTCAGCCATGTTCTTGCTTCTTTCCACTACATTACTGCCTTACTTGCCAGTTGGTCCACTCATTCTTTACATTTTACAGCATCCTATCAAATCTTCTTCTTTTCTTTGCAATCTGTTTTGTGTGCTCAAGTAAGATCACCAGATGGGCTGCCTCTATTTATTAGCATGTCACTTGCAGGGCCCTTGTAGTTCCAGGCAGCTTGCTCTGCAAACTTTGCTCTTGAGGCCAGCTTTCTCTTTGTGGTTTAAGAAGAGTGGACAGGCCTGCTGAATGTGCTCAGGGTGTTTGAGGTCCTATCAGACACTGTAGGGACTAAAAGAATTATTGTATGAGATTTAGTTTTATAATTATTTTCTGATTTAAATTTTCCAGTATTTGACGAGCCTGGAGCAACGTCTGCAGCAGTGTCGAGATGAAAATGAAAGGCTTCTCAGAGAAAATGAAACCCTAAAAAAACAGTTGCAGTTTTTGCAAAAAGAAGTAAGATCTTGTTTTTAATTACAAAGTTGAGTTTAGCTCTTTAACCGCTTACTTCTTATGGGAGCCGCATAAACCTTGATTCCTTTTACTTTTTTCTGGGTATTTTTCCACTCTTGTAACATGTGCTAGATCATATTTAGAAGATCCTGGTACAGGACCAAAGTCCAGAAGTGGATGAACAACCAGAAATTACCACAGTAGTTTACAGCTGGTGAACGCTAAGAAGAACTAATCAGTTATGAATATTAGAATGACACAAAAAAGGATTGCATTCTAAAGTTAAATTTTTTTGTTGTTTTCTTGTTTACTAGCTGTAAACTTCAGCGGAAAGTGCTGGTTATTCATCTACTTCTTGACCTTAGTCTTGTTCCAGAACTTGAATTTTGCACACCCAGCTGTTTGACAGATCTGGCTTATTTGTAAGCAGACTGTTGGTTCCTTGCCTTTCAGGAAGATGTACACCAACATGAACGAAACACTTCAGTTAGTCAGTTTTTACATCATCCTTGTAAGGGAAGCAGTAGGTCTATTCTAGTTCGCCCCACAATAGGGCCCAGGAACCCACACATGGGAGTTGTTTTGTTGTTTTGTTTGTTTGATATAAATGATACCTCAGACCCCTTATATTGTGTTCCATGGATGGCCAGTAGTCGGCAGACCACCAAGTGGGAAACACTGATATCAAGTATATATGTATGCAAGCTTGATCTCTGAATGATTGAATGAATCAAGAATTGACATAACTGCACTCGGGACATTCCCACAAGTGCTCCGTCCCCTTCTTCAGTAACCCACAAAGAGTTGACGTGCTAATAGTACCGGTTGCAACTTGACTAAAAGCCTGCCTCTGTTTCCTCTTCAATGTTGAATATCTTCCACAACCTCTACTTACTCCCCATACTTGATCTCTTCACACTGCTTACTCTGTACATGGGAATCACCTTTGACAGAAGTTTGTCTTTCATGGATTACATAAAGGGGGTTGTGACAAGAGCTCAAATAGGTTTAAATGCACTAAAGATTATGGACATGGAGCAGTGAATGCATTTCACACTTTACCAGTACTTAATCATTTCAGTGATTGATTATGGATCGGGGTTACTCACTATCTCGAAGAGTCAGCTAGAGAAACTGGAGCACATACAGAGTGGAGCTGTGCAGCTGATCCTGGGTTGTACAAGAGACACCCCGATTGTGAGCATGTGATACATCCTTGCATAGCCGTGTAGGATTATGATAACATTGGGCCGGGTGTACAGAAAGTCGCCAGCAGGTGCTATAGAGGTGGATGTCCAACAGTTGATTCACGACAATTCACGCCCAGGTGATCTGATTATCTATACAGATGGTTCACTGTTGAGAGAAAAGAGAAATGCCTGGGGGTTCGTAGCGAAAGCCAGTGGAAAATCTTTAGTGCAAGACAGCCTAGCATATGACACCACAACATCTAGCATGAGAATGGAGGTGGAGGCGGTAACTACAGCTCTCCAGTGGCTGCAGAACAAGATGCATACACATGTCGTAATTGTAACAGACTCTGAAAGCATGCTGAAAAAGGTGAAGACATGAAATGCTTTGAGCAGAGTGACAAGCTTCACTGGGTAGTGAGCATTCATTGGATCTTTTCTCCAGGCCATGCCGACATGGTGAGTAATGAACAGGCAGACAGACTGGCTGGATCCGCACCACTGGGAGGTGAATTGATACATGACAAGGCAGATGTGGTCAAGGCCCTTTGGGAACAAGCAACGGAATCAGTAGAGAAAGAAGATTATTATGGCCTGGAGAGAATGAAGCACCTGGGTGTAACCAGAGGGTCTGGCTGGCTGGCTACACTCAGAGGAAAGGCAAGATGAACATTTAACCAGATTGGGACCGGTACCATCAGTATTGGAACTCTGCGCTGGCTGCTGAAGATGAGAACGGAGCATGCATGGGAATGCCCCGAGTGCTGTGATGACAATTCTTGACTCAACTCAGCTCGACACTGCTTACAACAGTATCTGTTGAGAGATTGCCTGTACTCTATCCCTGCATGTAAGCTTGTTCATAGTCTCAAAGATTTAACTAATCTTTTGATTCTTTTGTTTCCTACCCCAGATGATGTCACAGGACAGTCCAACATTTTAGAGGGTGGTAACACTGGGTTTTTTACGACCCCAAAACATCTAGAAATGGCCCTAACCCCAACCCACCTGTGTCCCACGAGAGAATGCAGCCTAGGTCCCACGACTACATGCAGCCTGGGTCCTATGACTGCATGCAGCCTATCTACCACCCACTGAAATATTAGACTGTCCCGTGACCTGTGGATTCCCCCTGTTCGGGGTAGGATATTAATAAAGCACCAATCTTTCTGTTTCAGAATACTGGTCTGAAGCACACAAAGCTGAGCCCAGCCAAGAAAATGTGCCTTATGTGTGTAACCTTCTTGCTTGTATTCAACTTCTCTCCTTTTAGGTAGGTGTTTGCTGAATGTCTTTATTTTGTGTTTGCTTTTTGCTGTTTAGAGTTTTGTTTACTCATCCAGTACTACAATAAAGGATCATGGAAGAATAATGGTTTTTGTGCTTGCCTGCTAAGACAGTAGTCGTTTCAATCTCTGCCTCTATCAGTTTTTATTCCACTTGACCAGTACGGCTCTAAAGTTGTCCCTGCACTATAAAATTAGCACTAAAAATTATAAGAATTTTTTAACAACAATAAATTTTTTTTTTCTAAACTTGAGGAAGGAACTGGCCATTCCACTTCATACTGTGTCCAAGAAAATTTGAAGATTTAACTCCCCTTGGGGGTTCCTGGATCCCAATATGGGGGGGGGGGGAGAGAATAGACTACTGCCTGACAGGCGTTCTGTTTTATGTACTGTCAATCATTTATGACGTAAAGCAGTACCCCCCCCCCCCCCCCCCCCCCCCCAACCAATAATACATTTTTTATGAATTTATGTGTACAGTAATGAATGCTTTTTACATAGATACAGTAGTTGCAGTTTCTTTCTGTGAAAGAAAATAATTTTCATATTTATAAAAGATATTTTGGAAAAAGGCTAAGGTCCAAAGACAGTTTATCACAAACATCATGGAGATTAGTCATCATTTTTCAGTCATGTTAAGAGAAGAGGGAAGTCGGAACATGTGTCTACTGGAAAGATCTGTGTCTGTGGAAAGAGAGATAAAGAAAATGGGAGAAGATTCTTGACAACCTTTTGTCATGTCATGGCGGGGTCTCAAAACAGTACATACTTTTGGAGATCACAGGTTGAGCAGAGGTATGATTGGCCACACTGTTAGGCAAGACACTTGATGATGATGATATATAAAAGAATATCCCATTTACATGTAATTTTTGTTCTTTCCTACTGTAGCTTCATGAATGAGTCCACTAGTACCAGTTCTCAACCTGGAATTAGTCAAAACTACCACCCGGCAGGAAGACACTTGATGTCCTTGGGTGACAGACAAACAGATAAGAGATATGAGGATAAAAAAGCTGTCCCTGCGTATAAAGACATGTGGTCAGCAAGCCTGTTGATGCAGTTTGATGAGGAATTGAGCCTTCTGGCTGAAAAGCTCAATATTACCGGGAAGTTAGGCAATGTGTGCCCCATGTATTTCAACACAACCGAATCCAACAGGTAAGTTATACTCTTTACAGATTTAGACTTCACAATATGTAGTGTCAGTACACCCAGCACGGTGGTTTTCTACCTTTTTCATATATGATAGGCTCCCCACACCCCTCCCTTACAACTTAATCTAAATTATGTGTATGTGTTATCCTAATTATTAGGTTTTTTACGGTAGATGTACTGACTGCTCACCCAGATGTGTGGAATAGATGTGCTCTGAACACATAGGTTCTGGACCAAGACTAAACTCCGGAGGTGGGCGAACACCCAGAACTTTCTGCTGGAATTTTCAGCCAGTGAACGTAACAAAGGAAAATGACTTTCTGAGACAATCTAGCATCATGTTGTGTCTGCACGCCTCTCATGCTGCTTATCTTTCCAGTCGTCACAGACTCTCCATACACCTTATGATATGTCATCCTTCCTCTTCTACTGTGATTGGCACATTGTTTTATTTACAGCTAGGCTGTGATATTTGCACTTTTAAGCCCAGCACATTTGTTTTTGGCTAACTCCTAATTAATTGCCTTGTATGCCATGCATGTTAGAGAGTAGTGAGACTGTTCCAAACCCCCCCCCCCCACCACCCAACCCCCCCCCCCCCCCCTTTTTTTTTCATTTTTGCATTCACCAGCTGTAAACTCAGGCAGAAAGTTCTGGTTGTTTCTCCACTTCTGGACTCTGGTCTTGTTCCAGAGTTTGAGCTTTGTATGTATATCCACTTTACATATCTAACTTTTTTTCTGTGCAGACTATTGGTTCCCGGCCTGTCAAGAAACTTCCTAATTAGTTGACTTTTACTACATTCTTGTTAGGCTCAGTGGGTCTTCCCCCCTCCCCCCTAAAATCAGGCCTTCAGAACCCACAGAGGGACTTTTGTCCCCCTAAAAATGGGGCCCCCTGACCTCATATGGGAATGACACAAAAATATCTTTTCTATTTACTGTGTCCTTTTCATGAACTTCTGAATTTACATTAGATAACTTTATGTATCTTTTGTGTGTATCAAGACTGGCTGAACAACTACGAAGATGGATGATTAATCAGGAGGAAGAAAAACTGAAAAAAGAAAGAAAACAGCAGAAGAAAAAGAAAGATTACCCACCTCAGAGACGCTTTGATGCCGGGTCCCTCAATGGGCACACTCATTTCACTGCAAAAGGTGAGCTGCACCGACCAACAGTCACAGAAAACAGCTACCCAGTTCAAGTTTTTGCCGGAAGCAATGATCCTAGGCAGCAGCTGTTTAGTGCTATCCCAAGAAGGAATGACACATTTTATGTTCTGTCCTTCAGCACTGTGAGTATTTCATTGTTTATTTATTTATTTATTTATTTATTGTGTAGGCCAGTGTTTCTCAAACTTGTTTAACTGCGGCACCCTTGTCAAGCAAAATAAATTTGCGGCACACCTTTCCTTAAAGCAGTTTGAATTAATTGTACCCTCAAATCACTTGAAGGTTGCTCCTGTATCTTGTCAATGTAAGCTTACATTAAGAATGCACAGCAGCCTTGCCAACAGCATTGTTTTCTCAATACACCTGAATCTAGAACTCTTCTCTGCTTCCTTTATGGAATTTCTGTTTTAAACTGCTGTCTTTGCTGATGTGTCTGTATATGAGTGTATGTAAGAGAATGTGTACGTGTGTGTGTTTGAGTGTGTATGATTGTGTATGCATATTGTGTGTATGCATTTTTCTATAATGTATATATATTTTTTATTATAAAGATAACAAGCATTATTGATAACAGGCATTGGTACTCTGAAAGATGAGTGCTTAGAAGGGCTGAATGTCAGACGAGCCTGCGTGCCCAATTTGCAACCCTTTGAAAATAAAGTTTGTTCATTCGTTCCTTCGATATCAAGAAGACTTTGAAAAATTCTTTATTATTGCCGCGGCACTCCTGGCATACGTACGCTTGTGGCACCCAGTTTAAGAACCGCTGGTGTATGTAACCGTCAGCCCCTCGGGACCATGGAGTTGTGCCGCTGGTTTTGGGAACAGCGTCTGCAGTGTGTAAATTGCAATGTGGGAATTGCAGTTTCTGCCATATAGTTCACACACAAACGTTGATACACTGTCGTTCTAAGGCTGATTTTCTCTCAGACCTCCCCTCTCTACTGTTTGCTGCATTCGGCTTCTTTCAAACTGCTAAAGTCTGTCTTTCACTGTCTGGCTCCAAAGGAGTTGGACTGCAGCTGATCTCTCCCATGTAACAGTGTTGATATCTTTCAGGTCGTGCTTGCATAAGTTCTTATAGCGTAGCTTTGGCCTTCCTGCAGGTCATATTCCTGTTGCCAGTTCACTATACAGGAGGTCCTTTGGGATGTGACCTGTCGTGCAGGCGATAGACATATCCCAACCAATGTGGGTGTCTTTGCTTCAGTAGAAAGTACATTGTTAGCATTCCTGCTCTTTTAAGTACATATTCATTGGGAACAAAGTCTCACCATGATATACCAAGAATGTGTCTCATTCATTGCACGTGGAAGGTGTTCCTTATTTATTCATTATTGCATTTGGATTCATAGATTCTGTGCTGTTAAAATTATTTTTATAGCAAAAAGTGTTGGTGCTTGTCACAGAGTGGTTAAACAAAAAATGGTGCCGGTAATCACCACAAAGTGTCTTGGCTATTACAGTAATGTTGAAAAAAAAAACATATGCCTTAACAGGGCTTAGGTGTTGCAAACGTGCCTCATAATTCTGTGGTGCTAGCTTCGATCCTATCTGCAGGCGATTCGGCAGCAGCCTGCCCTGTATTTGTTTTGACAGTGGCACCGAGAGCCGACTGTTCAGTAAACATACTGAAAGTAAAACTGCCGAGTGAAATCAGGAACAGTCAAAAATATGCTGGGGTTGGTTCTGCGGTGTGCTGTAAAGGACTTAGTTGTTCCTCTTCTACTTTCAGGTGTAGAGGTTTGCAGCTAAACTGTGTCGGTACTCACCGTAAAGTGTCTGTTACAGCAGATGCTGAAAAAATGATACTTAAAAAGGGTGTTAGAACTGCACACTGTCAGAACAAAAGCCCTGAAATCATGTTCGATAGGTCCACGCCATCGTCTTCTTTGTGTTCCGCCCGTAAACTCTGGAGGAAAGTTCTGGTTGTTCATCCACCTCTGAAATTTAGTTTTTGTTTCAGAACTTGGGTTTTGCATTCACATCTGTTTTATAGATCTGGTTTATTTGTTTGCAGACTATTTGTCCCTCACATCTCGAGCAGATGCACTCTGACTTATAAGGAAACTCCCCTAATTAGTTGTCTTTTACATGTTGGGGGCGGTACGTCTGTTCTCCCCCTCCCACCCACTCCAGTTGGGCCCCAGAACCCACATGATCCAGAGCGGTAAAAAGGGGAAGTTAGGAAGAAAAACTACAAAAAGAATACATTTTTACTGCTAGTTGTTAAAAAGTGGTTCACCAATTCAGTAACCCAGTTAAAGGCTCTGTCTGCAATACGTTACGTTCAAAGGTGTTTCACCAGTTAAAGGCTATGTCTGCAATACGTTACGTTCAAAAGTGTTTCACCAGTTAAGTAACCCAGTTAAAGGCTGTTTCTGCAATATGTTACGTTCAAAGGTGTTTCACGAGTTAAGTAACCCAGTTAAAGGCTATGTCTGCAATACGTTACGTTCAAAAGTGTTTGACCAGTTAAGTAACACAGTTAAAGGCTCTGTCTGCTATACGTTAGGTTCAAAAGTGTTTCACCAATTCAGTAACCTTGTTATATGCTGAGTCTGCAATATGTTATGTTTATTGCTGCTGCCAGTTTAAATGTTCAGATACATTGTTTTCTTGTTATTTATTTAAATAATGCCGACACCAACAATACCTGGCAGAGTCTATTGCCTGGCACATTTTGCTGTATCTCATGTGTATTGTGTATGTCCGTATTATTTAAGTTTAAATATTCATGATTTTTATAGATACTAAATATTTTGTTTGTCTCTAACTTCAGGATTATTTCCTGGTACCTGCCACTGCACACAACAAGACGATGCGACCCAGAATGTCGCTTCTGATGCCTGTAATTACACCTCTGATGAATGGTAAGCTGGAGTTTGGTATTCTAGATAGAGTGATGCTAACAGATTTCTGAATTTAAAAAAAAAAAGTAATGTTAACTTACAGAAACTACATGACTCTCTCCAAATGTTTTTTTTTTTTTAAATTTTAAATTGTTACAGATTTTTAATCTTTTTCTTATAGTCCATCCCGTCTGAGGTTAGTAGTCATGTCTATCCACAAATTTCTGTTTCATATACTTTCAGTCATTTCTGACACAGATGATCTTCCGTGCCATAATGTCAAACTGTGTAACATCTTCTCTCTTGGTCTCCCTCTTCCCCTCCAGCTTTCCCACTGTCAAGATGTACTCCAGTTTTCTCCTTCTCATGACATGACCAAAGAGTGTAGAATGACTCCTTCTGATGTGGGCCGTCAGTTCTCTTCCTGAGACAGTGTCTATCAAGACATCTTCATTACTCTTTTATCTGTCCTTTGAATACTTTGGCTAAATATAACAAGGGATTTTATGGAAGGAAAAGAATAACAACAGTGCACCCTACTGTTTAAAGCAACTTAGAGGATGGTTGAGCTTGGGAGTTGAGTACAAAAACCAAACAGCTATAAACAAGTCGAATAATTAATGACCCAGTTGTGTATACTGTTACGGGAGCTTAGACCCACTACCTACCCAAAAGCATGACGTAAGAGTCGACTAACTGGGAGCTTCCTTAAAAGTCAGAGTGCATCTGCCTGAGAGGCAAGGAACCAGCAGTCTGCATACATATGAGTCAGATCTGTAAAAGGGATGCATATGCAACACTCAAGTTCTGGAAGAGGGCTGCAAAAGTGGATGAACAACCAGAACTTTCTTCCAGAGTTTACAGCTGCTGAACGCGAAAAAGATGCTTGTTAAGGGGGCATTAAATCTAATCTCCCCCCTCCCAATGAGGCCCTGAAACCTGCACATGGTTAACAAGACTGTTTTGATCTCTGTGATGTTTTAATACACAAATGCTATTTTGTCCTCAGATACCACAAGGGAAACCCTTGACAGCATAGGAATGATGCAGATAGACTGTGAAATCCTGAGCACCAACATCATCAGTGTGCACCGGTCAGCATCTCCGGAAAACGCCCACTACAACTCTACCCCCTATGCAAGAAGTGGGGGCAGTGACAAATCTAAGGATCACAGACACATAAATATACATTCTAGAAAAGGAGAAAATAATACCAAATAAACAGAAGATGTTCGAAAGATTTTGAGAAAGGCCCATAATTTGGCCCAATTTGCACAATATTTTTTATGGTTTTATCACAGTGTTGTGAGTTTTAGGCAAACATTTATAATTATTCTAGTATGTTATAAAGATGTGTGGAAAGGACAAGTTATAAGGTGGATTCATTGAAGGGAAGATCGGAGAAGCGGAGGGAGGGGGGAGCAACGGAGAAAATGACAGTAGACAGGATAAGAGGAGTATCTGAGAATAAACTTGCCAAATTCATGCAATGGTAATATTAGTCTTGAAATTCCAGTTTCTCATTGTGTAAGACTTTTCTTAACGCGAGTTGGTCTTGTTATACTCCTGTTCCAATAGGATGTGATTCCATTGCCTCATAAACACAGTGTAACACTGTTATCTGGAAAGGTGCCAGTAGGTGAGAAAAGATGACCATTATCTGCGTGTACAGCAGCTAAAGTCTTTTAGTCACTTCCATTCATCATGATTGGCTCTTTGTAACCCCCTGATGTGTTGAATGCATTACTTTCTTCTTCTTCGGGTTCACTGGCTGTAAACTCCAGCAGAAAGTTCTGGTTGTTCATCCACCTCTGGATTTTAGACTTGTTCCAGAACCTTAGTGTTACATGCACATCCATTTTAGAGATCTGAATTATTTGTGTACGCACTGTTGGTTCCTTGCCTCTCAAGCAGATGCACTCCGACTTTGGGTAGGCAGTGGGTCTGTTCTTGTTTTCCCCACAATGGGACCCCAGAACCCACACGGGGAGAATGCATTACTGAAACCTGGCTTAACTCTTTCAGTGCCAGAAGGTTTCACAGGAGATAAGATGGGGAAGCGTAAATTCATTACCGGGGTGTCAGTATACCCAGTGGCTATAACCACTAGGGAGCCAGAATTCTTTAGTGTGTTTATGCAAAATTTTAGAGAGCACATTATGCTTTGGATCGAAACTATCGTACAGAGACACTTACACATCAGACATTTTGGTTCTTTATTAATATCCTACCCCAGATGACATCACAGGACAGTCCAACATTTTAGAGGGTGGTAAGACTGGGTTTCCCAGTTTTCTGATGCTTTTAACAACCCCAAAACATCTAGAAATGGCCCTAACCCACCTACGTCCCATGAGAGAGTGCAGTCTAGGTCCCATGACTGTATGCAGCCTATCTACCACCCCCTGAAATATTAGACTGTCCTGTAACCTGTGGATTTCCCCTGTTTGGGATAGGATATTAATAAAGCACCAACATTTCTTGGGAATGAAAGGGATCATTTATTGAATTTGTTTTGCTTTACAAACTCTCATTCTTGCACATGTAAGTGATGTTATTTGGAAGCTGTGGTAGTACAGTGGCCGACATCGACTGCTAACATGGTCTTGTGCTTTTATCCCAGAGGTGGCCTCCCAGGTCAGATAAGCCATAAGTGGGCATTAAGAAATATTCTGGGAAGTAAAGGTGATTGGCATAATACTGACTGTTTCAACCTTCAAGTACTAATCTGTAGGGTGTCCCACAGGTTTCAGTACGTGAAGAACACGTTTAAGCACAGCTAGAGTTATGCTTGTAACGTTGTTGGTGATATGTTTATATTTTCTATGTGTGAAAACTTTTGGGATACCCTGTATAAAAATATGTGATTAACAGCTTATATACAACACACTTGAAGACCTGGATAAGCGTGCTTTTTAACTTATTATTATAGCTTTCATAAATAGAAAGGTGAAGACTGGTATGCTTCATGCAAAATGAAATAACACACACTACTCTCAGTAAGAGAAAAAGCAAAGGTAACAAAACTCAACAAAAGTAAAGGAGAAAGTACAACTGAATGTTTCGACCAGTCATCATCAATAACCCAAAGAGAAAGCAAACTGAGATGTCTTCATGTCATTTTCGATAGAAGCCTGGCTTTCAGGGATCACGTGGAGGCAGTTGCAGTGAAATGCTAAAAAGGACTCAACGCAGTTAAGATTATGGCAGCAATGGACATGCAACAAAGAATGCTGTTCACACTGTTCTAGCATGTGGCCCTGTCAGTGATAGATTTTGGACTTTGAATATTTACCATATCAGAGAGTCAGCTGATGAAATTTGAATGCATACAGAGTAAAGCCATGCCTGTAATTCGGGGATGTACAAGAGACACTTTGATAGTATGTATGCAATATATATTTGCACTGCCTACTATTGCAGATAGGCTCAGATCAAAGTTCCGCAAGCCAAGTCATATCTCAGAGTAGCTGTAGTCAAAAAGCACCTCCTGCATGGAGTTTTAGGTATAGCTAATAAGGGTTACAGACTGAAAAGAGGAAGGTGTTGGATGGCGCCAGCTGAAGACACAATTAGACATGTGTGCAGGCTTGATAAGTTTGGGAGAGGATAGAAGTGGGTCAGAATGTCGGAGAAAAAATTAGGACTTGTGTAGGGTTCTAATCACTTTAGTTGATGAGAACAGGGACTGGCCAGCTGGTGCTGCAGAATCAGAAGTTCAACAAATGATTTATGACAATTCCCGCTCAGGTGATGTGATTTTCTGTACAGATGGCTCTGTGTTGAGGGGCAGATGAAGTGCATGGAGGCTCATTGCAAAAGCGAATGGATGTTGCTTAGCGCAACAAATCCTGGCATATGATATCCCAATGTCTAGTTTGAGAATGGAGGTGGAGGCAGTCATTGATGCCTTCCGCTAGATTGAAAATCAGCTGACCTCACATATCTTCTTCTTCTTCTTCTTTGTGTTCACCAGCTGTACATTCTGGCGTAAAGTTCTGGTTGTTCGTCCACTTCTGGACTGCAGTCCTGCTCCAGAACCTGGGTGTTGCATGTGCATCAGTTTTACAGATCTGATTCTATTGAATGCAGACTGCTGGTTCCTTGCCTCTCAGGCAGATGCACTTCGACTTAAAAGGAAGCTCCCCAGTTAGTCGACTCTTACGACATGCTTTTGGGGAGGTCAGTGGGTCTATTCTTGTTTTCCCCACAATAGGGCCCCGGAACCCACACGGGGGTAAAACTCACATTTTATACCTCTAATGGACACAGAGTATGTTGAGAAAGGTGGATTCGGGCATGCTCTATGCACAGTGGCAGGCATCGCTTCAAAGGTCCTGGGTAGTTAGCATCCTTTGGATATTTTCTCCATGTTATCCTGGTGTGTTGGGAAACGAGCAGGCAGATAGACTAGCCAGTTCTGCACCACATAGTGGTGAATTTAGGTATGACAAGTTGTGAGGGCCCTTTAGGAGCGAGTGAACAGTGAGGAGGCACGAATAGATCATTACGGTCTGAGGAAAGACGGATGTACAGTCAGACAGTTATAATACTATCGGAATTGTCCCAAGTGCTGGGATGTAGAGGTGCTAAACCACATGTGGAAGTCCCCAAGGACTAGGGCTTGTATTGGTCCAGAGCTGTCTACACCTCTCCTGGAAACAGGTTTCTAAATGAGAGCCTGGCCAATGTAGATGGAATCGGTCTTTCCATCCAAGTCAGGGCTCATCTGTTTGACAGGCAAGGAACCAGCAGTCTGCACAAAAATAAGCCAGATCTGTAAAAGGGATATGCATGCAAACAAAGCCAGCTCAAGTTCTGGAACAAGATCAAAGTCTAGAAGGGGATGAATAACCACAACTTTCCGCTGGAGTTTACAGATGGTGAATGCGAAAAAAAAGAGCTTTCCGGTCATTGTTTCATTTCAGTTCTTATATCAGCTCAACTGCAGTCACTCATGTGTTCAATTCTATGCAGAGTAAGCATACCAAAATCAGTTATAAAAATCTGTCTCTGTGCTCCTGCAACTCAATACTTTCAGTTTGATAAGCAACCATCTAGCCACTTACTACAGCTACTCCCTTTCTTCATTGTAATTTTTATTTATTTTGCACAATTGTTTGATAACTTACTATTCGGTGTTTTAAATTAAACTTTTACCTGTAATGAACTTTTATGTAAACTTTATGTTTATTTATTTTGTACATTTTTCGGTACTGATCATGGTAGTTTTTTCCCATGTGGGGTCTAGGCCCCATTTTGTGAAAAATAAGAAAATCGACTAATTAAAAAGTCCTTCAAAGTCTGAGTGCATTCGCCTGAGAGGTGGGGAACCAACAGTCTGCTTTAAAAAAAAGAATCAGGTCATAAAATGGATGTGCATGCTAAACTCAAGTTCTTGAACAAGACTAAAGTCCAAAGGTGGATGAACAACCAGAACTTTCCGTGGAGTTTACAGTCCATGAATGTGAAGAAGATGATGGTAATGAAAAACAAGAAGATTCAAGAAGATGATGGTAGTGAAGAAGATTGAAGAAGATGACAGTAGTGAGGAAGAAGAAGATGACGGTAGTGAAAAAGAAGATGATGGAAGTCAACATAATAACCTGTACATGCACAATTTTTAAAATGACAAAACCTGACTATTTTTATTTGAAATATCCAATAGGAGGGAGTCTGCCCTGAGATTCTCCATGTGTAGATTGAAGCAATTTGCTGCCAGATTTTAAAAAAAATGTATTTCTGTATTTAAATCCCTTATTGTTTTGATTTACAGTATAATATTGTGACATACTTTACATCTATTGAAATTATGTGTTAAATGTTTGTTAGATCATTGATTTTGTAAATATCCGGGGTTAGCTAGGAAAGCCAAAACAACTTCCTTTATCCAGACCTGCTACTCTTGTGGTTATAACCATGAAAAAAAAAAGGTATTTAATTATCTTAATATCAGGGCACCATCTTTCGTTTACACACTGGGCATTGCAGACTCAACAAACACTCATATGGATTAGGTATGAGCCAAACAGCACTGTGCCAGTTGTTCTTGCTGAACAGGCTCAAGAACCTGCCCTGCAAGACTCCTGAAGGAACTGCGGACAGTGTGGCTGCACCCAGTAGACCTTTCAACTAAGTGTTGAGGAAACCTAAGCGACCATGATGTGACATCCCAAGTTATAGGCAGTAGTGAATTGCGCACAATAAGAGATCGCTGAAGAAGAATCTAGACCTGTTGTGGCATGCCAGTTAGTATGTTTGCCTGCCAAAATAGTGTTTGGATTCATTTCCCATAAGTGGCTTGATTTTTTTCCAACCAATACATTGTGGGGTCAACCCCAGCCTCGTTCAAAATAGGTACCGGTTTTCAAAACTAAATGAAGAATAGATGATGATAAAGGAAACTGTCAGTCCCACATCACTTTTGTTCTTCTTATAGTCTGTGGTGTTGGTTGCCATGTCTATCCACAACCTTGTGTCTCGCCTACTTTCAGTCAGTTCCCACACATTTCACATGCCATGTCTAGCCTCTTCTGTCTCCTTCCCCCCGTCATGATGTACTCATTTTATTCTTCTCATGACAAGACCAGAGAATGTCAATTGTCTCCTTCTGATGTGGGCAGTCAGTTCTCTTCATGAGTCAGTTTCTTTCATGACACCTTCACTCATCTAGGGTATTCTGCATCGATAAAACCACATTGACACTTCCACATAATTTTTTTTACTCATTGACCAGCAGTCCATAATCAACTTTCCAGTATCAGGACAGGATTTATATAGCCCTTGATTCTTTTTCCCACCTCAGTCGACAAAAAAAAAAAAAGATTGCCTAAAATACTCTTCATTCCTGTAAGTTCTCAGAGCTAAGTAAGCATGGACCTAACCCAGAACATCATCGCGACAGAATGTTCTATGGGACTAGCTTTCCTTTCTGTACATAATTATAGTGCCCTATGTAAGTGATCTGTTTGTGTAAGTTCCTATTTATTTCATGATCCCTGAGTATGGTTCTAGGTCCATGCCAGATGGTGTTTGGTTTTCATTGCCCTCGTGGTTTTTGGATGACAGAATTAGAGTCAAACCGTGAGAATGATCAGGACCTCACCACATACCTTTCCTGAAGACACCCCTGAGTACACTGTTGCTAACATTCATTATACAGACAAGGCAGTTTGTTTTTATTTATTCTGCATTGATCTTTGCTGCCATTTCTTCTGTACATGCCATTTTTTTCTCTGCAACTTTTCATGTTAATTGTTGACAACAACCTTTATTTTTACCAATGCTACAATATTTGACCAATACGTTATGAAAGACAACTGCTTATTTTCAGTGCACAGTCCTTTCTCAGACAAGCTTGTTCTGTGTGTCAACCCTTAAAACGACATTTGCCACATTATGTAGCGGCTTACACCTAAACCGTAGTATCTGCTCCATTCAACACAAAACACCAAACACCTTTTTTTTTTCAACAACATTCTTGTTAAGGGCTCATTGGATCTGGCCCCCTTCCCCCAAATGGGGCCTGGAAGTCACCTAGGAAATATGAGGCAGTGGAAACTTAATAATGGATGTGAAACTAGCATAGTTGGGAAGAATAAGATAGATCAGGCAGCAGAAAGTAGTAGTCGAACAGTGGTTATGTAAAGGTTAAGGGTTCCATTGTTGCACTTTCAATTCACAAAGCTAATGTTTTCAAAGATCCCCGGAATCATCACTGGGGCTGCTGTGGCGTTCATGCTTTGTGTGACTCTCAGAAGCAGCTAGCTAATCCATGGAGACTGAGCCATACTGGATTAAACCAGGTGCGGTGAAGTTGATTCTCTTACCATTACAACCTTTTAAAATCAATTGATTTCAAAATTATTGGAAACAGACAACATATGATGCTTAAATCCCAGCTATCTGTACACAAGCTGTCTGATTATTGTCAGCTGTTAAAAAATTAAAATTGTGTAAAAACAGTTGTGTATACACGTTTCATATTTGTTTTCTAGAGTTACATATTTTGTTTGTTGTACTTATGTCTGCCTTTTTTATCATTGGAATGCTGTTTCTGCTTAACCATTTCAGCCTAAGAAGGCTAATCCAGTCATTTCCTTGTGAGATTCAATTTTTTTGTTATTTGGAGCCCTACTTTAGCTCTTGCCAGGGGCAGCAATATAGCCCGGACATAAGTATGGTCTAATGGCTGAACGCGGTTTCTGGGACCTCTCCACGGTGATCCTTATCCACATGGTGGCACTGTGTCATCAGGTGTTTATCGCTTGTGTGATGTCCTAGCGGGGTTAAAATATACTACTACCAAGAAGGCTAAATCTAGTCACTTCTTGTGACACAACCCAGTAAATGCCGATATATCACCATTTCTGCAGTGACATGTTCTAAGAAAAGTGTACATGCCATTGGTTCTATGTTTAGGTTTAAACAATGAATCAACATCATGGCACAATATAGTAACACATAAGTTTTCTACTTCCAATTCAAGCCTAAGTCGGAAGCATCTCAGCGCAGTGCACCAAGTCCATAGCACTGGCAAAGATCCTGAAATACTTTGGGTAGCTTTTTAATTCCAAATTTTGCCTAGGCAGCACGTTAGGCTACTCTTTTCGATTTCCAACTTTCAAGGGATTTTTTTTATGTGCACAACAATACACACAGGCGTCTTATCAAACTATCCAGATACCAGGGGAAATTAAAGTCCTCATGAAAAAATCCTAACCTTCACCAGGGACCTCCAGCACTTGAGGCAGACGCCATGCCTCGAGACCAGTCTGCCCCCTCTGTGTGTCTATGTTATGTTTAGGAATTTGTACTGACAAACCAAAGGGAGAATAGGGTGGTTTGGCTGCCTTGTGACTGCGGCCACACTAAGCTGCACATAAAGATATTTTCCAGTGCAGCATGTGGAGAAAAGTAAGGACCAGAAGAGAGATGGAAGATGGTGTGACTGCACCCACACTAAGCTGCACATAAAGATATTTTCCAGTGCAGCATGTGGAGAAAAGTAAGGACCAGAAGAGAGATGGAAGATGGTGCGACTGCGGCCACACTAAGCTGCACATAAAGATATTTTCCAGTGCAGCATGTGGAGAAAAGTAAGGACCAGGAGAGAGATGGAAGATGGTGTGACTGCGGCCACACTAAGCTGCACATAAAGATATTTTCCAGTGCAGCATGTGGAGAAAAGTAAGGACCAGGAGAGAGATGGAAGATGGTGTGACTGCACCCACACTAAGCTGCACATAAAGATATTTTCCAGTGCAGCATGTGGAGAAAAGTAAGGACCAGAAGAGAGATGGAAGATGGTGTGACTGCACCCACACTAAGCTGCACATAAAGATATTTTCCAGTGCAGCATGTGGAGAAAAGTAAGGACCAGGAGAGAGATGGAAGATGGTGTGACTGCACCCACACTAAGCTGCACATAAAGATATTTTCCAGTGCAGCATGTGGAGAAAAGTAAGGACCAGAAGAGAGATGGAAGATGGTGTGACTGCACCCACACTAAGCTGCACATAAAGATATTTTCCAGTGCAGCATGTGGAGAAAGGTAAGGACCAGAAGAGAGATGGAAGATGGTGTGACTGCGGCCACACTAAGCTGCACATAAAGATATTTTCCAGTGCAGCATGTGGAGAAAAGTAAGGACCAGGAGAGAGATGGAAGATGGTGTGACTGCGGCCTGCAAAGGGATGAACATGTCCATCATCCATGCTGCAGGACAAATACAGAAAACTACAACACTGGGCTATATATAACCTGGTATCAGTGAGACACAATAAGAAGAATCCCTCTGACACGAGCAAGCACATTTTAGAACAACTCATAAAACACATCACAAAGTAAACACTAAACAAACAAATCATTTAAGCAAATGTTTAATTACTTTGTGACATGGCAAAACAAAATAAATTACTTCTTCTTGGCCACACCCACAGTTCGCCCTCGCCTGCCCGTGGTCTTGGTGTGCTGCCCTCTGACACGAAGGCTGGAGGGAAAAAAAAATTTATATTCAGCTAATGGGATATTGACAAGCATATAAAAAGACAAATTTTTCCAATGCAGTCATTCACCTCCCCAGTTACCAGTCTCAGGTCTGTGCTCTGATTACAGATATGCCATCTAGGCATTTATTGTTTTGTTTGCCCCAGAGAGCTGAGCTGCCAAGGTGTAGTAAATAGATGCTCACCTGCGCAGCTGAAGACTGGGGTCGAATTCGCACTGATACAGATTTTTTTTGGGGGGGGGGGGGGGGGGGGGGGGTTGGTTAAAAAAATCACCCTGACTTCAAGGTAGACTCAGCTCTAAAAGGGTACCAGGCAAAGTCCTAGGAAGTAAAGGTGACCAGCATGAGTCTACCACATTACCCACCGAGTACATCTGGTCTGTACAACACAGGTCTAGCACCATATATCCAATGGACCTCCCCCCTAGAAAATGTGCCAGTTGCTACAGTTTTCAAGTTTACTTCTCTCAAAGGATCTTGACTGTATACATATTATTTATCTACGTTTATTTCCGGCAGGTCTGCCTCATGCGTTTCTACCGGTCACATGCTTTAAATTTCCTCATTCCATAATTTTTACTGTCATTATGTTTCTCAACAAGCCTGGTTACTGTTGATGTTTCACATACAGGTAACATATATCCACACATGTTTATAACATATATCACAACATCAGTCATTAGACACATACAGTTTTACTGCTCCACTCTGTTCATGTTTATTCATTACCCCTGCTGTAAAAGTCTAATAATTAGGGGGTGCTGTTCATGGGTAACCATGACGTTGACTTTTTATTCATAGTTTCTTGGACTCTTCTGTCCGGGACATCTCACGGAACAGCGCATGCTACATCGGTCAATGCGTTGCTCACAGAACGGCGCAATGAACAGCGAGACACCGCAACATTGCATATCGTCTATAATTAGGTCACCCCCCCCCCCCCAACAGTCAAATAATTTATGAATGAAAAAGCGTGCAGTGCGTAACCTAACTTAAACATCACGATTATCGTAAACAACACCAATTTTCCTTCGAAATCGAAATAAATCTGCCTAAGAGGCAGGGGACCAACAGTCTGCATAGAGACATTCCAGATCTGTAAAATGGATGTGCAGACAAGACTCAAGTTCTGGAGCAAGACTATAAAGTCCAGTAGTTGAGTAACCAGAACTTTCTGGTGGAGTTCACAGCCGATGAGCACAAAAAAGAAATTATTTTTAAAGGAAATCTACAGAGAATTCCCACTCGGTTATGACCCATATATTAAAGCGTTACAAAGATGAAAGGGTCAAACAATATAATCTTTTTCAATAATCTGCAATCACACCTAAATAACAAACAAAATTACAAAAACTTTGTTACATACCCCCAGTAGTGTCTCAGACCTCTGTGGGCACGGATCTTTTTCAGTCGTTCAAGATCTTCACGGAGTTTATTGTCAAGGCCGTTACTAAGCACCTGAGTAAATCGCCCATCCTTAATGTCCTTCTGTCTGTTAAGAAACCAGTCTGGGATCTTGTATTGGCGAGGGTTCGTCATGACTGTAACAATGCGCTCAACCTAGACAATAGAAAGATTGAACATCTGTGTAAACTCTAGACTGATTTATTATCGGAAACATGGGTATTTTTTTATTCATATGTGGTTCCAGTTCTGCAATCTAGTAATTTGTTATCAGTGACCAGATGAGCTGTAAGATGGATGTTATGTTTTCTTCACAAGTTAGTTTATTGTTTTCAACACTATTTCAGTTTCAATGGGTTATAATAATTGTACATGAAATAAGTTAGTTGCAGATTCTTTACAGGACACTGCAGACTCACACCAGCATTATTTGTGGCTGTTGTAGTTTTTCTAGGCAAATTTTACACTCAGTAGTCTGCCAGTGCTCTTTGAATGGTCAGCTCTCGGTACCACTGTCGAAGCCAACGCAAGAGGAACCGTCCACAGATGGGATCGAACCCGGTACCACGAAGCAATACTTTACAAGTAAGTTCCGTAGAAGAATTGGTGGTGAAAACAAATATATGGCCAAAGAATTTCCTTGTCATGCTGTTGTGGGTGAGTCATGGTTCTTTAGTTCAATTATCAACTTATGGAAAAAGAACACAACCTCATCATTTTAATGAATAAAAGTACGACACGAGCAAAATTTACCTCCTCTTCTGACAGCTCTCCAGCTCTTTTCCTGATGTCAACATTGGCCTTCTTGCACACGACAGTAGCAAATCTGCGACCAACACCCTACGAAATATACCCTTTGATAATGAGAATAGTTTATAAAATCACTCTGTGGCTCCATTCAATACAATTTCATGTAACAGGAAATGCAAGTATTATTCAGGCAGTTTTTCCAGGTATAATGCATCTGGTTTGCTTTTCCCGGGGCAGGATAGTTCTGGTTTAGGTGAGAAAACAGTGACACCCTTTATTATAAGCTTTTATTAAGTTTATTTTTAGTTTGTTATTCTGGGTCAGATTTTGCATTCTTCTTCTTCTGCTTTCAACCAAAGATGCAAATTGGTTTGTGTCCATTTACAATATGGTTGCAACACTTGCACCTTTTGGCCAACACATGCAGCCTCTGCAGGCGTTTTTTGTTTGGACCAGAGTTCCTAGAAATCATGAGTCAGATTTTACGACAAGTTTCAGCCGTGGTAAACTCTCTTTTATGCCAGCAAAGAATTCAAGCAGGAGAACAAACATATAAACTATTTTCAAAGGGTCACAAACTGTACCCACCAGAACCTGCACGGAAATCAATGGCTGCTTAGCCACCATCCAACCTAGACAATTATGATTTGAGTGTTCTGCCTTTAAATGTCAGCTTCTGAAGAAGCATCTGATGCAAGCCTTGGCATGACCTAAGTAGATGCTGTGTTTGTTATTTGACCTATTCTCGGTTAACATAAATTTATGTAACCTACTGTGCCATTTTAAAGGTTTAAGATGAATTATGTCGGTATTCCATAGTTGAGGATGTCAAGCTGACGACACCTTGTTTGGATGCCTAGTTGGTCATGTTCTTAGTATACTTGTTTCTATAGAGGGGCGCAGACATCCAATGGAGGTGACAGGTTTGATTCCCTGCACGGTAACTATAGCTTTACATTTTTATGTTGTCTAGTCTGTGGTTCTTTCTAATTCTTTCTATCAGTGTCAATCAATACATTGTTTGTTATATATAAGTAGGTGCTGGCACTGCCTTGAATTTCTTCTATCAACTGCTTGCATGGACGACCTCTAACTCAGCTTCTAATGTCTAAGTCAGCGTTTCCCAAGCCTTTCTTAGTCAGGGCGCCTTTTTTCAACTAAAATATTTCCACGGCGCCCTAACCTAAGTAAAAGTATGGCTATTCGTATATAAGAGAGAAAAAACAAACAATTGTGTATCTTTGAATATTTCGCGGCGTGAAGAGGTCGCAGCTCGCCCGGGGGCAGTGGCGCAGTTTGAGTATCACTGGTCTAAGTGACAAGGCTGTCTGTGGTGCACTATCCTGTGGCATTCTTCAGCGCATGTTTAAACTCACTGATCTAGTCTCTTGATGTAACTGAGCATTGGTCCCCTGCCAGCTTGTTTCCAGCAATAATTTTTTATCCTCTCTTTTGTTGAAATAGTGGGTGAAATCAATGTTGGGAATTATTCTATTTCGATGGAGTAAACAATAAACACAGAGCCAGTTCCTTGGAACAAAAAATAGTACAATAAATGTTCAAATGAGTTTACCCTGATGGATGTTATAGCAAAGGAGATTTTCCGCCGGCCATCAATGTTCGTGTTCATAACACGAAGAATGTGCTGGAACTTCTCTGGCAGAACTAGAGCCTAAAAAAATTTTAAAAAATATGGAATGACAACAATGGAAAATTAATAGCAGCTTTAGCAGTATAACATATTACCCACAGCTCTTGATATACTTCTGGTATCTTTGATACTTTAGCTTATCTTTTGATACTTTAGCTATATCTATCTAGTGTGGCAGTGGTAAACATAGCTGCAGAAAGGGTCAACTAGGACAAGGAACTTACAATTTGTGTTAAACATTTACAAGAGGGTATCTCAAGTCAATGACCTAGAAACTTGCGGGCTAACATGGAGGTAAAACTTACAAAGATGTGCTAACTAGGGTTGGTAATCCCAGTCATACATTCAGAAAAGGGGAGGTAACATGTCAGCAGACAAAGCGCCTATACCAGGTCTTCAAGGGTTTTTTCCCAGGAGGCTAGGCCCAGTGAAAGTTGCTCATATGGCGGGAAATACAGTTCTATGAACTCAGGCGGCTTGGTTTGGTTAGTTGAGGATGTGTTCTGAGTCAGAGCAGTCGGGAGGAGAGGCTCCAGCGAGAGAAGAGTGCCATAGGTGGAAGTCTCACTTGTGAGATGTCACTAATTTGGAGACAATGGCAGACCTATGTTAGCTGTGTGACCTGCGGCAGATAATGCAGGAAACATTGCTGGATGATTTGCAAGTAGCTTAAGTTATGTTGTGTTAAACAAGAATTACTATTATAGCGCATGCCGGGTGGCCGGTACAAAACATGATGATATAAACAGTGACAGATGAACAGCAAGGGTGTTCAGAGATGCATGCCCAATACCGGATTTCACAGGTAGAGAGAGAGAGCTGTGCAATAGATTAATTTTGGGGACACTAAGATGATTGTGTCAAGCAGCTGATTGAGTCTACAGGTTGTGACTAAAGGGGAGAGCAATAAAGCCAGATGTTATAAGAATAGTTCCCCGTGTGGGTTCCGGGGCCCTATTATAGGGAAAACAGACTAGACCAACTGCCTTCCCAAAATCATGTTTCAAGAGTTGACTAATTGGTAGTTTCCTTTGAAGTTGGAGTGCATCAGACAGAGAGGCAAGGAACCAGCAGTCTGCATACAAATGATTCAGATCTGTAAAATGGATGCCCACGCAACTCAGGTTCTGGAACAGGACTGCAGTCCAGAAGTGAATGAACAACCAGAACTTTCTGACAGAGTTTACAGCTGGTGAACAGGAAGAAGAAGGTAAGAATTGTTTTATATAAAATTATATGTGTTATATTTGTAGTGAAGGATCTAGGCTTCTGTTAAAAGATGTAACTATTGAAGGGCCTGTACGGCACATGATGATGATGGTAACGATAAACAGTAAACATGACGTGTAAACTACCTAACTGTACAGCAGAGTTAGAGCTGCAAGGAAACAGTAAGGTCATGTGTAGTAATGTAATAACTGAGTAAATAATGCATTTATAATGCTGTTAACAACGAATGTGATTAGAAAGCAGGGAAAGGATAAATAGAAGTTAATTTTAAAATGAGTCATTTAGCTGGGAAACCAAACACAGTCCTAGTCAAGTGACTGGGTGTCAGAGTATAATAGAATTTACATGTAAAGGGGCAGGACAGGACAGACGTATCAGATGTTGAAGTGAGTGGGGGACACAAGACCAGGTCTGTAGCCAGACTGTTGTTGTTGAAGAGGAAATGCAGGGATATTTTTGTGGTTAAAGTAAATAGTGCATGTATATTTATATGAAGTTCTTCTTCGATCCTTCGGTCAGAAAACTTATCAGGAGGCCGGTAGCCTTCATGAAAGCTATCGTGCAATCCATATCCTCTCGTGTACCATACAGTTTTGTCTTCACTGTCGCTGGAACAGGCCAGATTGCATCTTTGTTGTCAGCATACAGTTGACAGTGATATAGAACACGCTCAGCATTTTCTGGTGCCACGTCTCCGTATTTCCTACACCAAAAAATGTGAACATATGTTGACGAAGTCTGTTGTGCCCAGTCCTTAGTCTGAATATAATAAGTAGTAATATGTGTTAACTGTCCAGAAAGCAATGGCAAACTACTGGACCTAAATTTGCCTAGAAAAACCACACAACAGCCTGGGGCTGTTGGGGTTGGTTCTGCAACGTCCTGTAAAGGATACGCAACTAACCTAATATGTGTTGAATGAGAAGTTTATGGGGGTTAGTTTATGGGTATTTATTCAGGGCATAAGGGTGCGTGTTTATAGGGAGAATTTTTCATGCGAAGCAGAGCAGTTGGATGTAATGTGAAATCAGATTTATGTTGTTGAGTTCACGTTTATATGCTTGGGAATGTGAACTTATAGACTTTAAATATATTTAACAGGTGACATGGCAGTTTCAGTCATGGTTGTACTGGGTTGACAGAGTAGATGGTATCTAGACTGCAACTGACAGTATAGTATGGCTAGATTGTAGATGTAGTCGGTATTTGGCTTTTTATTCGAAGAGTACACGTATAGTTGGTTAATTGGTAATAAGTGATTAATAGCATGAAGGAGATTCTAGGAGTCACTTGCTTAGGCTAGTTAACCGCTGAGTATAGTAGATTTGGCTACCAGTTGTAATAAGCGATAGTCTGTTGTACTATCTGAGGTTTTAAAGTGTGAGTAGAGACTAAAAGACTGGGCTCGCTGTGGTTTAACTTAGTGTAACTGTAACATCTTTTGTAGTGAGGTGATCTTGGTTGTGTAACATGAAATGTACGACTTTATAATTTTGTCCCTTAATAAACATAATGGTCACATTTTTATTCTTTTAATACTTTTATTCCATTGTTAGTTTGATGAGTATAGGAGTGATACTAGTATTTAGTTGTCGTAGTCTTTATACCACTTTACTATACTCTCTTTCATACCTCCACTGACTATTACCTGATCGTCTGGGGTGAAGAATTGTTACTACACTCTCCACACAGGAGAACCTTTCGTCCTCTCATACATCCCTTAACTATTATTATTCTCATCTGTTCTTCTCTCTGCTTTTATATATCTTCTCTCTTCTCTATATGATATATCCACCCTTTAATTAAAATGTACCTGTTACACTAGTATCTTATGGTACTTTGACAGTATCTTTGATACTTTAGCAGTATCTTTTGATGCCACCATATATACGTTTAACTTGAACTTACACTTTAGATGAATCCATTTATAAACTGCCCCCCCCCCCCCCCTTTAACAATCCAATGAGAGGGTATGGGCCTAGGTTGGAAAACGTCAACACTTTAACTTTGTATATTTTATGGTCTTTTACTTTTAGCACTGCAGTATCTTTTACTATACTTTCACATTTTTAAAGTATTACATTATCTTCAGTCCATTTTTGTTGTTGAGTTCACCTATCTTGGGGACTCCGAGTTGTGGAATTACCGGGGAAAGGCCAACAGTACAGGAGGGGTGTTACAGTGTGAAATGATGAGCACCAAGATAGCTGTATCTCGTTAGGTGTATTAACTATTATTTTACTAAACTAACTATACAGTAGTCAGTAACAATTGATTAGAATGAAGTAAAAAAATGAATTCTTAGAACTTAATATGTGTATTCCTCCTAGTATTGAATATCTAAAACCCTATATTAAACAGTGTACATCTCTATGCTATGGTGGCCATGGTCGTCTTTAACGGTCTTAGAAGATAATGATAAAGATCACATTAGATTACAATCAATAACTATCAGGCCAATGGTTGAAACGACACCTTGTACTAGATGATTCATTGAGAAACAGCACATTCCTAGCCATCTCGTTACAATGAAGCAAGATCAAATACCATCACCAGAAGATCTCCTACAACTACTACAAGAGCAAGAGGACCGCCGCGGAAACAATGTTTCAAACATGGATCGACAAAATTAAAGAATGACAATAGCTAGTGGCAGCCAGCGTGCATTGGATCCCAAATTATTCCTTTCCATAGCACTTGACGGCAGAAGTAATGTATGATGATGATGACTATAACATCGCAAAATTATAAACTTGACAAGAAAACGTCAATCTTACAAGGGTTCGTACATGCATTTCTGATATGGGTTAAAATAAAATAATGGCCGAAAATATTTGTTATTCGTTAAATGCAATACAAAATAAAGTTGATATTTTATTTAAAAGACCCTGAACAAAATAAAATATCTATCTAAATAGTCTTACATCTACCATAATTAGAAGATGTGTACGATTTAAAAATAATGATACAAGATTCTCACCATATCGATAATGTTTACTCCAAAAAGGAAGTTGTCGTTTGTTAACACAGGAAGCAGTGAAAGTGTCTATTGCTCTGTACACTTTAAGTTTCTATTTCGTTTCTTCCCTACAGTATTGTATTGGCATTGCAGTCGCTCGCGCCCGGCTTGCTAGCGTAGTTGGCTAAACCGGACTACGCGGTGATCGGGTGACGAACTCCTTGTGGTCCGGGTTCACGCCCGGGAGTAGGCAGAAAAGCCACATTTCTCTCAGAATTACGGTATTTATCATGGAATCAAGGCCGGAGGGTTGCGATATCCATAATACCGTGCCTAAGGGTTAACAACTCATGGCTTCTGGATACTAAAAAAAAAGAAGAATGCAGTCGCTCGCCTGCAGATCGGAAAGTCGTAGGTTCGGTTCCTGACGGGGGCCGTACTTTTTTCAAAAATGGCATTGGTTCCCAGATCGACCCAGCTTTGAATGGGTACTAGGTAAGTAAAGGCGTCCGTCTTGATGCTGACCACATCACCCCAAGTGCCGTTTGATCAATAAAATAAAGGTCTAGCCCTATATACCCAAATAAGCCTGAAAGGTGTAGAAAACGGTCCTTCACTTTTGCAAGTATTGCCGTATGTAGGATCAAGGTCCCGATGATAAGAAACAACTACAAATCCCGGAAATCCTTTTCAACCTTCTTCTTCTTCTTCTTCTGCGTTCGACATCAGTCATGCTAAACATTGAGTCCCGTCTGGGTCAAAGCTTGCCCCAGCTTGCCCCAAGTATTGCCGTATGTAGGATCAAGGTCCCGATGATAAGAAACAAACAACTACAAATCCCGGAAATCCTTTTCAACCTTCTTCTTCTTCTTCTTCTGCGTTCGACATCAGTCATGCTAAACATTTAGTCCCGTCTGGGTCAAAAGGATATTGCGTTTAAGGTCGCCACCGGTCCCCCATAGCTTCTCTCGCAATGTGGATCCCCTGGGCCAGATCCACAGTCTTTGCTGGGAGAGGTAAGGTCAGTACTGCAGTATGTGCTCAGGGGTCTGTCTTTCTGCTCCACAATCACAGGCAGCAGATTCTTTTATGCCTATCCTGTACAGGTGTGCTCGAAGACCACAGTGTCCAGTCCGAAGTCTAAAAATGGATGTTTGTTCTTTCCTGTTGAGTTTGTTTATGCTGTCACTCTCTGGTCTGTAATCTCTATTCTTCTTTCTCCACTCCCGCTTAAAAGACTGCTTTAGTGCTGTTTTTGTTTCCTTGTAGCTGTGTGGTGGATGAGGTTGTGGAAGATTACCCCCAGCTTTTGCCAACTCATCTGCTCTCTCATTTCCTTGAATACCACAGTGGGCTGGTATCCACTGCAAGACCAGTTCTGCTTCCTTGGAGAGTAAGCCAATGTTGGTCCTTAGATCTGCAATTAGTTTGTCTTGTTTTTTGCTTGATAGTGCTTGGAAAAGAAAAGGCAATAAGCAAGATTGTAACAATTACAGAGGCACGTAGGAAAAATGTTTGCCAAAATTCTGGAACAACGAATTAGATCCGTTGTAGAACCGATCCTGAGCCCATCACAGGTCGGATTTAAGAAAGGAAGAGGGTGTACTGACGCTATTTTTGCTTTAAGACAAGTTAGCGAAAAGACAATAGAACACAGACATCAAATGAACATCGCTTTCATAGATCAAGAAAAAGCTTTTGATAGAGTAAACATAAATTTATTATGGAAAGTTCTTGAAAACTACGGTATAAATGGAACAATTTTAGATTGTGTTAGGGCTATTTATAGACAAAGTGAAAGCGCCATTAGAACAAGAGCTGGCATTACAGACTGGTTCCCAGTAACATCAGTAAGACAAGGTTGTGTATTATCACCTTTACTTTTCATAATATTTATGGACAATATTAATAAAATAGACATAACACCAACAGATGTCGATAAACAGGAGGCCTTCAATGAGCTGCTCTTTGCCGACGATCAATGCATATTTCACAGTGATAGTAAACAGCTGCAAGACCACATAAACCTACTACACGACAGTTGCCTCAAGCATCATATGAAGATCAATACTGAAAAGACAGAAGTCATGAGCATAAGTAGAGAGCAACAGACCATCGACATAAAAATTCTAGATCACAGCCTAAAACAAGTGCAAGAATTTAAATACTTGGGAAGTATCTTTACATTCAATGGTAAAATAGACAGAGAGATCGAAGCAAGAATCCAACAAGCCAACAATGTCGCATACCAGCTTGCCCCAATTTTAAAACACCCTGCTGTCCCAGCTGAGATAAAAAGACAAATTATAAATACAATCTTTATACCGACATTAGGTTATCAATGTCAGACTTGGACTTTAACAAAAGAACACGAGAGAAGACTAACCACCTGTGAAATGAGATGTTTGAGAATGGCTGCGAATAAAACCAGAAGAGATTGAGTGAGAAACGATGTGATTACAAGAACTATTGGAACCATACCCATCGTTAAATTTATTGAGAAGCAAAGAATCAAATGGTTTGGTCACCTAATGAGAATGGAACCAACGATGCCAGCATCAAGAGCATACAACATGAAAATCGAAACACCAAGAGGCAGGGGAAGACCAAGAAGAAGATGGATTGAAGGAGTCACGGACAACTTGAGACTTCATAACATCACGGCATATGAAGCGACTGAGCGCGCCCTGGCTCGGTTGCCGATCATCTGATAGACTGCGACGCCTAGCGGCACAAGCAGATTTTGACAAAAGAAGAAAGAAGTGCTTGGAGAACAGACAATGAGTCACTAAGTATAACAATTTTGTGCCCTCTGTGTTCTTGAGTAATGAGATGTTGGACTGCAGAAAGGAGGGCAGTTGCCTTAGCTCTGAAGTTAGTGCAGATGTCACCTGCCGGTAGAGAGAGAGTTTCTGCTCTACTACTAGGGGATTTAATGTATATTCCACAACCCCCCTTTCTGACTGCATCTATAGTCCAAGTGGTGTTTGGATACTTCTCATCAAGCATAGCAAGAGCCATGGTTCTCTGTTGTGTCTCCGTCTGGGCATCTTTTGAAGTGATCCCTGGTACCTTTAGAACTACATTTGCCTTCTCTGGCTTGCTTGTCCATGGTTCTGGTTCATCTCTTTCAAGCAAATCTTGGTGCTGTCTGTACAGTTCTCTAGCAATGTGGTTGGGGCTCTGACGCTTCAGTCTGTTTTTTTGTTCTCTCTTGAAATTTAAAATGCAGTGGGTGACTTTGAAGTCTTTTTAATTTCTCATACTGTAAAAGAGTATTGTATGGTCTTCTGAGTTCGAGTGGTTCAGTATCTGCTATCCTCTCTATCTCTCTGATGGGGGTGGATTTCATTGCTCCGAGAACAATCCTTAATCCCATATTCTGAACCTTGTCCAGTTTTCCCATTGTTGTCTTGGCTGCTGCAGCCCATGCAGTGGAGGCATATTTCATGACTGGCCTGACTGCTCCAGTATATACTCGTTTTAGGATTCTGGAGTTAGCTCCCCACGTGGTACCCGCTAATTTTTTCATAATTGCAAGCTTCTTGAATGCTTTCCCCTGTACTGCTTATACGTGTGACTTCCAAGTTAGTCGCGAATCAAGTGTAACGCCAAGAAAGGTAGGAGTGTCAGTTTGTGGAATGAGCTGGTTTTTTATCCGCATTTCGATTTTTTCTTTTTTGGGGGAGAGAGAGAGAAAAGTGTTGCTGTACTTTTTTGAGTTATTTAGCTTTAGACCCCACTTTTCGGTCCAGGCTTCTACATTTTCCACAGTTTTCTGAAACAGATATGAGGCTGTGGTAGAGGCTGTCCAAACTGCAAAGTCATCAGCATGTAGGGTATTATAAACGTGCTGGTGGCAGGTTGCTGTGATATCATTTATGTAAACTAGGAACAAAGTTGGTGCTATCGCACTGCCCTGGGGAACCCATTCTCTTAGTTTTGCCAGTTTGCCGACGTGTCCATCAATTCTGAATCTGGCTCTGGCCCAGCTCTCTAGCGAAGTTGGTTAAACCTGACGTTCGCGGCTGCCGGGTGACGAACTCCTTGTGGTCCGGGTTCACTCCCGGGGGTAGGCAGAAAAGCCACATTTCTCCCAGATTAACGGTACCTATAATGGAATCAAGGCCGAAGGGTTGCGATATCCATAGTACCGGGCCAAAGGGTTTACAACTCATGGTTTCTAGATACATGAAAAAAAAAAAATCTGGCTCTGCGTTGGAAAAGAAAGTCTTTGATCCACTTGTGCATGTTATGCACAACTCCTGCCTGTAGCAGTTTTAGTTGTAGGCCCTCTGTCCAAATTGTATCGAAAGCACGAGAGAGGTCAAAGAAGACAGCAAGAACTTTCTTTTTTTCCTGGAAGGCATTCTCTATTTCCTGTGCCAGATATGTCAACTGGTCCTCTGTGTTTCTGTGCTGTCTGTATCCTGTCTGTGTGGTGGTGATTACAGAGTTTGTCTCCAAGAACCGTATTAGTCTTTTATTTACTAATTTCTCCAGCAATTTTTCTACACAACTAAGAAGGCTGATGAGTCTGTAGCTTTTTGGGTCTCTTCTGTCTCCACCCTTTTTAAGGATAGGCTGGATGAGAACTTCCTTCCAGGCTGACGGTACCACACCTTTTTGCCAGCTCTGGTTGTAAATGCAGAGAAGAAACTTCTTGGCAGCAGGTCCAAGATGAGAGAGAAATTCGTTTGTAATGCCGTCAGCCCCTGGGGCTTTCTTCATTTTCAACTCTCCAATTCCAACTTCCAGCTCTTGCATGGTAAACTTTTCTGACATGCAGGCCTCGGTTGTTTTTGTGCTAGAGTCTGCTAGAAGAGTCTTGGTCTGGTTGCGTACTTCTTTTATTCTTTGCATGGGAATATGAACCTCAGTTTCCTTCTGGTGTGTTTCAGCTAGCACATCTGCTGCTGCCTTGCCAGTAACAGCTCCATCGTCTGTTAGGAGTACAACTCTGGCTTTTTCTGTCTTGTCTCCATTCAAGCTTTTTGTGATATTCCACAGACGTGAAGTGTCCTTCTCGAGGTTAAATGACGCTGTCTTTTTGTGCCAGCTTTCTCTCATCTGATTATTTCTCTCTCTGACGAAGGCTGCTTTTGCTCTGTTATGAAGTATTATATTTTTATCTGTCGGATCCTTCTCCACATTTTCTCTCCTGGTACTAAGTTTGGAATGCAGAGTGTCCAGTTCAGGCGACCAGTAAGGTTTACAGTTTTTCCTGCTGCCTCGTGGTATGTTACCCTTGGCTGCATTTGTGTTGAGGATCTTCAGTTTGACATTTATTTCCAGTCTTCTGAAGAAGACTCTTTTCAACATGTCGTCCAACTGGGAAGTGAAAAGACTCCAGTGAGCCTTCTTGTAGTTCCAGCTGGGAGGGTTCTTTTCCTTAGTAACCTCTCTACTTTTTTTTATAGACAGGATTACGGGCCTGTAATAACTGTCACCCAGCTGCTGACATACGTCCCGGCTGGTAACTTTCTCCACATCTTCAGTTGCCATAGCCAAGTCTGGGGTGCTAGTTTTCCTCCAAGCTCGAGAGTAGAATGTGTCGGGGTCGTCACGATGATTTATCAGAACTAGAGTGTTGCTGATTATCCAGTTTTCTACCTCTTCTCCTTTCGCATTGAGGTCTGTGTAGCTTTTCAGACTTTTCAACCGTAAAGCCGTATAGCATTGTTTTCTGGTTTAAAATTAGCGCGCGCGCGTATGTATATACATAATACCTTTATATATATATATATATATATATATATATATATATATATATATATATATATATATATATATATATATATATATAAAAAACAATTTGTTACCACTAATGTTAAAAAATACGAAAGGCAACTTTTATATTTGGAAAGGCACACTCAGTATTGCCTTCTACAGTTATTTTATACAGTTCAGCATGACTGAATATTGTTTTTACATACATTAATTGCACTAAACATTTGGCGCACATATGAATGAAATTGTTGAAAATCAGCTGAGAAATTAGTCTGGGTACCACAAATCAGCCTTTGATAGCACTGAAAATACTTTGCAGTGTTAGTACACAATGAAGTGGCATTTTGAAAACATCACTTTAAAAAAAAAAAAAAATCTGCAGTTTCTTTGTATATCTCTCCTCTCCTGACTGACTTTCTACCTCACTAGGACATCACACAAGCGATAAACACTCGATGACACAAAGTGTCACCATGTGGATGAGGATCACCGTGGAGAGGTCCCAGAAACCGCGTTCAGACAATTGGCTATATTTATAGCCTGCCTATATTGCGGCCCCTGGCAAAAGCAAGGGCGAGGCTTCAAATAACAACAAATTGCATCCCAAAAAGGACGTATTACTCTCCTCTCCTTTTCATTTCACGTTTAAAGTTTATCAACAGTTGTGTAAAAAGTGGTGATACGAAATTTATCGCTGGCATTCAGAAATACTTATGGTGTATCTCCGTCATTGTGTCCCTTTTTTCTGATACATTTGCGAGTTTTATCCGTCTTGTATCATCTGGTAGCATTTCCTTTGTAGCCGTTTCCTGTCTTTCAAATCCCTCTTGTGAAGTGCACAGCTAGTCAGCTAATGACACATACACGTCTGCACATGGTTTTTAGACTGCATAATCTCATTATAAAAATTCAACATAAAGACGTTTTCTAGCTCTTGCATATTATCTTCAATATTATTTGTTTTTCTTCTAGTTTCTCCAGATTCTAATTTGGTTGTTTTTCCAAGGTCAAGGTTGTAGAAAATTTCCAAAACTATTAAAAATGTATATCATGAACGCGGTTTCTGTGACGTGCCCGGGGTATTCTTATCCGAAGGTGGGGTGGCACTTTAGGTCATCGTGCGTGTATCGCTCGTTGTACGCTCTTTTAGGAGTGAAAATGTCACTCACTGCTGTTTGATTGTCATCAGTGAGTTGGTTTCGGCACGGCACATGATGCTGACAAATATTACTTCACTTCCGCTAAGGGCTTTAACTCAGCCAGTACATAGATCTCAGTTGTGTTATGGTAAATTGTCAGTAAATTCTTGTCTTACAGAATGGGATAAATATAGGACACATAGTTTGCCTTGGTTTATCTTTCACACCCTTCATCTAGTGAGAATCTGATATCTCGAAAGCTCAGCTTGCATGCAGAAGTATTTTACTCTTTCTTTTTAGTAATTGTTTGTACTTTCATAAAATGATAAAGCTGAAGCAGCAGTGACCCGGAAAGCGAGTGGACATAGCACACAGAGTGACAGGACCGGAGTAGCGGGTCACACACCTGATTTCTGTCGTGAGTAATTGTATCCTTCAGTACGCACGCAGAACTTCTTAACGCTGCTATTTTTGTACTTTCATAATTTGTGCACCCTTCGTCGACCCTCAACGTTGTCGTCACCGCGTTGAGGTAGACAAGTCACAAGGACAGCCTCTGAGAGTCTGCCACTCCACTGGTCAGTGAACTCAGAACTGCAGCTGATTTTCTCCGCAGGGCGCAGGCTGTGACTATTGGTAAGCTCAAAGTGCGGGTGTATTATTAAGCAGCCATGTGCATTAGGTGACGATTACTTGAGTAAATCCAAGACCAGAGAGCATCTTGTGTAGCTTCTGCATTTATAAAAACCTCGGGGATGGGGGGGGGGGGGGGGAGGGGGGGGGAAATCCCATGATCTGTCCACACCGGTAGCCCCTGAATGGGTTCTCCAAAGACAACAACTAGATAAGGGGACAGAGAGATACCCAAAAAAAAAAAAAAAGGGAATTAGGCCCTGTCATGTTACACAAAACTATAATATCCGGTAAGTTAATCTGGTCAACAAATGTTTGATGAAGTCGAATATGTTGGTTGAAAGGCACAAATATTGAAGCAGAGACAGCACAGTTACGTTGCTCAAACTAAGAAAAGAAGAAATGGTATTGAGTGTCAGTGCCAAATGTGGTCAGGCTTTTAAAAAAAAACTAGTGTTGCCTTTTTGTCAGTATGTGTCGTAATATTTTTTCTTTGTGTTTCTTTGAAAGTCCCAATTACTACCTAAATTAGTATACTGATCTGTTATAATTTGAAATTGTTATAGATAAAAGGATTTCAGGTTTGGTGAGTTTAATGTAAAATTGTAATTTCAGACACTATTATCAGTGACAGAATGTGAACTTCAACCCAACTTCAAAACCATAATATGTGATATCTGAGTTTTCAAAGTACATCAAGGGATAAACATGTCTGCCCTAAGACTTTCCGGAACATGCTATGGATTACAACAGCGCTTCCTGATTATCCTGATTTTCGCCACCCTGTTCTTTTTCATCATCTACACTTATCTGTATGATCTGAACAGCCAGGTGGCACTGCTTGGCAATGCAAAAGTGAAACTTGGTAAGTTGTTTCTTTTGGGCTGTTCATTGTTTGATGTGAGTGCATGACTGCTGATTATGTTGAACGTTTAAGCAAAAACTGACATCATAGCACTTGGGACTATAATGTAGCACCATTTTTACATGTAAACAGTTCCTTAAATCTTGTTCTCATGATGTAGCACCATTCATACATGTAACCAGTTCCTTATATCTTGTTCTCATGATGTCTCACCATTCTTACATGCAACCAGTTCCTTATGTCTTGTTCTCATGATGTAGCACCTTTCTTACATGAAACCAGTTCCTTATGTCTTGTTCTCATGATGTAGCACCATTCTTACATGTAACCAGTTCCTTATATCTTGTTCTCATGATGTTGCACCATTCTTACATGTAACCAGTTCCTTATATCTTGTTCTCATGATGTTGCACCATTCTTACATGTAACCAGTTCCTTAAATCTTGTTCTCATGATGTAGCACCATTTTTACATGTAACCAGTTCCTTATGTCTTGTTCTCATGATGTAGCACCTTTCTTACATGTAACCAGTTCCCTATGTCTTGTTCTCATGATGTAGCACTATTTTTACATGCAACCAGTTCCTTATGTCTTGTTCTTATGATATAGCACTATTCTTACATGTAACCAGTTCCTTATATCTTGTTCTCATGATGTAGCACCATTCATACATGTAACCAGTTCCTTATGTCTTGTTCTGATGATGTAGCACCATTCTTACATGCAACTAGTTCCCTATGTCTTGTTCTTATGATGTAGCACCTTTCTTACATGCAACTAGTTCCCTATGTCTTGTTCTTATGATGTAGCACCTTTCTTACATGCAACTAGTTCCCTATATCTTGTTCTCATGATGTAGCACCATTCTTACGTGCAACTAGTTCCTTATGTCTTGTTCTCATGATGTAGCACCATTCATACATGCAACGAATTTCAGTATGCCTTTATTCTCATGAAGTAGCTCCATTCATACATACAACCAGTTCCTTATGTCTTGTTCTCATGATGTAGCTCCATTCATACATGCAACCAGTTCCTTATGTATTGTTCTCATGATGTAGCACCATTCTTACAAACATGCAATCCATTATGTCCTTTTGCTTGGTTCCTCCAGAGAGAGCTATCACAAAACTGCAATTAGACAGCATCGACATGTCACGACGACACTTGTCTTTTACCACTGATGTAAGTAGCTTTATTTATAATTGTCATGTGTCATGTACACTCAACCCTCTTGTCTTTTGCAGAGTAGCATGGGGGATTTCGATCACAGGCGTAAGGAAAGGTTAAGGCTATTGTTATTTGTATAAAATGATACTCTGTATCATACCTCAGGTGCCATCCATGTGTGAGTTACAGGACTCCATATTGGAAAACAAAGAATAGACCCCCCCTCCCCAACAAGCATGTCGTAGGAGGTGACTAATTAGGGTTGTTTCTTTGTTTGTTTGTTTGTTTTAGTATCCAGAAGCCATGAGTTGTTAACCCTTAGGCTCGGTATTATGGATATCGCAACCTTTCGACCTTGATTCCATTGTAAATACCGTAAATCTGGAAGAAAATGTGATTGAACCCGGACCACAAGGAGTTCGTCACCTGGTCTCCTCGCAATCCGGTTTAGCCAATTACGCTAGAGAGCCGGGTGGTTGTTTCTTTAAAAGATGGAGTGCATCGGCCAGAGAGGTAAGGTACCGACTGTCTGTATACAAATAAACCCAATTTGTAAAATGGCGGCTCATACAGAACTCAGGTTGCTGGAAAAGTCCAAAGTCCGGGAGTGGACAAACAACCATAATTTCCCGCTAGGTTTTACAGTCAGTGAAGAAGAAGATTATACACAGTTATAAATTACAGACAGTGTTCTTTAATGAGATGAGATTGTTTGAGAACATTGTGACGTCTGGAAAGATATACGAAGGCAGTCAGAGACAAATAATACTGGCTGCTTTCAGTGGCTGTAAACTCCAGCTGTTCTTTAAGATCATATTTTAAATCCGGCTGTTATAATTTATGAACATTCTTCTTTTACTAGGATGCTTACAGAGAGGACGACATGGTGATCATCTACAACAGAGTCCCCAAGACCGGTAGCACATCCTTTGCTGGCATAGCTTATGACTTATGTACTGACAACCAGTTTCACGTGATTCACATGAATATTTCCAAAAACCAGCGGACTCTGGGATTGTCTGACCAGGTAGGTTCTTTCCTGGTTATATAACTTTGCATGTCTGATCAGGTAGGTTGTTTCCTAGCTGTGTAACTTTGCATGTCTGACCAGGTAGGCTGTTTCCTAGCTATGTAACTTTGCATGTCTGATCAGGTAGGTTGTTTCCTAGCTATGTAACTTTGTATGTCTGAGCAGGTAGGTTGTTTCCTAGCTATGTAACTTTGTATGTCTGATCAGGTAGGTTGTTTCCTAGCTATGTAACTTTGCATGACTGATCAGGTAGGTTGTTTCCTAGCTATGTAACTTTGCATGTCTGATCAGATATGTTCTCAGGTTGTTGTGTTCAGTGCCAGTCTTGAACAGGGAAAGTTATGTTGCTTACATTTATCAAACAGCTCACAGTATGTTTCTTACATTTATCAAACAGCCCACAGTATGTTACTTGCATTTATCAAACAGCACCTAGTATGTTTCTTACATTTGTCAAACAGCACACAGTATGTTACTTGCATTTATCAAACAGCACACAGCATGTTTCTTACATTTATTAAACAGCACACTGTATGTTTCTTACGTTTAGCAAACAGTTCACAGTATGTTACTTACAAATATCAGGGAAAGATATCAACCTGAACAAAATGTATATTAGCGAGCTTCACAATATAACAAACGAAACGTGAACGTTGCGGCTATTGAGCCTTCATCAGTACATACATAAATTAGACATTTCTACGCAAATACACAATCTCACTTATCTTCGTATCTCAAAGCAGCCAGGTCGATGTCTAGCCAATAGACTAGCGGGACATGTGGGAACAGGAAAATAAATATCCCGGGGTAAGCCAGAGGCCGTAACAAGAGGATAAGATGAAACTGTGTAGGCAGTTCAGTCCCCTAGGATTCTAGATGAAGCTGTGTTGGCAGTTTAGTCCACTGGGCGCCAGTGTAAATAAAGCAATTTTCAAGAGACTTGCAAACTCTGTCGCTGGAGTGGCCAGATTTAATGGCTTTCACCTCCATGTCCCGGACACCTTGGTGGTCCTGGGAATTGAAATGCTGGTTTCTTCAGACAGTGCATGCAGGTTATGTTCATTACAGTTATTGAACAGGTCAATTTATGTTCATTACTTTTATTGAAAAGCACAAGTTATGTTAATTACATTTATCATACAGTGTATACAAGTTATGTTCATCAAATTTATGAATCGGTGCAAGTTATTGTCTGTTACATTCATCAAACAGTACAAGTTACGTTCATTCAATTTATCAGGCAGTGCACGAAACTGTTTCATTACATTCGTCAAACAGCACACATTATGTTCATTACTTTTTCTTCTTCTTAAAGTCCATGCTGTGTGGCATTGGTAGTCATGGTGTCCACAACCTTCTGTCTTGTGCCCTTTCAGTCAACTCTGACACAGATGATTCTCTATGCTATGCTGTCACACCGTCTAGCATCTGTCCTCTCGGTCTCCCTCTGCCTCTTCTCTCCTCCAGCTTTCCTACTGTCACAAATTACTTGTTTTCTCCTTCTCATCATATGACCAAAGAGTGTAGATTGTCTCTTTGTGACGTGGGTAGTGTTCATTACATGTACCTAAAA
This sequence comes from Candidula unifasciata, assembly GCA_905116865.2. Classification (NCBI taxonomy): domain Eukaryota; kingdom Metazoa; phylum Mollusca; class Gastropoda; order Stylommatophora; family Geomitridae; genus Candidula; species Candidula unifasciata. The sequence goes on from CAJHNH020002773.1 coordinate 665,263, forward strand.
GTTTTTACAAGTGATGTTCGTTACATTTATTAGACAGTACATGCAGGTTATGTTCATTATATTTACCAAACAGTATTAGTGATGTTCATTACATTTAGAAAAAATTATGTTCATTACATTTATCCCGCAGCACAAGTTATATTCATTACATCTATATAACAGCACAAGTTATCTTCATTACATTTATCAAAAGTTATCTTCATTACATGTATCCAACAGCACAAGTTATCTTCATTACATTTATCAAAAGTTATCTTCATTACATTTGTCCAGCAGCACAAGTTATCTTCATTACATTTATCCAGCAGCTCAAGTTATCTTCGTTACATTTATCAAAAGTTATCTTCGTTACATTTAACCAGCAGCGCAAGTTATCTTCATTACATTTATCCAGCAGCTCAAGTTATCTTCATTACATTTATCAAAACTTATCTTCATTACATTTATCCAGCAGCACAAGTTATCTTCATTACATTTATCCAGCAGCTCAAGTTATCTTCATTACATTTATCAAAACTTCTTATCTTCATTACATTTGTCCAGCAGCACAAGTTATCTTCATTACATTTATCCAGCAGCTCAAGTTATCTTCGTTACATTTATCAAATGTTATCTTCGTTACATTTAACCAGCAGCTCAAGTTATCTTCGTTACATTTATCAAATGTTATCTTCGTTATATTTATCAAACTGTACAGGTAATGTTTATTACATTAAAAAAAAATACAAATTGTGTTCATTACAAATATCAAATATACAAGTTATGTTCAGTGCAAGTGTTAAACAGTACAAGATGTAATGACCACTAGCGACTGTGTATATTTTCAGATGCGCTTTATCACTAACATCACTGGTTGGGATGAAAAGAAGCCAACCCTTTATCATGGTCATGTGGCATTCATAGATTTTTCAAAGTGGGTGATTTTTCGTTTACAATTCCTCGTTTTATCTTCAATCCTTTTTATGTATAGAAATTGCTGATAGTTCAAAATCTGTATGTAAATGCAGTTTTTGTACCCTTAAATATCTGAGACACTGAAAAGTACTTTATACAAAGCGAACAGAAGGGCCTGTTCCAGAGATCTCTTCCTGTCCTGATGCCACAGGGCATTCCAGGCGTACAGAGGAGAAGAAGAAGAAATAATTTACTGTTTAAAACACCTCATCCACAGCAACCACAACTTGCAATGTTAAAAGTTCACATGATTGCTTGGTTTATGAAAACGAAAACACATTTGAGTATCAACCCTTAAGTCTGATGCATTAGTTGGCTTTAGTTATTAGACGCAACTGACAGTTCCAACTTCATGGCACCGGGTCACCCAATAACGTTTCTTTTTCTGTACCAGTGAAAATCACACAAAATACCCTTTTTCCTATTTGAAAATAGTGAAAACAGATCAGTCCCTGCAAAATCCAGAAGTCTGCACATGGAAAGTAAATGTATAAGGGAGCTGTCAAAAGTGTCAACACTAATAGCCCACCACTAGGTTAGCGCTTGCTTATCACAGCAAATTGGCATTTGCACAGGCAGTACTGCACAAGGCACACACCAGTCAATCCACAATCTAGTTTCAGCACATTTCACAATACAGAAACACAGCGGGCACAAATAAATCAAATTTCCAAGACAGTGTTTGGAGTTTCTGAGGTGGTCATGGTGGTAAATTTTAGTTGTGTTCCAGGGCATGCAGGTGTACGAAACATATGAAGAGGTTAATTTACTGTGAATAGCAAACAGGCATCAGATCAAGTTGAAATACTGAATACTTTATGAAATAAGATGTCTTTGCTAATCAATTGATTCCATGTGTGGATTCTGGGGCCCCATTGTGGGAGAGAAAAAGAATAGACTCACTGGTGCCCAATAAGCATTTGCTAAGAGATGACTGATTATGGGTATTTCCTTTGAAGTCAGAGTGTGTCTGCCTGATAGGCAAGGAACCAACAGTCTTTATGCAGATAAGCCAGATCTGTTGAATGGATTTGCACGCAAAACTAAAGTTCTGGAACAGGACCAAAGTCAGGAAATGGATGAACAGCCATCATTTACAGCTGGTGAATTCTAAGAAGAAGAGGAAGAATGATGATTGAATCTGCAACCCTGACTAGACTGCTAAAAAAGCAAGTCAAAAGGGGTCAGACAAGAGGACCATGCAGGAGAACACAGAAGAACTAAAAGCCAATGCAGAACGGGTGCTGCATGTTGGGAGGGGATCTGAGAACTTTTAGACTGAATTCTTCGATGTTTGTGAGGATGATTTCTTGACTAATTTAAATTTTCTGGTCAGGTTTGGTGTCAGGAAGCTGCCAGTCTACATCAACATGGTGAGAGAGCCATTGGATAGACTGATTTCATACTATTATTTTGTTCGCTATGGAGATGACTTTAGGCCCTCTCTCAAGAGGCGCAAGGCTGGAGACAATGAGGTAAATGATCTCTCTCTGTCGATAGTATTATCCCTACAACCCCAAAGCTAGCAGAACTGGTAAATACGGGCAGTTAAGGTAGTTTTAATGCCGGTTTTTACACTGCAGGGAGTAGAAAAAAGAGCCTCTTGCCTTCTTCTTTACATCCTTTTTTACCCCTTCGAGTGTCGAGGAAGATATAAGTTCCGTTTCGGCTCTTCTGGCTGATTTAACCATAGACACATCGTGGTGCTGTAGAGTTTCTCTGATGTTATCTTCCCATCTTGTTATTGGTCTATCTCTTGCTCTACGTCTCTCTCCTCGTTTGGTATATGCCTTGTATGGTATAGCATCAGAAGGCATTCTCTGCAAATGGGCAAACCGTTTGATTTGCTGTCTTTGTATGTAACTTAGAATTGGTTCTGTGCCCACTTTATCTCGTATGACCTCATTCCTGATTTTATCTCTTCCGGTCACTCCTACAGTCTTTCTCAGACACCTCATTGTCTTGCATTGCCAGAAATTATTTTATGACTGCCAATTTTTAACAGTTTTTTTAAAGTTGCCCAGGAAAAATAAAAGAAAGTAAACAATGATATAAAAAGGCTGTGGTCACCCTACCGAACGTCGTTATGTAGCATATGGGAAATATTAACACTTAACGTCCCTGTAGAAGCACTTACAGTGGGATTGGGATTATTGTTGCCTGTTTGACTTATCTTTCAGACATTTGATGAGTGTGTGGCAAGAGACGGAGACGATTGTGATCCAGCCAATTTGTGGGTACAGATTCCTTATTTCTGTGGGCATCATGCAGACTGTTGGTAAGTAGAGCCTAACTTGGAGTATTGTTGTTATGTTTGTGATATTGTTGTGGTCCAGCTCAGGGGTGCTGACACAAAGAAAACACGGGAGGCTTAGTTCCCACCTTTGTTCATTTATTATTATTTTTTTTCTTTTTTAAACTTGATATTTATTTTGTGTAAACTGTTATTTTGAACTCAAAATGCTTAATTGATAAAATACAGTTTCGTTTGCATGATGAGTGCTTGGAAATTCCAAATATAAGATGGACCTGCATAGTAGTAGTAGTACATTTTTACCCCCACTAGGACATCACACAAGCGTTTAACACACGATGACACAAAGTGTCACCATGTGGATGAGGATCATTGTGGAGAGGTCCTCAGCCATTAGACCATATTCATGGTCGGGCTATATTGCGGCCCCTGGTAAGAGCCAGGCTGGGGCTTCAAATAACAAATAATTGTATCTCACAAGGAGGTGATTATATTTTTATGTTTGGACCTGCGTGCCCAGTTTTGGATCTTTGAAAATAAAGTTTGTTATAATTATTTTCTGGGAGAGGGGCCTCAAGGGGCTTGAGCCTTGTATAAGTGTGCATTAAGGATTATTATTATTATTATGTGCTGATTAACAAATACATATAACAGCATATTTGAAATAATATGAACATTTATGCAAATACTCAAAAGCAGAATACGTGGTTAGGAGAACCACTTAGCTCCCTTGAAAATGTTTATGAGGGGGGGGGGGGGGGGGGGGGGGGTTCAGACTCCTAAAACTAATTGGGGAGCTCAGCCCCAATTTTTTGCTTCAAACAAATTTTGGGAAGGGCTGGCTCAAAGTACCTAACAGTCTGTTGGGGTGGTGAGTGCCGCTATCAAGAGGGGGTTGTGTAGAAGTATCTTCCACAAAAAATATATAGAAACAAAGTATTATTCAACCTGATCTACTGTTTTTAACCATTGAGATAAGACATACTGATGCTTGCACAATTGATGGGCATATTTTATCGTTTTGTGTGTCCCAGTCCTACTTCTTCTTCTCCTTAGCATTCACTGGCTGTTAGCTCTGGCAGAAAGTTCTGGTTGTTAGCCTACTTCTTGAATTTGGTCTTGTTTTGCATGCCCATCCTTTTTGTACAGATCTGACTCCTTTGTGTGCAGACTATTAGTTCCTCACCCCTCTGGCAGATATACTCCAGCTTTGAAGGAAGTACCCTAATTATTTGCCTCCTGCTTTTTTGGAGGTATTTGGGCAGGGGGCAGAGGGTTAATTATTTTCCCTCTGAAAATGGGGCCCTGGAACCCCTACAGTAATAAATTGTGCCATGTACTCTTTGTACCTTTTTTTGCTGAAATCAATAACAGGGAAGCATCCTCAGGTGGGTTCAGGGGCTCCCTTGTGAGGAAAACAAGAATAGACCCACTGCCGCCCTAATAAACATGTTGTAAGAATTGACTTACTGGGTGCTTCCTTCAAAGTCGCAGTGCAACTGCCTGAGAGGCAAGAAACTAACAATCTGCATACAGGTAAGTCAGATCTGTAAAACAGATGTGCATGCAACACTCATGCACTGGAACAAGACTAATGTCCAGATGTAGACGAAAAACCAGAACCTTTTGCTGCAGTTTGCAGCCGGCGAATGCGAAGAAAAAAGTAGATAAAGATAACAGATAAACATTGCATTGATATAGAGTTTTGCCTGTGTCAAAAGGAAACCTGGAAACCAGTGGGCTCTAGAAGAAGCCAAACAGAACTTGCTGCATCACTACCTGCTCGTTGGAGTCACTGAGGAAATGAAGGATTTTCTGGCCGTCCTTGAAGCTACGCTGCCCAGATTTTTTCGGGGTGCAACAGAGCTTTATGAAGAAGGTATGAGTTGGTCTGCTTGTCTGTTAGAATAAACTGTCCTGTAGGCACCCGCCAGTCTCTGGGAACCACGGAGTTGTGCGCTGGTTTTGGGAACAATGTCTGCTACGACTGTAAAGTCCAGTGCTGGTGTGGCAGTTTCTGCCACAGTCTACATAAAAACGTTGATACGCTGTCATTCTAAGGCTGATTTTCTCTCAGATGTCTCCTCTCTATAACTTGCTGCATTAGGCTTCTTTCAAATTGCGACAGTCCGTCTCTCACAGTCTACATAAAAACGTTGATACGCTGTCATTCTAAGGCTGATTTTCTCTCAGATGTCTTCTCTCTATAACTTGCTGCATTAGGCTTCTTTCAAATTGCGACAGTCCGTCTCTCACTGTCTGCCTTCAATGGAATTGGTCTGCAGCTGGTCTGTCCCAAGTGTCTGTGTCAGTGTTGACATCTTTCATGTCATGACTGCATTTGTCTTTAAAGCCGAGGATTGGCCTCCCTGCAGATCTTGTCCATGTTAAAATAGTCCTAGAGAACTGTGTAAGGTATTCTTTCTTTCTTTCTTTACTACAAGTATGTTTGTAAGTGACCGAAACAGCCGACAATGCAGGCTGTGAAGGAACAGATGGAAAACTGAGTGGGTTTCACAAATTAGACTTATGCAGTACATGTCAGCAAGGCATACACCAAAAGAGGAGATAGATGTAAAGCATGTGGTAGTCCACGAACAATATGGAAAGATAACATCAGAGAAACTGCAGCAGCATGATGTGTCTATGGTCAAGGCAGCCAGAAGAGCAAGAAGCAATCTTAAATATCCCTGAACATCCGAAGTGGTCAAAGAGCAAGTCAAGAGGAAAAAAGCCGTATTTGTGTCATATTTTGGGAATAGAAATAAACTTGAAAACATAGTATCAGCTGGTAAGCTTGATGATATGAAAGGTTGTGAAGGACGTCAAGGGAGATAAATACCTGGATTCTCTGTGTGTGTTCTTGTAAAAGGCAACTAATTATGGGTTTGTCGGTATTGGATATGTTTGGCCGAAAGATGCTGCAGTCACAGCCTGGATGTAAATGTGCAACCACCCTTTATAGATCAAGTGTAGAAGATGAAGAATAATACTTAGGTGGCTCAGCAATATGGCTCAAGCAAAACAAAAGCCTAAACCTGTAAAATGATGAAATGTGATTATTAATATGGGAGATGATGTACACTTCTTCTTCTTCGTGCTCACTAGCTGTACATTCTGGTGGAAGGTTCTACTGGTTTTCAATTTCTAGACTTTAATCTTGTTCCACAACTTGAGTTTTGCATGCATATCTGATTGACAGATCTGGCTTATTTATATGCAGACTGTTGGTTTTTAGCATCTCAGGCAAATGTACTCTGACTTTGAAAAAAACACCCCGAATTAGTTGACTTTTCCAACATGCTTGTTGAGGGGGGGGGGGGGCAGTAGGACTGTTCTTCTCTTCTCCCCCCCCCCCCCCCCCCCCCCCCCCATGGGGCCCTAGAACCTACACTGGGGATGATATAAGCTATAAATAGCAAATGTGACTTCTTTTTCTTCTTCCACTTCTTCTCAACCAGTTCTTCTTCTCTTCCTCCTTGTACCACAGTGAAGTGTCGGGGAGGTGGGAGGGAAGATGTAACATCCGTTGATGAGCTCTGTCAATAGCACTATTAAGACTGATGTTAATTTCTGTAAGGCTGTTCTTTATGCCATCACTCCATTTTTTTTTTCCGAGGTCTTCCGTTGGCTCTAATACCTGTTGTAACGTTTTAGTGCGGCTTGCTGTGGTAGATAGTACCAGGGCATTCTTTTTAGGTGTTGACTTGTAAGACTGGCTTTATTCCTAGCATTCGTCTGATTTTATATTCTGTCTTTCCTTGAAACTCCTGCAGCTCTTCTAAGGTATTTCATCTTTGTCACAATTTTTTGTGTCCGGTTACCACACACCAAATGTTAAAGGAAGATACAGTGATCTTCACTGCGTTCTTTCTTCAGCATGGTATCTGCTGATGTGTATTTCTTTAAGGTCATTCTTGTTGCCATCTTTATTCCACCTATATTCATTATATTTCTTCAGCATGGTATCTGCTGATGTGTATTTCTTTAAGGTCATTCTTGTTGCCATCTTTATTCCACCTATATCCATTATATTTCTTCAGCATTGTATCTGCTGATGTGTATTTCTTTAAGGTCATTCTTGTTGCCATCTTTATTCCACCTATATCCATTATATTTCTTCAGCATGGTATCTGCTGATGTGTATTTCTTTAAGGTCATTCTTGTTGCCATCTTTATTCCACCTATATTCATTATATTTCTTCAGCATGGTATCTGCTGATGTGTATTTCTTTAAGGTCATTCTTGTTGCCATCTTTATTCCACCTATATTCATTATATTTCTTCAGCATAGTATCTGCTGATCTGTATTTCTTTAAGGTCATTCTTGTTGCCATCTTTATTCCACCTATATTCATTATATTTCTTCAGCATAGTATCTGCTGATCTGTATTTCTTTAAGGTCATTCTTGTTGCCATCTTTATTCCACCTATATTCATTATATTTCTTCAGCATGGTATCTGCTGATCTGTATTTCTTTAAGGTCATCATTCTTGTTGCCATCTTTATTCCACCTATATTCATTATATTTCTTCAGCATAGTATCTGCTGATCTGTATTTCTTTAAGGTCATTCTTGTTGCCATCTTTATTCCACCTATATTCATTATATTTCTTCAGCATAGTATCTGCTGATCTGTATTTCTTTAAGGTCATTCTTGTTGCCATCTTTATTCCACCTATATTCATTATATTTCTTCAGCATAGTATCTGCTGATGTGTTTTTCTTTAAGGTCATTCTTGTTGCCATCTTTATTCCACCTATATTCATTATATTTCTTCAGCATAGTATCTGCTGATGTGTTTTTCTTTAAGGTCATTCTTGTTGCCATCTTTATTCCACCTATATTCATTATATTTCTTCAGCATGGTATCTGCTGATGTGTTTTTCTTTAAGGTCATTCTTGTTGCCATCTTTATTCCACCTATATTCATTATATTTCTTCAGCATGGTATCTGCTGATGTGTATTTCTTTAAGGTCATTCTTGTTGCCTTCTTTATTCCACCTGTATTCATTATATTTCTTCAGCATGGTATCTGCTGATGTGTATTTCTTTAAGGTCATTCTTGTTGCCATCTTTATTCCACCTATATTCATTATATTTCTTCAGCATGGTATCTGCTGATGTGTATTTCTTTAAGGTCATTCTTGTTGCCATCTTTATTCCACCTATATTCATTATATTTCTTCAGCATAGTATCTGCTGATGTGTATTTCTTTAAGGTCATTCTTGTTGCCATCTTTATTCCACCTATATTCATTATATTTCTTCAGCATGGTATCTGCTGATGTGTATTTCTTTAAGGTCATTCTTGTTGCCTTCTTTATTCCACCTATATCCATTATATTTCTTCAGCATGGTATCTGCTGATGTGTATTTCTTTAAGGTCATTCTTGTTGCCATCTTTATTCCACCTATATCCATTATATTTCTTCAGCATGGTATCTGCTGATGTGTATTTCTTTAAGGTCATTCTTGTTGCCATCTTTATTCCACCTATATTCATTATATTTCCTCAGCATGGCTGTCTTTGGCAGTTGCTACGTGGACATTCTGATTTCATAATATACTCCATGTGTGTGCATGTGTAAAAAAAAAATGCTTTGCTCGCATTCAACACAAGCATCTTTGTTTCATTGTCCTTTATTAAAGAAATCCTACATCTTTTTACGCCTTACTCCACATGTAATTTGACCACAATATTGTTTCATTATCCCCTATTAAAGAAAACCCACATATTTTTACGCCTTACTCCACATGTAATTTGACCACAATATTATTTCATTATCCCTTATTAAAGAAATCCCACATCTTTTTACACCCTACTCCACATGTAATTTGACCACAATATTATTTCATTATCCCTTATTAAAGAAAACCCACATATTTTTACGCCTTACTCCACATGTAATTTGACCACAATATTGTTTCATTATCCCTTATTAAAGAAATCCTACATCTATTTACAACTTTCTATACATGTAATTTGATCCCAGTGTTGTTTGGCAATCCATAGGAACAAAATCCCACTTGAGAAAAACAACCAAGAAGATCCCTACAAAGCCTGAAACGGTGGAGAAGATCCATCAGTCGACGATTTGGAAGATGGAGAATGACTTTTATCTGTTTGCTCTCGATCATTTCCACTATATAAAACACCAGACATTCGAACTTGTGGACGGGGAGATGGTGGATAAGGAATGGAAGTTCCAGTTTGAGAAAATGTGGCCAAGATAGTATGATTAGACTATGATATGATAAGACTATGATAGAATAATTAAATAATAATAACATGGAATCCTGAGTTTGTGTAAAGAAGTTTCAGCGATATGGAATTGGAATTCTGTGTTTGTGGTTTAATATAACATAAAACATAACCCTTGACCTGTTAGGGTCGTGGAGGTTTTTCAGTGGAAGTACTAGCGCATATAACCTGCCATCTTTCTCTGTCCTCCGCTTATTGAACAAGTGTGTAATAATTAAGTCGAGTCCATTTCTTGATGTTGTCAGTCCAGTTTCTTCCCCTCCCACCTTTTCACTAACCGCAGCGTACTTAAAGTATAGTTTTTCAAGCCAATCATGTCTCACAACGTGCCCAAACCAAACTAGCTTGCGATGTTTCACTACTACCAAAGTAGGCTTCTGTGGGTTTAATATTTAGTAAATATTGAAAATAGTTATGTTTTTTTTTTTTGCACACTGCTAGCAGAAAGATGTATGTTGGCAGAAAGGTGAACACATCCTTCACCCAAGCTATCTAAGAAGCACAAGACAAATTCATAAGATGACGACACTGGGCTACAACCTTATAAGAGTGTGACGACAAAAAAAGAGAAGTCGTCACTGTGAAGGTTGGTTAAGTAGGTATGTGCATCTACTGGTATCTCTAGGAATATTATGTGATAAGGCCCCAGTCTCTCTTCCATGGTGTGACTCTCACCCCACTGCTCGACGCCAGAGAATGATCTTTTTCCAAATTACCACAGGAATTAAAATCCAGAATTGTCGAGGAATTTGAAATGCACTCACTAATTTCTAAGACATCTTGCTGATCATATGCACCATGAGTTGTCGTTTTGGGTCTCCGTAGCGAAGTGGTCAAGCTATTTGCCTTGTGCTCTGGAGGTTGTGGGTTCGTTTCATAGCTGCCCCATTCGGTTCACGATGCAATTTTTAGGGAAAACCCTGAGGATCATTGTCGGAGCTACAATATGTGGGATAAAACTCAGTGCAATGAAGTCGACCCTCTCGACTTTAACCTTCACTTTTTTTTTTCATTGAGAGGCAAGGAACCAATAATATGCATATAGATAAGTCAGATCGGTAAAAAAAGAGTGTTAATGCAACACTCAGGTTTTGGAATAAGACTAAAGTCTAGAGGTAGACGAACAACTAGAACTTTCTGCTGGAGATTACAGCTGGTGAAGTCTGGGAAGAAGTTTACTGATTATCACTACATTTTCAGGAATTTATTACCTTCTCTTCTGTTCACTTCGTGTTTACATATTATAGAGAATATCTTCTATCTTTAGCTTTCTTCTGTTGATTCATCTGTGATTCTAATTCTCATTTCCATGGTTTGTATTTTTGGTTTTTTCTCATCACATTTCTCCATCCATATCTTGTCATTAATCTTTTAACCCTTTGAAAAGTGGTTATAGACAACTAGTACTCTAAATTTATCCGCATCATATAATTTTTTGTGTTTTGTTTTAGGGGGTTAAGGTATAAATTTGAAATAGGCAACAAGCAAACTCTACTGTTTATACACATTAGTTATTCTACCCCGTGTATGTCCAGGGCCACTTGGTTGCGAATACAAGAATAGACCAACTGCCAACCCAACAGGCATGTCGTAGGAGTTGACTAAATGAGAAGTCGAAGTATATCTACCTGACAGGTTAGGAACCACATGTCTGCATACAAATAAGACAGATCTGTGAAACAGATTTGCACACAACACAGGTTCTAGAGCAAGACTAAAGTCAGGAGGCGGACGAACACCCAGAACTTTCCGCTGGAATTTACAGCCGGTGAACACGAGGAAGAAGAAGAAGAATAGTTATTCTGTCAGACTGTTTTAATCCTGCTACTCTCCACACGTACAAGTGAGTGAACATTTACATTTCTAGGTTATTAGTTATTGTTTTCGTCAGTCTTAGTGTGAATGCCTATCCGTGGCTAAGGCAATGCGAGTCTGACTCGTAATCCAACGTACTGCGATCGAAACCTGCGTGGGCTGCGTGGATTTTTATCGTGGTATGGGACGTCGCAGGTCGACCCAGCCTCAAATGGGTACCAGGATGGGCTGTCCTGGGAGAGTAAAGACGGCCGGCGTAATGCTGACCACATTACCCACCAAGTGCCGATTGGTCTGTAAAAATATGGGTGCTCTTCCCATATGCCCGATGCGCCTAAGGGTAAATAAAGGGATCTTTACTTTACTTTACTTAATGTGAATGCAATGTGTCAGTAAAAAAGTCAAACATGTGAAACGGGGAATCTTTAGAAAACACTGAAATTATTGAGTATGATGACGCGGTTCATCCATGACAAGGTTTTCTGAGAGATTTCTTCTGAAAACCGCTTTTTATTTTTAATGACGTGTGATTTTATAAACAAAAATGTCCAGTGCTTCCATTTATGTAATTTCTTTGAATTCATGTTTTTAAAAATATATGTGATAACATATACCTCCACCATTGCACAATATTGACTGATTAGTATTGTGTATGTTAGTGATTGTTTTATCATTTTTGATAATGCTGTTTTATCTTTGCCTGTGGGGTTTGTGTTGTAGACTGCATATACAGAAAAGGGTGGGTGGCCAGTTGTGTGTCTGCACTGGCAGTGTGCCTTATGCAAGATTGCATGTGCAACTGCTCATTTTGCTGTGACCAGCTACCTCCATCAAGGATAAAACTGCAATTCTAAAGGTAGACTGTTGGTGTTGACACCTCTGGCAGCTGCCTTATGCATTTAATGTTTATGTGAGCTTTTGGATTTTGCAAGGTCTGATTTGTTTTTAGATAGGACAGAGAATGGCATTTTGTGTGGTTTTCAGTAGCATATAAAGTAGGAAGCATTTATAGCAAATGCATTGCGTTCTAGAGACATTGAAAGAAAAGAGAGACGATGAACCGCATGTTGGAAATGGGTATTCAACAAAGACAAGAATGCAGAAACCGGCTGCGGGGCTAAAAAAGAAGACATGCCAGTCAACTCCTACAGGTATACAGTGAGCATGGAGACACTGAGATGGCTGCTGCATTGTAGGACGGAGCAAAATTGGGTCGAGTCGACGTATGGGTTTTGGGAATCCATTGGGGAGGGGGGAGAATAGACCCACTGCCCTGTAACAAGCATGTAGTAAGAGCCAACTAATTCGGGATGTTTCCATCAAAGTTTAATGCATCTGCCTGAGAAGCAAGAAACCAACAGTCTGCATACAAATAAGGCAGATATGTAAAACAAGTGTGCACCCAAAACTCAGATTCTGAAAAAAGACCAAAGGCTAGAAATGAATAAGCCACCAGAACTTTCTATCAGAATTCTTCTTTCTTTGTGTGTGTGTCTGTGTGTGTTCACCAGCTGTAAACTCAGGTGAAAAGTTTTAGTTTTTCGTCAACCTTTGGACTTTAGTCTTGTTCCAGAACCTGAGTGTTGCGTGCACATGTTTTTACAGATCTGACTTATTTATATGCAGATTGCTGGTTCCTTGCCTCTCCAGTAGATGCGCTCCAACTTCAAAGGAAGCCCCCCCCCCCCCTCCCCCATGGGTCTATTCTTGGCTTCCCTGGAACCCACAGGGGGGATTCGCCAGGGAACACGAAGAAGATATACTCATGATTACTTTATACTGTTTTTGATTACCGCCTAAGCTGTTTATGATTGTCACATCCTATGTTGATGTATTGATGATTTCCAAATGTTAATTATTGTCACATATGTTTACAGATATGTTGATTATTTTGTGTGTTTTATGTTGTCACATAGTATGTTTATATGTTGACCACTTTCATGCCAGGTGTTGATGATTGTCACATCATTTGTTCATGTCTTGGTGATCTTCATTGTCATATATGTTCATATGTTGGTAATTTTCCTTGTCACATCATATGTTCATGTGTTGGAGAGTTTCATATGTTCATGATTTTCATTGTCACATCATATGATTGTATATTGGTGATCTTTATTGTCATATCATATGTTTGTATGTTAGTGATTTTCATTGTAATATATTCATATGTTAGGGATTTTCATTGCCACATCTTATGTTCATGTGTTGGTGATTTTCTTGTCATATGTTCATGATTGTCACGTTTTATGTTCACATGGTAGGGAATCTCAAGTAAAATGATTGTCACATATGTTAATGTGTTGTCGATTTTCATGTGTTGATGATTCTCAAGCTATGAAATTGTCACATGTGACAAATTTTCATGTCATCTGTTGGTAATTCTCAAGTTATATTATTGTTACGTATGTTCATATATTGGTAATTCTTGTATTATATGACTGTCACATTAAATGTTCATGTGTTGGTGTTTTTCGTTGTCACATTATCTGGTTATATGTAGGTGGTTGTCATGTAATATGATTGTCATGTCATACGTTCCTGTGTCAGGATTTTCGGATCATATGACTGTCACAGTACATGTTCATATGTAGTTGATTTTCATTGTCACATCATATATGTTAATGACTGTCATGTGCTGGTGATTATTGTGCATTGATGATTGTCAGTACTCTATGGTGATGGTTGTTATATTCTATGGCAGTAGCCTTGATCTCATCAGTGCATTCATTGTTGAAGTCTTTTAAAAATAAGTATGCATGTTGGGAAAGGTGGAGACAAGCATGCTGCGTGCAGAGTGGCAAGCATCGCTTCAGAGGCCCTGGATAGTTCGCCTTTGGATATTTTCTCCAGGTGATTCTAGTGTGTTGGGAAATGAACAAGCAGATAGACTGGCTGGTTCTACACCAATTGGTTATGAATTGATATATGACAAGCTAGATGTAAAGATCAGGGGGGGGGGGGGGGGGTCTGAGAAAATTTGCAATGGGTAGAATTACCAGGGGATCTGGCCGGCACTCAAGGAAAAGCAAGGCAGATATACAATAGGACAGTTACTGGTGCTATTGGAATTGGAACTCTTCACTTGCTGCTGAAGATGGGGATGGGGTGCTTCTGGGAGAATCCCGAGTGCTGTGATGTCGATTCTTAAATCAACATTCATTAGGAAGACCCAGTTTTGAATCCAGGATAAGGTGTCGAGGATTTGCATGTCTTGAGAAAGACCATTCTCAAACTGCACAGTTCTTGATGATTGCACTCACCATCCGGCCTGAGAGAGAGAGAGAGGTGGTAAGTAAAGGGTGAGACCCAGAGAGAGAGAGAGAGACAGGTGGTAAGTAGTGAGACCCAAAGAGAGAGAGAGAGAGAGACAGACAGACAGGTGGTAAGTAAAGAGTGAGACCCAGAGAGAGAGAGAGAGAGAGAGAGAGGTGGTAAGTAAAGGGTGAGACCCAGAGAGAGAGGTGGTAAGTAAAGGGTGAGACCCAGAGAGAGAGAGAGAGAGAGAGAGGTGGTAAGTAAAGGGTGAGACCCAGAGAGAGAGGTGGTAAGTAAAGGGTGAGACCCAGAAAGAGAGAGAGAGAGAGGTGGTAAGTAAAGGGTGAGACCCAGAGAGAGAGAGAGAGAGGTGGTAAGTAAAGGGTGAGACCCAGAGAGAGAGGTGGTAAGTAAAGGGTGAGACCCAGAGAGAGAGAGAGAGAGAGAGAGAGAGAGAGAGGTAAGTAAAGGGTGAGACCCAGAGAGAGAGAGAGAGGTGGTGGTAAGTAAATGGTGAGACCCAGAGAGAGAGAGATGGTAAGTAAAGGGTGAGACCCAGAGAGAGAGAGAGAGGTGGTAAGTAAAGGGTGAGACCCAGAGAGAGAGAGAGAGAGAGAGGTGGTAAGTAAAGGGTGAGACCCAGAGAGAGAGAGAGAGGTGGTAAGTAAAGGGTGAGACCCAGAGAGAGAGAGAGAGAGGTGGTAAGTAAAGGGTGAGACCCAGAGAGAGAGAGAAAGAGAGAGAGAGAGAGAGAGGTGGTAAGTAAAGGGTGAGACCCAGAGAGAGAGAGAGAGGTGGTAAGTAAAGGGTGAGACCCAGAGAGAGAGAGATGGTAAGTAAAGGGTGAGACCCAGAGAGAGAGAGAGATGGTAAGTAAAGAGTGAGACCCAGAGAGAGAGAGAGGTGGTAAGTAAATGGTGAGACCCAGAGAGAGAGAGATGGTAAGTAAAGGGTGAGACCCAGAGAGAGAGAGAGAGAGAGAGAGAGTGGTAAGTAAATGGTGAGACCCAGAGAGAGAGAGAGATGGTAAGTAAAGGGTGAGACCCAGAGAGAGAGAGAGAGAGAGAGGTGGTAAGTAAAGAGTGAGACAGAGGGAGAGAGAGAAAGGTGGTAAGTAATGAGTGAGACCCAGAGACAGGGAAAGACACAGAGTAAAACAGTATGTTGTGTAGTATGACCTCATAACAACATGGGAGCCGCCACGGTGTAAAGGCTAGACGCTTGCCTACGAATCAGAGGGTCGTCTTGACAGACCCCCCCCCCCCCCCCCCAAAAAAAAATTACATTGGCCCTCCGGTCAACCCAGTCTCAAATTAAAATGGGTACCAGGTAACTTCCTGGGAATTAAAGGCAACTAGCATGTTGCTGACTACATCACCCTCCAAGTGCTGATTGATCTATAAAATATAGGTCTAGCCCTATATGCCTGAAGTGGAAAAGGGACCTTTACTGATTCATAACATGAAACAAACAAACCCTAGTACCACCCCTTATTTGTCTGCGCACGTACATACACACTCTATCATAAACACAACAATCATATACTGGTAAATAAACATTACTTGATGACTACCAATATCGAAGAAGAGCACCAAGGGTGGTGGCTTAAGTGAAAGAAGTCATTCCAACAACTCACATATCATTTAGTTTATTTAGTTTCATATGCCAATTTACATAATAGCACAATTACCGTATATTATGGCATAAAAGAAAACCTGGTGTACAAGCTGATTCAAGATTTTAAGCTCAGAATTCTGAGTTAGGCCTAACACATCTTATACCTGCCATGTAAGTCGACCCCTAGTTTTGGAATGATTTTAGGCTTGAAAACTCGACTTCTATGATACAATTGATACTTACATGGAAATGGTATAATTATACTTTTATTTTTTAAATTTCCAACAGGTCTGTAAGTTGGTCTCTGCCACTTAGGAGTTATAAACAGTTTCATAATTCAGGTTCACAGTCAGCTGCGGGCAGTTGTGCAGCAGACCTTTTTGTGTTAATTTCAATATTTGAACATAATAACAATGGCAGCTAGGGTGCCACATAACTCATGTGTATGATAAAGTAAAAACCCTTTTTACGCCTTTGGCACATCGGGCATATGGGAAGAGTGTCTCATACTTTTACTGACCAATTGGCACTGTGTAAATAATGTGGTCAGCTTTACGCCGGCCATCTTTACTTCCCCAGGACAGCCATCCTGGTTCCCATTTTAGGCTGGGTTGACCATGATAAAAATCCATACAGCCAGCAGTGGGTTTTGATCACGGTGCGTTGAAATTATGAGTCGGACTCGCAACGCCTAAGCCACGGACCCCCCTGTATGAACTAAAACTGGGGGCTATTTAACTGACGGCCTGTGGGCTGAATCTGGCTTAGCGTCTGGCCCATGGATCACTGTCAGCCGTAGTGTATTACTGATGTATTTTTTTTTTTTGGGAGCTCAGGCTCTGGTTCGTGACAGTCCCCATTTTCATCTTTGAGGCCACTGAGTGAATTTTGTTGAACAGCCCTGACCTAGAATATCTCAACAGTGGTATCTATAACAACAACTGCTTTTAATGTGAGAAAATACTTTTCAAAACTGTAGTATTCCTAAGCTAACTAGCTCTCTCTCAGTGTGTTTGTGTGGTGGGGTATTTTGGAGATTCAAAAAAAAAAAAAAAAAAAAAGAACCACTACCGATATATATATTTATTATGTGCAAATATCTGCCACCGACTTTTTTCAAAAAATGACCTCGACTCCAAGCGTTGAGTGGGTTCCAGATGCATTCCTGGGAAGTAAAAGCGGCTAGCGTGTATGAACAACCAGAACTTTCCACCAGAGTTTACAGCTGGTGAACGCAAAGAAGAAGAACATACTCTTAAAATAGAGCCATTTTTGACATACTCTTACTACAGAGCCATTTTTGACATATTCTTACTATAGATCCACTGTTAACATACTCTTAAAATAGAACCATTTTGACATACTCTTATACAGCCATTAATCATGGCCATCTCACATACAGCCATTAATCATGTCCACCTCACATACAGCCATTAATCATGTCCACCACACATACAGCCATTAATCATGTCCACCACACATACAGCCATTAATCATGTCCACCACACATACAGCCATTAATCATGTCCACCACACATACAGCCATTAATCATGTCCACCACACATACAGCCATTGATAATGTCCACCACACATACAGCCATTAATTATGTCCCCCTCACATACAGCCATTAATCATGTCCACCTCACATACAGCCATTGATCATGTCCACCACACATACAGCCATTAATCATGTCCACCACACATACAGACATTAATTTTGTCCACCACACATACAGCCATTAATCATGTCCATCTAACATACAGCCATTAATCATGTCCACCACACATACAGCCATTAATCATGTCCACCACACATACAGACATTAATTTTGTCCACCTCACATACAGCCATTAATCATGTCCATCTAACATACAGCCATTAATATGTCCATCTAACATACAGCCATTAATCATGTCCCCCTCACATACAGCCATTAATCATGTCCATCTAACATACAGCCATTAATCATGTCCCCCTCACATACAGCCATTAATCATGTCCACCTAACATACAGCCATTAATTATGTCCCCCACACATACAGCCATTAATCATGTCCACCACACATACAGCCATTAATCATGTCCACCTCACATACAGCCATTAATCATGTCCACCACACATACAGCCATTAATCATGTCCACCACACATACAGCCATTAATCATGTCCACCACACATACAGCCATTAATCATGTCCACCACACATACAGCCATTAATCATGTCCACCACACATACAGCCATTAATCATGTCCACCACACATACAGCCATTAATCATGTCCACCACACATACAGCCATTAATCATGTCCACCACACATACAGCCATTAATCATGTCCACCACACATACAGCCATTAATCATGTCCACCACACATATAGCCATTAATCACTTTGTAAAATTGGCAGAGGGTGACCCTCTGAGTTAAAAACATATTTATCTAGTGATATCAGCTCAGGATCGTCACTAAATATCAAATATAAATACTTCAACGTTTCTGCGAGGAAAAAACTCTCCATCTTATCCCTGTATCTAGGATTTCTGCTATCCTTCACGTTGTGAATCGAGGAGTAGCCATCGGCCAGTTTTGTATGCTTTTCAAAAGCCAAGAATATCTGCCAGGCTTGGTCTCTGTATTTTTGGTCGCCCGTGAACCGGTAGAGATAAAACATACTCTCTAGTGTTTCTGGTCTCAGTAGGTTGTGGGCATCCAGAGGCTGGTGAATGTATAGAAAAATTAAAATAGATCTAAAAGGTTTACCCATTTAAGAATCAATATCCCCCCGTGTGGGTTCTGGGGCCCCATTGTAGGGGAAAACAAGAATAGACCCACTGCCTACCCAAAAGCATGTCGTAAGAGTCGACTAATTGGGAAGCTTCCTTTGAAGTCGGAGTGCATCTGCCGGAGAGGCAAGGAACCAACAGTCTGTATTCAAGAGAATGAGATCTGTAAAACTGATGCACACGCAACACTCAGGTTCTGGAGCAGGACTGCAGTTCAGTAGTGGACGAACAACCAGAACTTTCCGCCAGAGTGTACAGCTGGTGAACGTGAAGAAGAAGAAGAAGAAGAATCAATATCGTAGTTCATCAGATGCTCAATCTCCCACAGCAAACATCTTAAAGTATAGATGCTAAGTCTTCCCCGTAGCCCACAGATTGTACATGTATTCTTTCTCTCATCCTTGCTGGATCCACACTTAATTCCTTCACATATTCTTAAACATGCTGTTTCATTTAACTTCATGTCTTCTTTCAGGATTTATTCATAAATGGTCTTCGGTATGCCTTCTTTTGTTTCTAGTGCAAGTGTTTCCCTAGCTATCCCTTCTCTAGCCAGCAAAAGATATAACAGGTATGATAGATCAACATATGATCTACATCAGGCAAATTGGGTGCTGGGATAACTAATATCACTTCTGAAACAGCAGGATAATTTTATCTATAAATGCAAATCTTATAAGAACTAATTTTTTTCAGTTATACTAGACCCTTGCTACAATTAACGAGCACAAAATTATAATATCAGAAATATCTTACAAGAGCTTCAGGAGTATTGAGAAAAGATTAAATAAAAATGAAAAAAAAAAAATAGAAGACTAGAGCTAAAAACAGTCATAGAGTTCATTAAAGCACAACAGATGAAATGGTTTGGCCATGTGAAGTGAATGCATGGTACTAACTGCCACAGAGAGCCACGCTGAAGAAATATGATCACAGAGTAAGAGAAAGACCACGCAGAAACTGAAATGACTGCCTATGCTTATTGGCAGAGCACACAATGATGAGTTCCCCTTACATTTTATTTATTTCTAAATTCTCTCGATTTTATGTCTCCTTCTTCTTGTGTTCACTTTCCGATTTACACTGACAGATAAGTTCTTGTGATAAACTGGAATGTTTTTAGGAGTTCCCTTTCAGTTCCATACAACTGTGAGTGCAGTGGTGACTCACTGGGCCAGTATTTCCTTCTTAATGGGCTGTACAAGCAACATTCTTAGAGGACATGTTCTGCAGTCTGCACTCACAGTCCACAAGGGCACAATGGTGAACTACTTAGATTCTTCTTCTTTCTTCTTCTTGTTCACCGGCTGTGAATTCCGGCGGTAAGTCGCGGTTGTTCGTCCAAAATGGACTTTTGACTTTTACCTTGACCTGAGTTTTGCGTGTAGATCCGTTTTACTGGCTTATTTGCTCGCAGTTCTCGTTCCCCGCCTCTCCGGCAGATGTACTCCGACTTCGGGGGAGAACTACTTAGATGAAGTGTTTTATTTTTAAATTAACACATGTCTGTGCCATCTCCGCAATGAAGGTGGCTACATTGAACCAGTGTTGTCTCTTGGAATATTACGCCCCCAATCTCTTCCACGGCACGACTCTCGTACAATAGTTCAAAAACACTGAGAGTGTTTTTTTTTTTTAGAACCTTCCACTGCAGACAGTGAACCCTAGTACTCGAGGAGATCATGAAATTGTTAACCGCATTCACTAACCTTGAAGCCACAGAGCCTCATTGTTAAATAATCATACCCCATTATTTTCTTCAGCTTATTCTGTCCCACAGTAGTGTTATTTCAACTCCAAAATTGTTACATTAAAGTGCTGACACAGTGAGCTAGTAAGTGCTGACACAGTGAGCTAGTAAGTGCTGACACAGTGAGCTAGTAAGTGCTGACACAGTGAGCTAGTAAGTGCTGACACAGTGAGCTAGTAAGTGCTGACACAGTGAGCTAGTAAGTGCTGACACAGTGAGCTAGTAAGTGCTGACACAGTGAGCTAGTAAGTGCTGACACAGTGAGCTAGTAAGTGCTGACACAGTGAGCTAGTAAGTGCTGACACAGTGAGCTAGTAAGTGCTGACACAGTGAGCTAGTAAGTGCTGACACAGTGAGCTAGTAAGTGCTGACACAGTGAGCTAGTAAGTGCTGACACAGTGAGCTAGTAAGTGCTGACACAGTGAGCTAGTAAGTGCTGACACAGTGAGCTAGTAAGTGCTGACAAGTGCTAGTAAGTGCTGAAGTAACAAGTGAGATAGAAACAGATAAACTGCACTGTGACAATGAATTACTTTTTTTCTTCTTTTGTCACCATAATGTTATTAGGTTGTATCCCAGTGTCCCCCTTGTGGGTTCCAGGGCCCTATTATAGGTAAAACAAGAATACACCCAATGCCTAAACAAAAGCATGTCGTAAGAGTTAACTAATTGGGAGCTTCCTTCAAAGTCGGAGTGCATCTGCCTGAGAGGCAAGGAACCAATAGACTGCACACAAATGTGTCAGATCTGTCAAACGGATGCAAACGGAACACTCAGGTTTTGGAAGAGGACTGCAGTACAGAAGTGGACGAACAACCAGAATTTTCCACCAGAGTTTACAGCCGGTGATTGCAAAGAAGAAGAAGTGTCATGGTTTTCTGTACTTGTCTTGCACTTGTCAAGTAACCTGAGGGATGATTTTTTGTTAATCTTTTTGTGCAGATTTCAGCTACATCGTCTATCCATGTTTTCCTTGGTCTTCCTCTTGATTTCCACCCAGATGCTCTGCTGTAGAAGGTCTCACATACAGTGTGGTCTGGCTACATTCCAGCTTCAGTCTGCCTCTCAAATGTAATTTAGTTGCCATCTTGTTCTAACCTTCTCACACAGCTTTTGGTCAAGGTATTATTCAAAATCTGAAGGTTCATTACAGGTCACCAATTTTGTCCAAATGTGTCATCATCATCATGTAGCAGGTCCTTTGCAGAACATTGCTCTAATCACGGTCTGCCTGAAATAAACTAGGTCTCTCGCCAGTTCTCCCGCCTCATACACTTTCCTACTTCAGGAGTCACTTACATCCTGTGCCCATCTTCATGTTGGTTGGCCCTGCCCCTCCTTCCTGGTACCATGCCTTCTGCTATAATTGTTTCCAATCCGTCATGGCGCTTGATATGACCAAACTTTTTTAGCTTCAGAGACAGGTTGCTGTTTATTAGCCAGTCTTTGATGTTCAGATCTTCCAAGATCCCAAATGTGTAGGTCCCACTAATACAGAGCCGGTTGTTGAAGGCTTCAAGATGACCCTGGACACTACTGTTATGTTGAAATTGTAGTGTGCTGGTATTTGTGCCCCTATTCCTTCTTGTGTTGTTGGTACTCTTTAGGAGATAGTGTATTCCACAGGTGGTTTTTTCCCTTCCAGTGCCCTTCTCTTTGTCCATTTTTACTCTTCTCAGTGTCCATGATTAGCACTGATTGCATAAAGTGGGCGATGAAGGCGCTATTAATAACTTTTCAATTTTTCTTCTTTATGTTCACTGACTGTAGACTCTGGTGGAAAGTTCTGGTGGTTTGTCCATTTGAGATTTTTGCATGCACATCCATTTTACTGATCTAGCTTATTTGTAGGCAGGCTATTGGTTTCTTGCCTCTTAGGCAGATACACTCTGACTATGAAGGAAAATTCTTTCAGTAGTCACTTTCCCACTACTAGAGAAGCAGTGGGTCTATTCCTTGTTCGCAAAAACAAAGCCCTGGAACCTACAAGTAGAATTTGTTGTTTTGCTGGAAGGGAGACATCTAGGTGTCTGGGGGAAAGGGGGGGGGGGGTTTAACTGACAGGTGACAGTACCTAGAATCTATCTCTCTTATGCATTCTACCCTCTTCAATAAATATGCTTCAGAAGCAGCTGCACACCAAGGCAAATAATCCAGGTACTGTTGTGGCTCACCTTGACAATGAGATCCTCCCCTGCACCTGTTGCCAGGTTAAAGTAGGTGATCTCTGGGCTAAGCTTGGTGGGCATCCTGTTGTAGGTCTCCCAGCAGGTGTTGAGCAGCTCCTTCGCCAGCTCCAGGTACTCACTGCTCATACCGGCATGGTGGGCCAGAGCCAGAGTGCCAGGATAGAAGCAAACCAGATGGTCCTGGGGAAGGGGACAACAGCTAAAGAATAATTCTGCCAGAATACAACATTAACACTAAGAAGCAGTTGCTTAATAATATATGGAAGTCAAAAAAGATGGTCTGATAACCATGACTAATCAACTGTAGTAAGTCACAAAATGTAAGTACTGTAAGATTACTCATAGAATGTATAGTAAGATATTAGAATGTAAGTTACAGTAAAGAAACAGAATGTAAGCATAGTAAAAATACAGAATATAAGTATAGTAAAGATACAGAATGTAAGCATAGGAAAGATACAGAATGTAAGTACAGTACAAATACAGCATGTAAGTAGAGTAAAGATACAGAATGTAAGTAAAGCTACAGAATGTAAGTACAGTAATGATATAGAATGTAAGTACAGTAAAGATACAGAATGTAAGTACAGTAATGATACAGAATGTAAGTACATTAATGATACAGAATGTAAGTACAGTAATGATACAGAATGTAAGTACAGTAATGATACAGAATGTAAGTACAGTAAAGATACAGAATGTAAGTACAGTAATGATACAGAATGTAAGTACAGTAATGATACAGAATGTAAGTACAGTAATGATACAGAATGTAAGTACAGTAATGATACAGAATGTAAGTACAGTAATGATACAGAATGTAAGTACAGTAATGATACAGAATGTAAGTACAGTAATGATACAGAATTTAAGTACAGTAATGATACAGAATGTAAGTACAGTAATGATACAGAATGTAAGTATAGTAAAGATACAAAATGTAGGTATAGTGATACAGAATGTAAGTACAGAGATACAGAATTTAAGTACAGTACAAAAACAGCATGTAGGTATAGTAAAGATACAGAATGTAAGCAGAGTCAAGATACAAAATGTAAGTACAGCAAAGATACAGAATGTAAGTACAGTACAAATACAGCATATAAGTACAGTAAAGATACAGAATGTAAGTACAGTAAAGATACAGAATGTAAGTACAGTAAAGATACAGAATGTAAGTACAGTAAAGATACAGAATGTAAGTACAGTAAAGATACAGAATGTAAGTACAGTAAAGATACAGAATGTAAGTACAGTACAAATACAAAATGTAAGTACAGTAAAGATACAGAATGTAAGTACAGTAAAGATACAAAATGTAAGTACAGTAAAGATACAAAATGTAAGTACAGTAAAGATACAAAATGTAAGTACAGTACAGATACAAAATGTAAGTACAGTAAAGATATGGAATGTAAGTAAAGATACAGAATGTAAGTACAGTACAAATACAAAATGTAAGTATAGTAAAGATACAGAATGTAAGTATAGTGAAGATATGGAATGTAAGTACAGTAAAGATACAGAATGTAAGTATAGTTAAGATATAGAATGTAAGCACAGTAAAGATACAGAATGTAAGCACAGTAAAGATACAGAATGTAAGTACAGTAAAGATACAGAATGTAAGTAAAGAGACAGAATGTAAGTATAGTAAAGATACAGAATGTAAGCACAAGATACAGAATGTAAGCACAGTAAAGATACAGAATGTAAGTAAAGATACAGAATGTAAGTATAGTAAAGATACAGAATGTAAGCACAGTAAAGATACAGAATGTAAGTATAAAATGATTATAATGTGAAACAATGAAAATCATAGAACTATTTCAAAAACACAGCCTGATTACCAACCATTTTAGGACTAAAGTTCCTTCCATTAAGAAGCTCTCCTACAAAGAGCAGTTTGCTGGGTTCCGACTTTCTCAGCAACCATTTCCTTACTCCTTCTACGCTCTCTGCAAAGTCATCCTTGAAACTAAGGAGTAGGATGAAAAAAGTATTTCAAAAACATCCCTGAAACAGAGGAGTAAAATGATAAAAGTAATGAAAGAGGAGCAGGATGATAAAAGTAATACAAAATTATCCCTAAAACAGGACCAGGATGATAAAAGTAATACAAAAATCATCCCTGAAACTGAGGAGCAAGATGATAAAAAGTAATACAAAATCATCCCTGAAACTGAGGAGCAGGATGATAAAATACAAAATCATCCTTGAAACTGAGGAGCAAGATGATAAAAGTAATAAAGACAGTGACATTCATACTAGAGACAGCATTGCAGATATAGATAATTTATTTCATGCGAACGAAAGAAGAAAAAGACAATGTGCCAACCGCACTTTTAACAGGAAAAGCAGAAGAAAGAAAAAAATGTGTGCAGATAGTTCCTTGTATGAACAGTTGCTTTGTGAATCTACAACAAAGACCAGACTACATGAAAAGCAAGTCTACTTCTTCACGTTCATCGCCAGTAAACTTTGGTGGAAAGTTCTGGTTGTCCGTCCACTTCTGGACTTCTTGTTCCAGAATGTGAGTTCTGGGTGCATATCTACTCTGCAGATGTGGGCTTATCTGTATACAGACTGTTGGTTCCTTGACTCTCAGGCAGATGCACTGTAACTTAGGAGAAAACATCCTAACTTGTTGACTTACTAAATTCCTGGGGGGGGGGGGGATCTATTCTCTTTTATTTTTGTCCCCAGAATGGAGCCCTGGCACCAAATGATAAAGTGCACACACAGAAACACACTGAAGACTCACACTGTCAACTGTCGACCACTCTGAATCCACTGTTTCAGCAAATATTCGTAGTAACTATCCCCTCTTGCTCCCAAAGTTATGGTTGATGCCGGCCGAAAGTCACCTGAATTGGCATTGATGAAAATAGGCACAAGGCCATCAGTTTTAGGGAGCTCATGGACGTGCATCGATACCTCATGAACGGCACTCTGGTAGATTAAAAAATGTGTGTACTTGCAACAAGCAATTAATCACTTAAAGGAAAATTCCAGTGTTAGAGAAACCTTGAAGATATAATAAATATAAATTAACAGGCACTGACTAGAAAGTACGTGTAATGTCATGTTTATAAGGACAATTTTCTGACACTTTGTGTGTCTTTTGAGCATCATGTTTGAAACATAGAGAAAAAATGAAACTACTGGAAAAATTAAGCGTTGATGGAAAAGATCTATGAATGATAAAGAACACTCATTGGCAGCCAACAGCAGTTATAAGAATTGTATGTGATATAAAACTAGGAGGTGCAGTACTTATTGATTACATGTCTGAAAGCAAGTAAATGATGTCCCTTTGAAGATCTGAGTTCTTTTCTCTAGACTGGTGCTGACAAACTTGCTCCCCGTGTTTGTTTCGGGGCCCTATTATAGGGAAAACAAGAATAGACCCACTGCCTACTCAAAAGCATGTCGTAAGAATCAAATAATTGGATTTCACTTTTGCCTACCCAAAAGCATGTCGTGAGAATCAAATAATTGGAAGCTTCTTTCAAAGTCGGAGTGTATCTGCCTGAAAGGCAAGGAACCAGCAGTCTGCATACAAATTAGTCAGATCTGTCAAATGGATGCACACACAACATCCAGGTTCTGGAACAAGACTGCAGTCCAGAGGTGGATAAACAAGCAGAACTTTCAGCCGGAGTTTACAGCTGGTGAAGAAGAAGAAGACACACTTGCAGGATCTCCACTCAACTGCACATAGAGCTATTTAAGTATGTGTTCTGCCCTTCTGTTTCCAAGCTGTCTCTCCATTTGACCAATCTAAGTTACCTGGCACTTACATGTAAACTGATAGGCAAATACTTACCATTCAATAATGTAAATCAGGTGTGGGGACCATTTCTCTGTATGCCAAGGGTCATTTGGATATTTATTAAATTGTTCTTGGGCGAGAGCAAATTTTGTCTGCTATTCTTGGTCAAACAGTTTATTGCAGTTGACTTGGCAGGACCAGAATAAATGTTTTCACTGGTTCACATGTCTTGAATGGCCCGAGGACCAGAATAAATGATTTCACTGGGTTCAAGTGTCTTATATGGTCTGTGGACCAGAATAAATGATTTCACGGGTTCAATGGTCTTATATGGCCTGTGGCATGCATACTTCTCACTAACGATTTCGAAGTACACTAGACAAACACAAAAATAATGAGCCCTACAACAAGAAACAAAATGCTGAAGAACTTATTTTGTTAACAATGGTAAACATATATTTTAAAAAATTACTGCATATTTGTTATTCCCAGTGATTGCGGTCAGGTCCCGGAACTCTAACTGTATAGTGGTAACCTCAGAGGTACTGCTGTCTGGACCCCATCTAGGGGCTCGAGCCAAACCTTTTGCCAGATTGACATCTGAATATGGAATCTTTGAGTCTGGGTTAAAAGATGGCAGTAGTCGATCTCCAAGATCAACCTGACGGAAACAAAAATGATACCGATAAACTAACTTATGGTACCAGCCAATAAACTAACTTATGGTACCAGCCAATAAACTAACTTATGATACCAGCCAATAAACTAACTTATGATACCAGCCAATAAACTAACTTATGGTACCAGCCAATAAACTAACTCATGATACCAGCCAATAAACTAACTTATGATACCAGCCAATAAACTAACTTATGGTACCAGCCAATAAACTAACTCATGATACCAGCCAATAAACTAACTTATGGTACCAGCCAATAAACTAACTCATGATACCAGCCAATAAACTAACTTATGGTACCAGCCAATAAACTAGCTTATGGTACCAGCCAATAAACTAACTCATGATACCAGCCAATAAACTAACTTATGGTACCAGCCAATAAACTAACTCATGATACCAGCCAATAAACTAACTTATGGTACCAGCCAATAAACTAACTTATGATACCAGCCAATAAACTAACTTATGGTACCAGCCAATAAACTAACTCATGGTACCAGCCAATAAACTAACTTATGGTACCAGCCAATAAACTAACTCATGATACCAGCCAATAAACTAACTTATGATACCAGCCAATAAACTAACTTATGATACCAGCCAATAAACTAACTTATGGTACCAGCCAATAAACTAACTTATGGTACCAGCCAATAAACTAACTTATGGTACCAGCCAATAAACTAACTTATGGTACCAGCCAATAAACTAACTTATGGTACCAGCCAATAAACTAACTCATGATACCAGCCAATAAACTAACTTATGATACCAGCCAATAAACTAACTTATGGTACCAGCCAATAAACTAACTCATGGTACCAGCCAATAAACTAACTTATGGTACCAGCCAATAAACTAACTCATGGTACCAGCCAATAAACTAACTCATGGTACCAGCCAATAAACTAACTTATGGTACCAGCCAATAAACTAACTTATGGTACCAGCCAATAAACTAATGCAAGATACAATAAACTAAATCCTAATACCAATAAACTAACTCACGATACCAATAAGCTAAATTATTGTACTAATAAACTAACTCATGACACCAATAAAATAACTCACTGCCAAAAAAACTAACTCATGATACCAATAAACTAACTCATGATACAAATTATCTAACTCATGATACCAATAAATAAACTCATGATTCAATAAATTAAATCATGATACCAATAAAATAACTCATGATACCAATAATCTCTCACAATACCAATAAATCAACTCATGATACCAATAAACTAACTCACTATACCAATAAAGTAATCATGATACCAATAAACTAACTCACGATACCAATAAACTAATCATGATACCAATAAACTTCCTGATGATACCAATAAACTAACTCACGTTACTAATAAATTAACTCATGATACAAATAAACTAGATCATGATATCAATAAACTAACTCATGATATCAATAAACTAACTCATGATATCAACAAACTAAGTAAGTCTTCTTGTCTTGCCCCATCCAAATGGCTAAGTCATCCAGGCATTTATCTCTTTGCCTCCCTCTTGCTCTCTTTCCATCAACCTTGCCAGTCGTTACCAAGTTATCAAGTACATTCTTTCTCTCCCCCCAAAAAAAACACTGTGTATTTGTCTCATTTTTCTAATCAGTTTACAGTTTTGTGCCGCCTCAAGGTGATCAGCTGGTTTGTTTTTTTATCAGTCCATTATATCATTTGCACTGTTCTCAAAAAACTACCCATGTGTGTTTTGGGGAAATGTGCATCAACTTAGACTGGTTGGTTCTGCACCACTGGGTGGTGTACTGATGCATGACAGGCTAGATATAGTCAAGACCCACTGGCAACAAGTGAACAATGTGGAAGCACAAATAGGAGGATCTGGCCGGCCCTCTACACTCTGGAGAAGGCATGATGGACCTATAATCAGGGTGATGCTGGTAGCAATGGTATTGGCACTCTTTGCTGGCTGCTGAAGATGGGTATGGAGCCCTTATGTGAGTGTCCTGAGTGCTGTGATGTTGATTTTCAACCCAAATCAATGGTGTTTCAACTTCTATCTGTGAGAATATTACATGGCTGGGCTGCCATCTCTTCCAAACGTGAAATTGTATCAATATACAATTCTCGGAACTTGCCTGCATTGCAAGAGTTCCTTCCCCTCCCATTCATGCCAAGGCCTTTGCTAGGGAGAGTTATAAAAAAAAAAAATTCATAACTATCATGCAACAGGTAGGACAAGAAGCATGGTGAATGAAGCACATCCGTCTTGCAGCTGAAGCCAAGATAAGAGACATTATAACCAGTTCCTCATGGGAACAATTAGTAGAGACACATCGGAGTGGAGGACTGAGCACGCATGGGAATGTCCAACGTGCAGTGACATTGATTGCCTCATCATCAACTCATCTTGATCCTCTAGTACCTTGCTGTGCCGAGGTGCAGTATAATTTACAGGAAAGCGCCCGTTTGTATGCTTCATAAATGGGGATTCCCAGGGACTCTGTAATTCTCTCTGTTCATTGCTTGTATGGTCGGCCTCTTCTTCGATTCCCACCTGGGCTGTACATCACTGCTTGCTGTGGTATACTGTTTGCTGACATCTGCTTTATATGGCCAAACCATTTCACGTGTTGTCTTATAATCAAATCCAGAGCTGCTCTTACCTTCATTTCCCTTTGTATTTCATCATTTCTGATCTTAACTCTTCTTGTTATATTGACAGCCCTTCACAGAAATCTTATTTCAGTTGATGTAATTTTTCCTTTTTCTTTCATTGTCTAGGTCTGGTATCGCTAACACAGGTTTGGCAAAAAGATTGTGTTATAGAGTCATTTTCTGGCTTCTACAGATACGTGTTTGTGTCTTAGTATTGATGCCATTTGCCTAATGAGTTGGTTTTCTCTGTTACATCTGTCATCAATCTCATCTTCTGTTTTGCCAGCTGATGATATTATGCTTCCTAAGTATTTGAAGTTCTTGGTTTGTTTCAGAGGGTGTTCTGTAAGTTTCATATTTTATGTTTTTGTCTTCTTTGTCTACGATCATGACCTTTGTTTTAATAGCGTTAACTTTCATGTTATGTTCTTTGCAAATTTGGTTCAAAAAATTTATATGGTCTTGCAGTTCAGTTTCTGAAGTAGCAATTAGTTGATTGTGGTAACATGAAATAACATGTAAAATAAAAAAACTGCATGTTGTAAACATACTTAACGACGCTTCTTACCGCTTTTGATTTCATCACTAGGTCACCTGTAAGGTGGTAGGTTGCTAGCAGGGAGCCCAGAATTCGTATGGTCACCTCAAAGAGATTAACGTAACGGTCAACATTAAAAGTGAGGTTTTGCTCTACCCACTGCTTGGCTTCCTCATATTCTAGGCAAGATGAAATAAAAAGAAAACGATACAACATATTTATCTTCTTCTTCTACATTTACTTTTAAAAGTGCAGTTAATACACTGTATTGTGGTTTACAGAATAAAATAGACCTTAACGGACCCACAGAGTAAAACAGAGCCTAACTGACCCACAGAGTAAAATTGAACCTAGCTGACCCACAAGTTAAAACTCAACCTAAATGACCCATACAGTTAAATACAACTAAACTAACCTATTTTTGTAAAACATAAAACCAAATTAGGCCACAGTCAAATTAACCCAAACTTACCCACAGAGTAAAATAAAACCTGACTGACTCACAGAGTGATATAGAACCAAACTAACCTACAGACTGATATGGGAGCAAAATGACCCACAGAGTAAAACAGAACTTGACTGACTCACAGAATGACATAGAACCAAACTGACTCACACAGTAAAAAAAAAAAAACCTAACCTGACTCACCATGTAAGACAGAACCTAACTAACCCAGAGAGTGATAGAGAACCCAACTGACCTACAGAGTAAAATGAAACAAAAATGACCTACAGAGTAAAATGAAACCAAACTGACCTACAGAGTAAAATGAAACAAAAATGACCTACAGAGTAAAATGAAACCAAACTGACCATCTTTCAAACCCATAATGACCATAGTGTCCAGGGAGTCCACCAAGGTCAGGCCGGTCCCGAACCACTCGGACGAGGACTTGCTGATAGGGTGAAGTTCATCATGACCCCAGGCGTACTTTTTGTAAGCGGCCCATGCATGCTTGAAAGCAGCCACAACCTGTTTTTGTCTGTCGGTCTGAACCTGACCTGATGTTGTAGAAATACAAGTCAATATAAACAAATAAAGCATTGTTTAAGGTCAATATAAAGGTATAAAGCATTGTTTAAAGTCAACATAAAAGTATAAAGCATTGTTTACATTCAGTATAAACATGTAAAGGACTGTTTAACCCATTTTTCCTGGAAACACTAAAAACCATAGGTCATGATCTCAATAAAATATCCAGAAAAAGATAAACCGATAAAAAAATAACAGGTCACTTTAAAAGATATTTTTCTATATTTTAAAATTTTTTGGGAGGATATATATAAAGATATATAAGAAAGCAATAGTTAGTAAAGATGAACAGGGTGAAGCATTCAACGGAGAGACACACAGGTATCGGATGACTCATGTCTTTACCTGGCGACCTCAATCTTAAACTTTGTACCTTGATCCAAACTGTATATCTGTGTGTAAACCATACATTTCTATACATCTTTATTTAAACTGTATGTCTGTGTGTAAACTGTACATTTCTATACATCTTTATTTAAACTGTATGTCTATGTGTAAACCGTACATTTCTATACAACTTTATTTAAACTGTATGTCTGTGTATAAACAGTACACTTTTATACATCTTTATTTAAACTGTATGTCTGTGTGTAAACTGTACATTTCTATACATATTTTTTTAAACTGAATGTCTGTGTGTAAACTGTACATTTCTATACATCTTTACTTAAATTGTATGTCTGTCTATAAACTGTACATTTCTATACATATTTATTCAAACTGCATGTCTGTGTGTAAACTGTACATTTCTATACATCTTTATTCAAACTGCATGTCTGTGTGTAAACTGTACATTTCTATACATCTTTATTCAAACTGCATGTCTGTCTATAAACTGTACATTTCTATACATCTTTATTCAAACTGCACGTCTGTGTGTAAACTGTACATTTCTATACATCTTTATTCAAACTGCATGTCTGTGTGTAAACTGTACATTTCTATACATCTTTATTCAAACTGCATGTCTGTGTGTAAACTGTACATTTCTATACATCTTTATTCAAACTGCATGTCTGTGTGTAAACTGTACATTTCTATACATCTTTATTCAAACTGCACGTCTGTGTGTAAACTGTACATTTCTATACATCTTTATTCAAACTGCACGTCTGTGTGTAAACTGTACATTTCTATACATCTTTATCCAAACTGCATGTCTGTGTGTAAACTGTACATTTCTTTACATCTTTATCCAAACTGCATGTCTGTGTGTAAACTGTACATTTCTATACATCTTTATCCAAACTGCATGTCTGTGTGTAAACTGTACATTTCTATACATCTTTATCCAAACTGCATGTCTGTGTGTAAACTGTACATTTCTATACATCTTTATTCAAACTGCATGTCTGTGTGTAAACTGTACATTTCTATACACCTTTATCCAAACTGCATGTCTGTGTGTAAACTGTACATTTCTATACATCTTTATCCAAACTGCATGTCTGTGTGTAAACTGTACATTTCTATACATCTTTATTCAAACTGCATGTCTGTGTGTAAACTGTACATTTCTATACATCTTTATTCAAACTGCATGTCTGTGTGTAAACTGTACATTTCTATACATCTTTATCCAAACTGCATGTCTGTGTGTAAACTGTACATTTCTATACATCTTTATCCAAACTGCATGTCTGTGTGTAAACTGTACATTTCTATACATCTTTATCCAAAATGCATGTCTGTGTGTAAACTGTACATTTCTATACATCTTTATCCAAACTGCATGTCTGTGTGTAAACTGTACATTTCTATACATCTTTATCCAAACTGCATGTCTGTGTGTAAACTGTACATTTCTATACATCTTTATCCAAACTGCATGTCTGTGTGTAAACTGTACATTTCTATACATCTTTATCCAAACTGCATGTCTGTGTGTAAACTGTACATTTCTATACATCTTTATCCAAACTGCATGTCTGTGTGTAAACTGTACATTTCTATACATCTTTATCCAAACTGCATGTCTGTGTGTAAACGGTACATTTCTATACATCTTTATCCAAACTGCATGTCTGTGTGTAAACTGTACATCTCTGTAAATCAAAGCAATGCTTCCCTGCTGTAAATGTAAACAAAGAAGACACAAACAATAGCTTACACAATTTATTGCCTGACAAATTCTGCTGTGTTTTGCCAAGTGCATGCTACAATAACAATTGAATTCAATGAAATAAATAAGTCAAACCTTTATAACTGAAGTACAAATTCAAACACCCTCAAAAGCAACTGGCTGTTTTACCAGGGCAATCCCTGTCATGCCTTTCTGCTTGCAAAGGTAACGAATAGTAGAGGCTTCAAGAAATCTTTGCGCTCTGCAATTGGACTCATTTTGAATTCTTCATACTTTAGAACTTCTTAAGCCTTTCTGTGTGAGTATGCTATTGCATTGCCAAGACTGCAGCCTGTTTTAATATTTTTCCCCCTTAATAGACAGCACAGTACAATATGTCTGGTTTTTGCTGGCAAGTGAATAGAGTAACTATGGGGTGATAAGTCTGCTGTAAAGATGGATATGTAATTAACGGATAAACCTAAAACATTTCAAATGCATGAAACAACCAAACAAATTTACTTATAATAAGACATGTGTAACTTTACCATTAAAGAAGTCATAGGTTGACACATATTTGTGATCATCTAGAGGCCCAACCTGTATAACATTGGGAAAAAAAATGAAGAGCTGTTATGTTAACATTAGTAGATGATGTGGCATAACATTATTAAACAACTTTCTAAATTATTTAAAATACTTTTTTTGTAGACTTGACACAACAGCTGATTCACTTGGGCTCTTCAGTAAACAATCTGTACTGCAGTAGATTCCAGGTCACTGTGGCTTGGAAGGCAATGAAATAGTGGACAGGTTGGCAAAAAGCCGAAGTGACATGGTACAACCAAATAGCGACTTAACCCACGAAAGACGAAAACATTAATACAATCTAGTATCCAAGAAAGGTGGCTGGATACCCACACCAGATTTTTTCCCCATGACTCGCTTCATCGCCTCTCTAGAGAGGGACAGTGTATTATATTCAGACTAAGGACTGGGCACAACAGATTTCGTCAACATATGTTCACATTTTTCGGTGTAGGAAATACGGAGACGTATCCCTGCAGAATGGCCCCCGAAAATGCTGAGCATGTGCTCCAACACTGCCAACTGTAAGCTGACAACAGAGACGCAATCTGGCCTGTCCCAACCACAACAAAGACAAAACTGTATGGTACACGAGAAGATATGGATTGCACGATAGCTTTCATAAAGGCTACCGGCCTCCTGATACAAGTTTTCTGGCAGAAGGATCGAAGAAGAAGAAGAAGAAGAAGAAGACACTCTAGTTCCCTAGATAGATTTCTTTAGCCTCTTTTTTAATTTCACCCAATTTAATTTCATCAGTTTTCACAAGCAGCTGTTTTTGGAACTTATCTTCCATCTCTTAGTGGCTATCCAGTGTTTACTGGCAGATGTTACAACCGGGGGAAGAAAGTCATTCTGTCTTCCTCAACTGATGCTGGCATACAAACCAACAGCAATGGAGAATACAATGTGAAAGACAATGAAGAACAAGATTTTATGTAACACAAGCTTGACCTACCATTTGATCAACCTGTTTATGTTGGTCATCCACACCCCTTTTGTCACTGCCATCTTGCTGAGACTATAAACAGAAATGAACAGACAAAAATATTATGTAAAATATGCAGCCACTGTGTGTAACGGCAAGATGCTCACCTGCAAATCTGAAAGTCATAGGTTCAGGCCCTGGTAGAGCCAGCCCCCCTCCCCCCCCCTCCCTCAATGACCTTGGCTCTCAGACTGACCCAGCCTTAACCGGGTACCAAAGGATGTCCTGGGAAGTAAAAGCAGGCTGCATGATGCTCATCATATCACTCACTGAGCGCTGAATGGTATATAAAATACAGCCCTAGCTCTATAAGCCCAACACGCCTGAAGGAATGGAAAAGAGATCCTTTATGTAAAACTAGCTGTACCCGGCCACGCGTTGCTGTGGCCCAGAATGGTGAAATGGAGAGGAAAGAAAATAGCTCTCAGCTAACAGTGACTGTCATACCCCCCCCCCCCCCCCCAACCCAGTCTCCGAAGTATTAAAAAATGATCCATGGCGAAATTATTAAAATAGAAATAGTTAGGAAATTAGAACGTTAAAAAATTATATTTCAAGCTCTCTCAGCTAACTGTGTCTGGCATAACCTTCCTCCCCTTTCCACCAATCATATCTCCCTCTCCGTAGGATTGAAAAATCATCACCTGGCAAAATTATTTAAATAGAAATAGTTAAGAAATGAGCACATTAAAATAATATTTTAAGCTCTCTCAGCTAACTGTGTCTGGCATAACCCCCCCCCCCCCCCCCCCCCCCAATCATATCTCCCTCTCTGAAGGATTGAAAAATCATCCATGGCGAGATTATTAAAATAGAAATAGTTTAGAAATGGAAACTTTAAAATAATATTTTAAGCTCTCAAACTGGGTCTGGCATACCCCCCCCCCCCCCCCCCCCCCAACAATCATATCTCCCTCTCCAAAGGATTGAAAAATCATCACTTGGCGAAATTATTAAAATAGAAATAGTTAAGAAATGAGAACTTTAAAATAATATTTTAAGCTCTCTCAGCTAACTGCGTCTGGCATAACCCACCCCCCCCCCCCTCCCCCAATCATATCATCCTCTCCGTGGAAGGATGGGAAAGTCACTATGTGATGAAATATTGTAACTAAATTGAGCTTGGCATTTGTGTCCACCCAGGCTTAAATAGGTAGTATTAACTTGTAATGAGAAGTAAATGTGGCCAGTGTAACAGCTACCACATCACCCATCCAGTACCAGTACTACTGCAACCACTACCATCACCACAACAACAACAAAAACTGTCACTACAGTCTGTGTAGGTCTGTGTAGAAAAGAGGAGTTAGCGCCGCATGCTGTCGCCACGGACTGTTTAGTTTAAGTGTGTCCCCGACATAAAACTCCATCACCTAACCAGTGGTGGAACCCACAGTAATATTCTGTGATTTAAAAAACAAAGTACACTATACTCACAAATAGCGGAAATAAAAACCCACACTCGCCATCTCTCCCTCTCCGAAGGGCCGATATTTAATTAACCTTGGCATCCGTGTCAACCCAAACCAAAGTGGACGCTAAGCCGTCTTAGTTAACAGTTTCTGTCATCAACGAATAGTATATGATCGAGTAAAGCGTCAGGGGGAGGCTAAGTTGGACTGTACTGAAATTGGATGTCTCTGGGCATAAGGCGCAGCTGTAAACCACAACTCAACGTGCCAATCGCCTCTGTAGGGGAAAAAGAAAAATCAGCACCCAGCGGGGAATCGAATGAAGAGCATAATACTTACAACTCTACTACTTAAGACTGAAGACTTTGGGTCAGATATCGCAGCCTAGCTGTAAACCACAACACAACGTGCCAACCGCCCTCTCAAGGGCGAACGAATATTACCTGTGACACGAACATTGAGCATCACGTCGCCGCTATCACAGGCTAGGTGTAAACCCCAAAATCGAACGGGGAAAAAAAGTGTAGATATTGCAGCCTAGCTATAAACCACAACAAAACGTGGCAGCCACCCAGTTAGGGGCCCAAAAAAAATTTTTTTTTAAATTATCACGGGGAATCAAAACCTTATCACCCGTGTAAAAGGCGAAATGCTTACAACCAACTACGCTACTAAATACTCAAGCATTTAGTAGAAATAAAAGTATATAATAATAATTTGAAGTTTGGTGTTACACAGTCGAAGGTGGCCAATCGACTAAAAATAAATCCGGGCCGGCAATGAAATAACTAATGAAATGATCATTGCTGGAGCTACGTCGTTTGTGTTTTTTGTAAAACTCATACATACAAACACACGTGGAGTCTAAGGCAACGTTGTGTGAAAATTTGTAAGCGATCGGTAAAGAAATGTCGGAAATTGATCCATGGGGAAAAGGCATTTACTGGCAGCCCTGCTCAGCAGTCGAAGGCGGCCAATGAACTAAAAACAAATACAGGCGGGCAACGAAACAAATAATGATTTGACCGTTGCTGGAGCTACATTGTTTGTGGTTTGTGTGATTTTATGATAAAAAATCACGCTTTGAGTCAGAGGCAACGTTGTGTGAAAATTTGAAAGCAATCAGTTCAGTAGTTTCCGAGTTGAGACTTAAACTCGGAAAATTGACATTTTTATTAATATAGATGTAGATCTGTAAAACTAGTGTATATGCAAAACTCAAGTTCTGGAACAAGGCCAAAGTCCAGAAGCAGAAAAACAACCATAACCTGCTGTCGCAGTTTACAGACGGTGAATGCTAAGAAGAAGAAACAGACAATACTCAGTATCTGATCAGTTGAGTTGAGTCAAGAATTGACATCACAGCACTCGGGGCATTCCCATGTGTGCTCCATCCTCCCCTTCAGCAGCTAGCGCAGAGTTCCACTACTGATGGTACCGGTCACAATCTGGTTATATGTTCATCTTGCCTTTCCTCTGAGTGCAGTGAGCAGGTGCATCATTCTCTCCCGGCCATAATTATCTTCTTTCTCTACTGATTCCGTTGCTTGTTCCCAAAGAGCTCTTACCACATCTGCCTTGTCATGTATCAGTTCACCACCCAGTGGTGCAGATCCAGCCAATCTGCCTGCCTGTTCATTTCAGAAGCAGACAAACAACCACAACCTGCTGTCAGAGTTTACAGACGGTGAATACTTAGTATCTGATCAGTATTGTTGCACTGATCAGAAACACTGAGAATAACTCGGTTATGGAGGAGAAAGTGTTTTCAATGCTTGTATTTGGTTCGGCCATTTAATGAGAATGAGCCCAGAAATGCCTACAGCAAGAGTGTACAGCAGGAAAATGGAAACATAAAGTGGCAGAGAGACAGACCAAGGAGATGATGTATCAAAGGAGTCACTGACTACTTAGACTTCATAACATTACAGCATTCTAACTAGCTAAACGTGCCCTAGTTAACTACCGATGCATATCACGAAAATAATCGCATCTCGCCGGGCACGAGATTTTATGTCGGCTCCCATTCATGTAGTGTCCGTTCTCACAGGCCGTCCTATGTTCTAGGGGTGTTAGCATCTACGTTCCTTTCCCTTCCATACACAAAACTCCGTGGCAGACAAACCATGGCTCCCTAAATCCTCAGGCTCAAAGACCACCCCCCCCCCCATCCCTTACACTGCAAAAGTGGTAAATTCTGGCAGTAATGGCAGTACTCCACCTTTAGGAATCCACATTTGCAATGAAAGACATAAACATTTAACAACACACACAAAAAAGGATCCTGGCAAAATTTAACAGTAACCTTCACATTGTGAGATAAATAAGTTAAATATGAATGAAACAATACTAGCAAAAAATTACCTCTGGTAAATTTTTGTCCAGTGCGTCCTTATCATTTGTGTCACCAGATGGTGCAGCCTTCCTGTCACTACCATTTAATGATGAATTCATGGAACCACTTTCACCATTTAGTATGCCAGGTAAGACAAAGAATGCAATGATGACAGTACACAGTAGTAGAAGACCAACAACCATGCGTTGTAAACTTGATAATCGTCGCCATGACTGGGGAAAAAAAAAGGAATGGAAAATATATTAAGAAGTATTTCAATCATATTTAGTTATTTAAAAATCATGTCTCTAGGAGGGTTAACCTAATCAACAAAATGATTGTCACAGTCACAGGCGTTAGTCGTACAGATAAAATATTGCAGTCTGCTGTAGGACACAGAAGACATATGCCAAATGAGGAGAGCAATGTAGGGCCCAAGTAGACCAAGAACAAGATAGAAAGGTAACACCAGAGAAACTTTACAGTAGCATCAACTGTTTATAGTTGAGGTGGTCAGAGCAACTCTACAGTAACATTAACTGTTATAGTTGAGGTGGTCATGGCAACTCTACAGTAACATCAACTGTTTATGGTTGAGGTGGTCAGAGCAACTCTACAGTAACATCAACTGTTTATGGTTGAGGTGGTCAGAGCAACTCTATAGTAACGTCAACTGTTTATGGTTGAGGTGGTCAGAGCAACTCTACAGTAACATTAACTGTTATAGTTGAGGTGGTCATGGCAACTCTACAGTAACATCAACGGTTTATGGTTGAGGTGGTCAGAGCAACTCTACAGTAACATAACTGTTTATGGTTGAGGTGGTCAGAGCAACTCTACAGTAACATCAACTGTTTATGGTTGAGGTGGTCAGAGCAACTTTACAGTAACATCAACTGTTTATGGTTGAGGTGGTCAGAGCAACTCTACAGTAACATCAACTGTTTATGGTTGAGGTGGTCAGAGCAACTCTACAGTAACGTCAACTGTTTATGGTTGAGGTGGTCAGAGCAACTCTACAGTAACGTCAACTGTTTATGGTTGAGGTGGTCAGAGCAACTCTACAGTAACATCAACTGTTTATGGTTGAGGTGGTCAGAGCAACTCTACAGTAACATCAAATGTTTATGGTTGAGGTGGTCAGAGCAACTCTACAGTAACATCAACTGTTTATGGTTAAGGTGGTCAGAGCAACTCTACAGTAACATCAACTGTTTATGGTTGAGGTGGTCAGAGCAACTCTACAGTAACATCAACTGCTTAGGGTTGAGGTGGTCAGAGCAACTCTACAGTAACATCAACTGTTTATGGTTGAGGTGGTCAGAGCAACTTTACAGTAACATCAACTGTTTATGGTTGAGGTGGTCAGAGCAACTCTACACTAACATCAACTGTTTATGGTTGAGGTGGTCAGAGCAACTCTACAGGAAAAACAACTGTTCATGGTTGAGGTGGTCAGAGCAACTCTACAGTAACATCAACTGTTTATGGTTGAGGTGGTCAGAGCAACTCTACAGTAACATCAACTGTTTATGGTTGAGGTGGTCAGAGCAACTTTACAGTAACATCAACTGTTTATGGTTGAGGTGGTCAGAGCAACTCTACAGTAACATCAACTGTTTATGGTTGAGGTGGTCAGAGCAACTCTACAGTAACATCAACTGTTTAGGGTTGAGGTGGTCAGAGCAACTCTACAGTAACATCAACTGTTTATGGATGAAGTGGTCAGAAAAGTAAAAACTAGAACCTTATATCTCCCTGAAACCCTAAAAAAATTTTTTTTTTTTTTTTAAATTCAGCGATACAACTAGTACTTTCAGAAATGCAGAATGGACAGAAAACAAAAAAGCCAGTTAGTTCTTTAAGAAGCAGCCGGGAAAAAGACAAATAACTGCCAATGGACAGAAATAAATTAATACTTTGGAAGGATTACTAGCAAATCCTTTACAAGGATTCTTCACTACTGTCTTTTAATTTACACGAATCTAGACAAGTAATTTATCGTGACCACTCTGAGAAACCTTAGGATTGCCACAGGTCGAGGTTGACAGAAGTCTGCACTTGCCCTAGTAAAAAAAGTCATTTACTTTTCAGAGTGGTTTATTATGTATTTATGTTGTAAAGAATTTATTATTTCCATCAACTTCATAAACCACTTCTGCCGTTAAGCGTCGTGGGGAGGAATAATTTTCGATCCGGTGCACGCTGGCTGCCACTGGCTATTGTCATGCCATATAGGCATAGAATGTCTTTATTGTTGTCGATCTGCAACCGTCTTCTTGTCCTTGTAGCTGATCTTCTGAGATGTGCTTGTGATGGTATTTGATCTTGCTGCATTCTAACAAGATGGCCAAGCCACTTGATCTGCTGTTTCTCGATGAATCTAGTACACAGTGTCATTCCCACAATTTGCCTGATAGTTTGATTATTCGCTCGATCTCAGATGGTTAGGTTGGGTGCTTTTCTCAGGCACCTCATCTCACAGGTGGTGACTTTGCATATATGGTCTTTAGATAGTGTCCATGTTTGGCACTGGTAGCTTAATGTTGGAATGAATATGCTGTTTATATTCTGCCTCTTTGCACTCATAGCTATGCTTGGATGTGTTAATAATGGTGACAACTGGTACACAAGTGCACTTGAATTATTTGCTTCAATCTATTCAACTGATACTGCAGTTTGTATCTGATGAGAAACAGGGAACATGCTAGGCAAAGAACTGTTGTATATATTGTTTGTGTTTTTCTGTGTTTAAATTTACAGCAGGAGAACACTGTTTACTTAGATATGTAAGTAAATGTTCATCATTGTTGTTTTATTCCATATTCCCCTCCCCTTTTTATGGCTTTTGTGGATGCAAAACTGTTATTTTTGTTAATGTGTACAAAAATAGGTGCTTTATTAATATTTAACCCCAAACAGGTTATATATCCACAGGTCATGGGACAGTCTAATATTTAGAGGGGTGGTAGATAGGCTGCATGCAGTCGTGGGACCTCGTGGGATGTAGGTGGGTTGAGGTTATGGCCAGTTCTAGATGTTCTGGGGTTGTTAAAAGCATCAGAAAGCCGGGAAACCTAGTCTTACCACCCTCTAAAATGTTAAGACTGTCCTGTGATGGGGGAGGGGGGGTTAGGATATTAATAAAGCACCTAAAAATATTCTAGCAATAAACAAACACAATATAACTACTGTACATACCCTGAGTATAGACTGCTTTTTTGGTGGAGTCTCTTCAAACAGTCCTAAACTTATGCTCACATCACGCTTGAAAGCTGACATTTCAGTTATAACAAATGTCAATTAACGAGCAGTAATTTTAGTAAACTGTAAAGTGCTGAACGACACGAAGGGTATTTCCCTATTTCGCTATCACTACTACCACTCAGTGACTTGAAGTTTAAAGTGATCTAAGATATTTCTTGAAAATGACAATTAACTGGCTCATTCATTTTCATTTACCCACCTACGTGTAACGTGTCTCTCTAATTTTATTAATTATGTATATTAATCGTTTAAATTACGGTACAACGATAGCAAGCTACTGTACGGTGAATGATTTTCACAAATAAACAAATTCAACTAATATCATCTAATTTATTTAATGCTCTATAGTCATAAATCAACCAGAAGACAAAGTCGAAACAGTTTAACTTCCACCCACTGATGGTAGTACTGAGACTTCGGTTGTGGAAGTTGCATTCCTTGTGGTTTCGTCTCGAGAAAAAATGCCTAACGTTTATGAAATTATAGACTCAAACCCAGTTTTCTGAGTGAACCACGGCATTTTCCCTGCTAATTTCGACCCGAGGTGGTAGAGAAACAGTTCAGATGCCCATCGGCGTGGATTGTTTTATGTCTGGAGTGTTGATGTGTATCAGTGGTGCTATAAAACCCGGATCAATAACAGCTCATACGAAACGAATTATCTGCTAATACATGCCGAACGGTACATCAACAGAAAGCACGACCTCCTATAGATTTTAATGTCTCTTTTAACGCCTCGGGTGTCCGGGGGGGGGGGGGGGGAGGGGGGGGGGTAAATGGTTCTATTTCTTGCTCTTCTGGCCGCCACGACTATATAGACATGGTGCTGTTAAAGAGTTTCTCTGATATTGTTCTTGGTCTACCTTGTGTTCCATGCCAATCTCGTTTGGTGAAGGCCTTGTATGGTTTGGCATTTCAATGCATTCTCTCTAAGTGGTAAAATCATTCAGTTTGCGGTCTTTGTATGTAATTTAACATTGTTTCTGTGCCGACCTTTTCTCTTATGACTGCATTCCTTATTTTATTCTTCTGGCCACTCCTGCAGCTTTTCTCAGACATTTCGTCGACTGAGTTGAGTTGGGTTATTTGAAAACCGATATAAGAACCCTAGGGCATTCCCACAAGCGCTCGGTCCCAATTTTCAGCAGCCATCGCAGAGTCCTAATATAAATGGTACCAGCAGCAGTCTAATTATATTTCTGTCTTGCTTTTCCTCTGAGCGTCTAATGTGGGTCAGATCCCTTGTCACTTCTTGCTGCACCCATCACCAGATTTTGATAATCCGTCTGCTTCTCATAACTGTACACTTTAACCACGTCTGTCTTAGCATACATCAATATCCCACCAGGTTGTGCAGAACCAGCTAATCTATCCGACTGTTCATTTCCCAACTCAACGGCATAGCCAAGAGAAAAAATC
The DNA here is from genome assembly GCA_905116865.2 of Candidula unifasciata. Classification (NCBI taxonomy): domain Eukaryota; kingdom Metazoa; phylum Mollusca; class Gastropoda; order Stylommatophora; family Geomitridae; genus Candidula; species Candidula unifasciata. Next base: position 708,887 of record CAJHNH020002773.1, read on the forward strand.
CAAACAATGCTTATCGCCCGTGACTTCCGAAGCGAAGCATACTAGTCTGCACAAAGCATGCCTGACCTCACTTTCCTAAGCATGCTTTCTGAGTCAAATACAATCACGGTGTGTGTGTGTTCGCACGCAAGTGTGTGTGTGTGTGTGTTCTCTAGCTAGCGGACAGTTGCAGTGACCGCCTCCACCTCCATTCTTAACCTGGATGTTGTCGTAGCATATGCTAGGCTCCCCTGCACCAAACGTCGACCATGAGCCTTTGTTATGAACCCCCAGGAACTCCTTTTGCCTCTTGACGCTGAACCATTTGTTTAAATTATCATATCACCCGAGCGAGGATTATCATGAATTAATTGCTGAATTTCCACATCTGTGGCGCGTGCTGGCCATTGTTTGCACTCCCGGCTAAATGTGATTACGACTTTACAAAATCTGACTGTTCCGCTAGCACCCTGATATCACTCCTCTCGCCTAAGGTTCTCCAGGATACAAACTGTCTCATCGTGTCCTTTGCATGAGTCATCCATGACTTTCCTCTTATAGCCGCTGCCCTATCTGTGCCCCTTTTCGTGCAAATGGTGATCTGCGTCTGTAGCTACTGTGTAAGAATTCGCCTTCAGCACAAACATCTCAATAATCAGTCTTTTTATATCTCATTGTTTTCCTTTTAGCGAATGTAGCGATAATAAATCCATTGCCGGCTTGCCAAGCCTGTCGCAGTTTCACCGGAGTCCCGTTGGACGGGCCGTTTCGGGGTGACCCAGGACGGCTTCAGTAGTGGTCACGTGGCACAAGGCCACACGATACTTCATCCAATCCTAGCAATCCCCTTCTTTGTTCTCTTTACCGCATTTCACTACGTGGACTCCAGGTCACCGTGGCTTGGAAGGCAATGAAAATGCTCAGCCCGAAAATGCTCAGCATGTGCTCTAACACTGTCAACTGTATGCTGACAACAGAGACGCAATCTGGCCCGTCCCAACCACAATGAAGACAAAACTGTATGGTACACGAGAAGATATGGATTGCACGATAGCTTTCATTCTTCTTCTTCTTCTTCTTCTTCTTCTTGTGTTCGCTTTCTGATTTACACCGACAGACAGGTTCTTGTGATAAACTTGACTGTTTTTATGAGTTCATTTTTAGTCCCATACAACTTTGTGTACAGTGATGACTCACTGGGCCAGTATTCCTTTCTTAATGGGCTGAACAAGGGACAGTCTTGCAGGACATGTTCTGTAGTCTGCACAAATAGCCCACAAAGGCAAAAAGGTGAACTATATATATATAGCTTTCATAAAGGCTACCGGCCTCCTGATATAAGTTTTCTGACAGAAGGATCGAAGAAAAAGAAGAACTACGTGGATATGGTGATGAGAGGTCATACCACTTAAGACATATTAATGTTATCCAGGATGACTTCAAATGATCCCAAAAGTATAAGCTATTACACAATATGAGTGTCACAATTATAACAAAAAAACACCTAAAATATATTAAACTCAACAATCTATATACTCCTGCATTACTCTGTCGGCTGCAGTATGAAGGTGTGTCGGACGAATGTAATTCACATGTGTATGTTTGGTTTAATTAAGCCTCTGGTTGGCTAGTAAACTAAATTACTGTATAGTGAAATTCTTGCCTATAAAGTGTGTCATCAATATGAACCGTTTTTAAAGCATCCACAGAGATGGAGATCTGATTCCATAAACTGTTTTTACCCGCAGGGCGTCTACCTGAAAGTTTGACATCCATTCAAGTTTGTTTAGCGCAGAGGTTCTCAATCTGTGGGTCACGACTCCTTCGGGGATCGAATGTCCCTTTCATAGGGGTCGCCTAAGACCATCAGAAAACACATATCCTGAAGTTGCAATGAAAATAATTGTATGGCTGGGGGTCACCACAACACGAGGAACTGTTTTAAGTGCGTGGCATTAGGAAGGCTGAGAACCACTGGTTAATGAAATTGAGGGGCCTCAAGTGACCCGAGCTCTCAGGCTCCAGCGCCTGTCATTCCATTATTCAGTTTTACGACATCATCATAAATTTCCACTGGTTTTCCGATTTAAGGATCAATATCATAGCACACCGGACATATACATAGATGCTGCCGTCCGCTGCAGCAAATGTCTTAATGTTTAGATGCTAACGGCTCCAGTAGCACACTGATTATACACACGTCGTTCTCTTCTTCTCATACACCCGTCCTTGCCTGATCGGCTCCTAATTCTTCATTCACAAATTCTTACACATCTTATTTAATCTAATCTCGTGTCTTTTATCAACATTCGTTCACATGTAGTTTTCACAACGGAATCCCAATACAGCCTCCCACATAAAAAGAAAACCTCGCATCCTCAATGGCCGCATCCACGGTAATGTTTTCTCACAGGTGGATGATGTGGATGAGGCATATTTTGCGGATACTCAAGTAGACTATACAAATCAGTAGGAGGATAAATTTGACGGTGCTGAAGGTAAAGAAGAGTGTGATGGTGAGACGAATAGCACCTTTTGCTTGGTACTATTAATATCGCAACCCTTCGGCTTTGATTCCATGATAGATACCGTAAATCTGGGAGAAATGTGGCTTTTCTGCATAACCCCCGGACGTGATCACGGACCACAAGGAGCTCGTCACCCGGTCGCCGCGAAGTCATGTTTAACCAACTACGCTAGCGAGCAGGCACATTTACTGTATAATTAACCTTTAAAAAAAAAAAAAAAACTAATTGTTTTAAATAGTTAGACCCCCATATTTATTTCTTTAACTGATCTTATCTTGTATTTTTTGGTGTCAAGATGAAGTATAAACAGAAGGCGAGTGCCTGTTTTGTGTTTTTTCATATATTTAAATTGTTTCAGCTCCAGACAGTTCATCGGCGACAGGGTCGCTCATTGGCTGGCCGGTAGACGACTTTGCCGTCTGTTGGGGCAGTATTTGGGACTGTCTTCCTCATCAACACTCCAGAAACCCTTTTCAGGGTTTTTGATGGCATGCAATGCTAAGCCATTTTACATGGCACACAAAACCTAGTCACAATTATAACCTAAAGAACCCTCTTCGGAATGCTGGTTAAAAGTGACGATTTCCCCCTTAAAGACTGATGATAATGAGGTTCAGACAGTTTAGGTAAACACATAAAGACTGATGATAATGAGGTTCAGACAGTTTAGGTAAACACATAAAGACTGATGATAATGAGGTTCAGACAGTTTAGGTAAACGCATAAAGACTGATGATAATGAGGTTCAGACAGTTTAGGTAAACACATAAGTAAAAGACTCTCTCCATGCCTTCAGGCTTCCTGGGTATATAGGGCAAGACCTATATTTTAAAGACCAATCGGCATTTGGTGGGTGTCAGCATCACGCTGGGCGCCTTTAGTTCCCAGGACTTTACCTGATACCTATTTGAGGCTGGGTTGGCATGGGAACCAAAAAAATCTGGCTTTGTCAGTCGACCCGCAGGCAAGCGTCTAGCTGTGACGCCATGATAGCTCTTAACTCTTTTGAGTCCCAAGGAGCACATCATACGTTCACAGGTTGCTACATAGAAGCCCAGTAAATGCAAGATGCGCCGATTTTACGTCTCTCTTTACTACCCCCTGGGCCTGGGATGCTAAACCCTCTGGGACTCAAAGAGTTAAGTAGACACGTACTCAAAGTTCTAATTCTGTTCACACTCCTTCAGAGACAGTAACCTGAAAACCTGCAATGCAATTTTGTATTTTGGAATAAACCATGTAGTTGCTTCACTATTGGTTGTGGGAGGGGACACTTCAGAAATTGAAAATGTTTTTCCTTTACACGTGTTAAAATGTTAGCTGCGTATCCTTTACAGGTGGAGGCAGTCACTGCTGTCTTTTGTTGAGAATCAGCTGTACACACATGTCGTCATTGTAACTGACTCACACAGCATGCTGAGAAAGGTGGAGACAGGCATGCTGAGAAAGGTGGAGACAGGCCTGCTGAGAAAGGTGGAGACAGGCCTGCTGAGAAAGGTGGAGACAGGCCTGCTGAGAAAGGTGGAGACAGGCCTGCTGAGAAAGGTGGAGACAGGCATGCTGAGAAAGGTGGAGACAGGCCTGCTCCGCGCAGAGTGGCAAGCATAACTTCAGAGGTCCCGGGTATTTAGCATCCTTTGGATATTTTCTCCAGGTTACGCCGGTGTGTTGGGAAATGAGCAGGCAGATAGACTGGCCAGTTCTGCACCACTTTGTGGTGAACTGATATATGACAAGCTGGATGTTGTGAGGGCCCTTTGGGAGCGAGTGAACAGTACCGAGGAACAGATAGATCATTATGGTCTGAGGAGAATGGCACTGCGAGGAGTTATATGGGGATCTGGCCGATGCTTGACACTCGGGGGAGGGGCGAGACAGATGTACAATCAGCCTGTTCTGGTACCATCGGAATTTTAACTTTTCACTTGCTGCTGAAGATGGTGACGGAGCACTTATGAGAGTGTCCCGAGTGTGGTGATGTTGATTCTTAATTCAAAATTCTTTACAGGACGTTGCAGAACCAACCCTAGCATGTTTTGGTTTTTCAAGGCAAATTTACGTCCAGTAGTTTGCCATTGCTTTCTGGATGGTCGGCTTTTTGATACCACTGTCAAAACCAACACAAGGCACAAAGCCCACAGCTGGGATTGAACCTGGCACCCCGGCATTATGAAACGTGTGCGCATAAACATGAATTAAAGCATTTTAAACAAAAATCCTATGCACTGAAATCTCCGTGTATCTACTTAATTTGATCTGTTTTGGCTTCCGACATTTTTTTCTGCTTCTTCGTAACATTTACCAGCTGCAAACTCTGAAAGAAATTTCTGATTGTTCATCCACTTCTGGAGATTAGTCTTGTTCCAGAGCTAGAGTTTTATGTGCATATTCATTTTACTGATCTGGATATTTCTATGCAAACTACTGGTTCCTTGCCTCTGTGACAGATGCATTCTGACTTTTAATGAAACACTTCTAATTAGTCCCAATTTACGACATGATTGGTGGGGACAGTGGGTTTAATCTTCACCCCAGTGGGATTTTTAAACCCACATAGAGAGCCAGTTTCTTTATTTATGAAGGATTCCCAGGGCTCCTTCTATCCATGTATTGCATGGTCAGACTCTCTTCAATTCTCATACTGTCTGTATTATATGGCTTGCCTTTCCATTTGACAACTAGTCCAAAAACTTGCAACTGAAAGAGCCAATTAAATACATAAAAATGTCATGTTAAAGCAATTTAGAAGAAAGAAAATAAAGTTCACATCCTTTCATACTTTTATTACAAAAAATGTCTAGACAAAAGTAATTACAATATGGCCTTTGATATAACAATGTCAGAATTAAAAAAAAAAAAAAGACCTGATAATGTAACTATTATGGTTAAATAATGTAAACAAAAAAGATCTTTGACTTCCAATTATATTGAAATAAAGTAGGACAGCAAAGATGAACAACAGCAGATAAAAAAAAAAAAAAACAATCAAGAGATTCACTTGCATGTATGTACTCAAAAATATGAAATAGCTGCATATTTTCTTCAGAACTCTGCAAACAAACCAAAATTTATAGGATTCATTTAGGGAGAAATTCAACACCCAAAGCATTCAGGATAAGCCCATATTTCCTTCTTCTGCATTTATCTGAAGATGTTATTACACTGTGTCTGTTTACAGCATGGCTGAAATATTTGTTCCTTTCGGCTGACACATCTGACTTCTGCAGGCATTTCTTGACTAAGTTAGCCTTCCCAGTTAGTTTTGCAGGACACTGCAGTCTCACTGTTGTGTGGTCATCCTCGTTTCCCAGGTCACAGGTGGTGCCCACATCAGGCCGGTCCAGAACATGAGCAGTCCCTGACATCCAAGGAGGCTTCCATTAATGTTGAGCCAATACATGGTGCTCTAGTACTTGGCTCACCCCAAAAAAAATCGTCACATCCTGCATATTACTGTTTAACCTCACTTCCATATACTGAACCTCTCATTCATCACGGGCTACATCTTTAAAAGCCAGCAGCAGGCAGCCCATATTATATGGGTTTTCAGTATCTTCTATTTTACTTGTTACCTCGCCCACAGGAGAGAGATCACCTCTGACTTGTACAGTTGCAGTACACTCCCAAGTGTGGCCAGTACACCCCCAAGTGTGGCTAGTACACCCCCCAAGTGCGGCCAGCCCAGCCAACCAATCTGTCTGCTCATTCCCAAGCACACCCAAAAGGCCCGGGCAAAATACCCATGTGACTCTCACCGCATACGACCACTGTATAGATGTGAACCATTTCATAGATAGAAAACTGGACTCCACCTTCCTGAGAATGCTCTGCGAATAGGATACTATGCTTTAGCTGATTTCTTTTCCCCACCCACTGGAATGCAGCAGTTACCACCTCTGCCTCCACTCTCATTGAGTTTGAAATGGTATGGCCCTTATACCATAGTAAAAATTAACACAATGCGGTCTGCTATCAAATCACTAAAATATGAAACAATACAAAGTACGAAACAATGATATCACACTAGTGTTTGTTCTGTTAGTTCCTGTGATCTTAATGAAAGTAATAAACTGAGGCAGCAAACTGGTACAGCTGATTCTACACAAGTAGCAAGTTGATTTGACCACATTCAAAATTTAAACCAGATAGTGGGATAAACCACGGTGTAGCGGCTAGACGCCTGCCTGCGGATCAGAAGGTCATGGGTTTGGGTCCTGGCGGAACAGGACTTTCTTCCAAAATAACTTTAGCTCTTAGGTCGACCCAGCCTTGAGTGGGGTACCAGGTACAGTCTTGGGAAGTGAAGGCGGGTGACTTGACTGCTGACCATATCACCCTCCCAGTGCTGACTGGTCTATAAAATATAGGTCTAGCCCTATATGCCCGATACCGCTGAAGGCATGGAAAAGGGTCCTTTATACACTACTATTTTAGTTGGATAGATGAGAATCACCAGGTGAAAAAAAGACATTGGTACTGGAAAGGACACAGACTGAAAAACAGCACTGATAAAAGTGTAACTAGAATGTCCTTTCACTTTCTTTTTACCTCATGTGGGTTCAGGGACCACTTGGGGTGGGGTGCAGCGGGGGGTGGGGTGCAGCGGGGGGGGGGGGGGGGGGGGGGGTACAATACCTGCTGCTCCTAACAAGCATGTTGTAAAAGGCGACTAATTAGGACTTTGCTGAAATCAGATGGATCAAAAGGTGCAGATATCACAACCTAGCTGTAAATCACAATGTGTTAAATGTCCTTTAAACTCTTGGAGTCCCAGGGGGTTTCGCATCACAGGCCCAGTGGGTAGTAAAGAAAGTAATAAAATCGGCGCATCAAGCGTTCATTGGGCTTCTAGGTAGGAACCTATGAACGTATGATGCGTTCGTTAGGACTCAAAGAGTTCAGGGGGAACACAGAACTTCTGACACTACTGTCTTCCAACACTTATTCACATATTCTGTGCTTTGATTATTGACTCCAAGTGTGACAATGTTAAAAAAAAATATTTGAACGAAAGTTGAACATCTGTCTTCTTGTCTCAACAGGTAGCATATGAGGTGGGTAATATCTGACAGCATCAGCATCATATGCTTGTCCAATGGCGTAGGCGCTCTTGTGTCTCCACAAATCTTGGTCCTTGGTATTTTGAATCAATTCCCCTGATGATATTCCACCATACCATCAAACATATTTTCTCTTGGTCTGCCTCTGCTACTGTTTTCTTTCTAGTCATCACAATGTTCTCCAATGCCTCTCTTCTCATCACACGACTAAAAAACACTGAATTCCTCTTTCTTTCTTGTGGTTGTACATAGATTGCTGATTTTATTAGCCATTTCCAGACTGTCATCGTTAGTCATTCTGAATCAATAACCAGAGGGTTCGGCCAGCACACCCCACTGGACTGCTGAGGATGGGGACAGAGCACATATGAGAATGCCCCGAGTGCTGTGATGTCAATTCTTAACTCAACTCAACTCTGAATTGATAATCACCATCAGATGGGCAACAGAAAAAAAAAGATGGTTGACAACAATATCAATAAAAAAATGAGATAAACATAATCTGAGATGCTGAAAACATGAGACAAATAAAATATGAGATAGATAAGAAATGAGATCAGCGAGAAAGATAATATATGACATGGGTAAAAACTGACAGGGATTTTGAAACACAAAGCTGGTAACGAGTAGGATGGCTCAGTGGCTTAGAGATTAGTGAATGTATTTAACAATGTCATTATCCTGGAGTACTAGGGTTCAATTTTGGTGTTGGCAGCTTTATTTAAAAAAAAAAAAAAAACCCTTGCTGTCATGGTTTTTGGACAGTGGTTCAACTGTCAGTGGACACACATAAAAAAAAAATTTAATTTAAAACAAACAATAATAATAGAGTATATCACTACAGAAAATAAAAAGAAATATATCACTAATGTAAAATGTAGATACAAAATAAATTTGAAAAAATGTTCAGAAAGCACCATATAGTAACATAAACTGTTGTTGTGTGGTAGCTGTCAGTACCACACAACTGTTGTGTTGAAAGCTGTCAGTGCCACACAATTGTTGTGTTGAAAGCTGTCAGTGCAACCCAACAGTTGTGCTGAAAGCTGTCAGTGCAACCCAACAGTTGTGCTGAAAGCTGTCAGTGCAACCCAACAGTTGTGCTGAAAGCTGTCAGAGCAACCCAACATCTGTGCTGAAAGCTGTCAGTGCTACACAACAGTTGTGCTGAAAGCTGTCAGTGCTACACAACTGTTGTGTTGAAAGCTGTCAGTGCTACACAACTGTTGTGTTGAAAGCTGTCAGTGCAACCCAACAGTTGTGCTGAAAGCTGTCAGTGCTACACAACTGTTGTGTTGAAAGCTGTCAGGGCCACACAACAACTGTGATCAAGAGAAGACATTAAGCAGCACAATTCGCATTAAATCATTTTTCCCTTAGTCGCAGAAGATCATGTTATGGCACTATGCCAAAGACAGTTAAGATCTAAATCTTTGTTTCGAGAAAATCACATTTGAACGAGATCTCTCTGAAAAATCACGCTGTGATAAGTGGAAATTGAGTAGCTGCGTGAAAAGTAATTCTTCACTTTGACCTATCTGGAGTAGAATTCACATCTGTTCATTTGGACCTATTTTAAATTTGTAATACTGGGACACAAACAGTACAAAGTCTGGCATGTTTCACTGTGTTTCGTCGGGTGCATAACTACAGAGTTAAATCAACAAATAATGAAGCACAATATCCTGAATTAATTCACTGAACTACATGCCACATGGTTTCTCACAATAAACTGTTCATCTAATTGCCAGACGTTCATGACAGTCACAGGACTTACCAGAGTAACTTCAAATTTATAATGAATCTCCTTCTGTTTACATAACACACATTTGTTCATTTTTTATTGATAAAGCTGTTTTCTGATCTCAAGTGCCAGGACATACACTCAAAAGGCTTATGCATGACTGAGTGAGACTGCAAAATAGTGTTACAACCAATGAACCTATCTCTTCCACAGGATGCCATCTGCTTGATTCTGGACATGTCATTGACAAGGATAGTGCCTTCTAGGTTATTTACCATACACTGAACAAAGGAATGCTGAAACTAACTGAAGCATTATCAACACAAATGAATGATCCTCCATTATGTAAACAGAAGGAGTTCATTATACATTTGAAGTTACCCTGGTAAGCCAGGTGACGTTTAAGAACTTCCAGCAAAATAGACGAACAATGTATCGAGAAAGACCATGTGATGTGTAGTTCAGTGGAATTAATTCAGGTTTTGGTAACACTGCACCTGATAAGATACAGCGAAACTTGCCTAGCAATAAATTGTTTGTATCAACATCATTTAAATTCACTAAGGGAAAACACTGTTTTGAAAATCGCAAAGTGACCCCCCCCCCCCCCCCCCCCCCCCCAAAAAAGGTCTGAAAATGCACTCAGCTGAAAATTGCTAAACTGCATTTGTAACTCTGGCTTAATGCCAACAATATCTGATGTTCTAGCGAAGAACAAAAACAACAACAATATCACAGGTGTAATGCTCCCATAAGGACCAAATATGTACTCCTCATAGAAAAAAACATACATCAGAGTATTTTTTTCTATGCTCCGACTGTATGTCGAACGTGCAAAGGGACAAAACATCCTGACTGGTGCTATACATGATTCAATTTTATTCACATATGGTGCAATATTTGGTACTGAAAGAGTTCAATAAATAATTTTAGTCTCATAAAGACACCTAATGGTACTTTCAAGACCAGCTGACTGTTTGCAATATGCCAGAGTCACCAAAGTGTAACTTTGGTATATATTTCAGGACTGTTATTTGTCGCTTTACAATTTGCCAAAGGGCATACATGTAAACTCCTGCTCCAGACAGATCAAAATGAAGTATTACTATATAATTTTCATTTGCCGATTAATCTTCAAACAAGATTTTCTCAAAAGAAGGAATTAGCGCTCAGGCGACTTTCATGTAGTGCCAATCATAAGATGATTTTGACTTTCTTTCACACACATCCACCCAAAATATCAAGTAACACTAGCACGCGCACGCGCACGAGAGAGAGAGAGAGAGAGAGAGAGAGAGAGAGAGAGAGAGAGAGAGAGAGAGAGAGAGAGAGAGAGAGAGAGAGAGAGAGAGAAAGAGAGAGAGAGAAAGAGAGAGAGAGAGAGAGAGAGAGAGAGAGAGAGAGAGAGAGAGAGAGAGAGATAGAGAGAGAGAACCAGAGATAGATAGAGAGAGAGAGAGGGGGAACCAGAGAAAGAGAGAGAAAAGGAGGGGAAGAGGGAGATTATTAGAACACAGACAAACCATTACGGCTAATAATATAACTACAAATACATTAACTCAAAACAATACCGTTTGATCGAACCTGAAACCCTGAACACAAAAGTAGGCTAACAGGTAGAAATGTGCCTCCAAAAAATAAATCAAACAACTGTCTTCTGACTTTTAAAAATAATAAACACAATGTGACGTAAACAAAACACAACTTAGTCACACAAAAATTACATTATAATAATACAGAGTAAATAACAATGCAGTCATAAAAAAAAATGTACAGGGCCCTTTCTGAACTTTTGGAGGATATGGTATCTGACAAACTGGCACTCTATGGTTGATGAGTTCAACGTCACATCTGCCAAACTGATTTCACAGGAAAAAAACAAATGAAAAAACACAGAAAAAAAAATTTTTTTTACCACAATGATTATTTACATGTATATAATCTTGACAAATCCAAACTGATTTCACAGAACTTTTCCTGGTGCCAGTTTTGGGCTGGCCCAACCTGGCAGCGTGATTAAGTAAACTACCCAATTTTGCCCAATAGCATGCCATGCATTCAAGGTCGGCCAATTAAGTAATGAGACTAATTCCATAAAAATAATCAACAGTTGAAGATATAACCTGTATTTTATTCAAAGTAAGCCCCTTGTGCATTGATAGAGTGAGTTGCACGATCTAAAAAATACTGGAATAACCTCTGTAGTTCTGTTGCTATGGCCTTAAAAGTGGATGCTACGGCCCTTTGGATGTCATCAACATCGTCAAAGAAGCGTCCTTTAAATGGTAACTTCAATGAATAGAAAATAATCATGGGGAGACAAATTTGGGGAACAGGGTGGATGGTTGAGAACACACACTTGTTTTGGGGCTAAAAATTCCTGTTTTGATGATGTCTCGTGGGTACTCAACCCACTGATTTTTTGGTCATCAGACAATGAATGCGGTAAAAACCTGCGAGCAACTTTTTTCTTGCCAAAATCTTGCACTAAAATTTTATAAAGGGTCTCTCTATTAACACTAGATTTATCTGCCATCATCCTGACAGTAAAACAGTGATCTTCTTGTATCCGTTCTATGACTTTTGCATTGAGTTCATCATTACAAACAGAAATTAGGCGTCCAGTAATCATTAGTAATCATTTCTACACCAATTTTGAACCGTGAATACCACCTGAAAATCTGTGCATGAGATAAACAATTATCCCCATAAATTTGTCGCATCAATTCAACTGTCTCAATGGCGCTTTTTCTAAGTTTTAAACAGAATTTAATGTTAGCTTTTTACTCCATGTTGATTTCGTAACAATGCACATCTCACTAGGTCAAAAAAATGGCGGCTTGTTTGTCGTCTGCTTATTAGGCGGCGATGCAAAGTTGCCAGATCATAGTTGAAGGTTGCCTCTTTGGATTCCATGCTTTGCTTCAAAGATGACACTTTTGTCTTGGCAGCAATAAAATCAGTCTCATTCCTTGATTGACGGACCTTGTATATATGATGCCAGCCTGATATTTTTAAAGACCACATGGCCCTCAATGGGTGATGTGGTCAACATCATGCTGGCTGCTTTTACTTCCCAGTACATTACCTGTTATCGGCTTTAGGCCAGGTCTACCCCCGGAGCCAAGGTCAATTTTGAACAAAATAGCCTCGAAATAGATTTCAACCTAAGACCTTTGTGACTGGCAGGCGAGCCTCTAGCCAATATGGGTCCCAGCAGTGTAAGCAAATTATTTAAAAACCAAAAATCTTTACCTCAAGAGTGCCTTAAACAAATGCCCACAGTTTCAAGGGCAGGCATGCTAATTACGGCAACCCTATTGTGTAGCAATAAATATATTAAAAGGTTAAAGCTGAGAGGACTGACTTCACTGCCCTGAGTTTTCACCCCCTATGGCTTAGTCTCTCTCTGCAGCCGGCTGCTGGCTGAGAGTAAAGCCCAAAGCATGAACATCATAGCCCCAGTGATGTTATTCAGGAGTGTCCTTAAAGTTATATTCACGAACCAAAAGATGCAGCCGGGAAATAAACCCACAACCTTCAGAGTACAAAGCAAACGACTTGATCACTTCCCCACGGACACCCCCATAAATATTTCAATACTGACGAATAAAAATTACAGGTTTTGTAGTATCACATCAAACAGAAATCTACACACAGATCACTGCTGGCAGTATGGTCATTCCTTCTCTCCCTACAAAAGAGAGTTCTCATGGTAAACTGATTAATGTTTTATACTACCAAAACAAAAACAAAAATATTTTTTTACCACAGTGACTATTTACATGCATATAATCTTGACTATATGGTATTATTTAGTTTTATTTAGAAAAAAAAAACACACGCACTATAAAACAGCTCATCCATTAGCTGCTTTCAGAAGTTTTCAACATGCAGCAGTGGTTATTTACGTACAGATAAAAATGGCTCCCAATTTGTGTTACAGGACCTCAAGAACAGACTCACTGCCTCCAAGCATGTCCTAAGAAGCGACAATAGGGCTGTTTCATCTGAAGTCGAAGTGCATCTACCTGAGAGGTGAGGAACCAAAAATCTGCATACAAATAAACTAGATCTGTAAAACGGATTTGCACACACATACACAATTTAGAAACAAGACTAAAATCCAGAAGTTGATGAACAACCACAACTTTCTGCTGGAGATGATAGCTGGTGAATGCAAAGAAAAAGAATATACGCATAATAGACTTGGCTGTGATATCGGAGTGGCCAGCAGATGCCTTTCTGCTCAGTAGACCCAGGTTTGAACCCTGTAGATTTTTTTAGAAACTTACCAAGACTCAACAATTCTTCTGCTGCTACTTCTCTTCCTCTAGTTTTTTAGTTTCAGAGAATTGTAAGCATAAGTTCCTTTCTAACGAGCTTTGTAAAAACTTTAATTATTATTATTAAATGACAGCTGGTTAAGGTAAATTATTATTCAAAATGTTTAATTCTGTTTCACTTTTCTGAAAAACTGCAGTACTACTATTCTTTACTGCAGTACTACTATTCTTTACCGACTTTAAGGGCTTTGTTAGCGCAGAGGTGAGAGATCACGTGCCCATGCTGTACCTTTGAATGAGTTACAGCCCTTATTTCTCACATCTTTTTTGGGCCAATTTATTCCCAGTGGCAACATATGTATTAGTATTCTACTGGCCAGACAGAAGTGTGATTTCTATCAGAGATACCTCAGTTAAGTGATTTCATGTATTCTTGTTCGTACTTGTGGTGTTGTAGATTTATGACACCTGCTGATGAAGGCTCTCTAGCCGCAGTGTTCATGTTGTCATTTGTGTTTGTGATATTGTGAAACTGGCCGTCTCTACTTTCTGTTTGGTTTGATATTTTTTTTAATGGTATCTTTGAAAAAGCTTGTTTACTAGAATGTGGTATCAAAGACAGAGTTTGCAAGAAAGAAAACAATTCAGAATTCTACATGAATATGTAACACTATCCAAACACTATCCACACCATCTGTTGAGATAGACTGAGAACCTAAAAGATTGTCTACGTGCAGTTATGTCCTTTAACAAGAAACTGTTAATATCATACAAATACAAATTGTACCATAAATAAAAAAATAAAAAAAAGCAAAGCAAAAGCAATGGACCAGGAGTGCAGCAATAATAAACAGCAGCAGTGGTTTCTTAAGCACACTGAACAAAATATGTCAGCTATTCATCATAAAATACTTTATATGAAACATGTCTCTACCCGCTTGTGATTTTAAAGACCCTTGCAAAGGGACATCTTGTCTTAAATATAACATATACAAAGTTAGTACTCTTTAACTTAACAGTCAAGTCATGGTTATATATGACTGTTACCCAATAACAGTAGTTGGCAATGAATGTTGGACAGTGTATATACCAAACCAGACACCCCATACTATGTCAACAGCTTTGGGCAGAATACAGCACTGGGGGGATTCTAGCTTTATTTTAGAAGAGAAAATGCAAACCCGAAAACTGAATGTTATGACATGGCAGGCAAGACCAGACCCCTAGCCTCTGTTAGCAACTTCTAGAGGGAGGCTCCAACAGGCAGAGAGGCAGAGCTGATGTTTTAACTCTGGAAACTTCTTCAGCATGTTTTGTTGCAAACGTATTGGTATTACCTTTCCCTTGAAGTAAACAAGGCAGTCGTTAACCTCCATTAACGATGATCATGATCACCTAGATTTAATTTCACATGTCAATACCAAAGTTCTTCAACTGTGTCTTTCAGTGTCTTTTCTGAAGTACTTCTTCTACGCACATCAATAAAAGGGCTGCTGACACACTTTGTTGTGGTTTACAGCTAAGCTTCAATTTTGTGCCTTTCGGCCAAATACACCTTATCTTCTTCTTCTTCTTTGCGTTCACCAGCTGTACATTCTGGAGTAAAGTTCTGGTTGTTCGTCCACTTCTGGACTGCAGTCCTGTTCCACCTTATGTAAGCAAACCCCGAATTAGTCGCCTTATATAACTTGCTAGTTATGGGAAAGTGGGTCTGCTTCTTTTTCTCCCGGGGCCCGAGAACCCACACAGGAATTAAAGAGTACTACAACCTCATACAATAAATTTACATAGTTTATGCTTTTTTGTTGTTTTAAGTTTTGTTTTTTTAACACAATAATTTTGTTAGTAAATAAGAAAGACAATGAAACAACAGTGGATTATTTTACACAGAGAGTAAATTTCATAGCAAAAACAAACAGCAATATTATTTACAGGCATTTATGGTTAAAAAAATCTGTCAAGCCACATTTGTTCATGTTACTAGTAACATGACACTGAGAATAATGTGGACATACGGAACAACAAATACATTGGTTTTGACAGTTGCAGATTTACTAGATCATTTATCGATATCATAAGGACAAGACAAAAATAAATTATGGGGCATTTCAACAGAACGTCCTTTATGTACTGGACAGTATGAGAAGGACAGTCTTGGCTTGGTCAAGATAAGCACCCAATTATACCGAGGTAGAGAGACAAAATATTTGAGGGATAGACAGATGATTGTTTTAATGCACAGTATCTTTTTCCTAGAAATCAGTCTCTCCTGCATATATTCCGTTAAACTTTCTGGGACTGACAGTGCCAATCTGAAGCAGATAAATACTTGACAAGAACAGCACAAGAAAATAGAAAGTGCCATGTGTGAGGACAGATTAAACAATTTTGATGACCTCTGACATCTTCAACAGACCAGGCACCAGATGAAGAGGAAGTGGTTGCCAAGTTTAACCCTTTTGCCCTGAGAAGCCACAAATCCAACACTCCCGGGAGTGCCCAATTTGCCATAAATACAGCTTAACCAACATTTTTGCAATGTCCAATTCCAGAGAAGTACTTTGACCAGCTTCTGATCTGTTTTCCAGCATGCAAGAGTATAAATGACGTACAAAGGATTCTAGTTGCAAAAAAAAAAATACCAACGGCCATTGTTATCAATATTTTTGTATGCTGAAAGGCTGTGTTTTGTAGAGCTTGAAAATGAGTCATATTAAAGGTGATAAAAGAATTTTCTATTGACGATAGTAAAAAAAAAAAAAAAAGGTAAATTTGGGAGATGTGAACCTGCGTCATTGCATACAGATATAAACTATAAGTGCTCTGCCATCAGTATGGACAGCTGATAAGAAACTGTTTGCCTGCGACGCCGTCCGCATAAAACTCCATAGCTACTGCGATGTTCCTCCATTTACCCCAGAGATTTAACTCTGGTACCTATTTTCTAGAGGCTGGGTGAACCCTGCGAACCGGTTAGTTTCGAACACCGATCGTGGGCTGCAGCGAGTCGTAGCTGGATTTGAAGGCTAGTCTCCTACTGACTGCACTAACGCGGCCCCTAGTGATGACGAAAGTGTTGGTGTGCTGGCAGCACATTAGATCATTAGATAATTCACTCTTCTTTTTCTTCTTCATGTTGATTGGCTGTAAACTCTGGCAGAAAGTTGTGGCTGTTCGTCCACTTCTGGACTCTAGTCCTGTTCCTGAAACTGAGTGTTGCATCCACATCCGTTTCACAGGTCTGACTCATCTGCATGCAGACTGTTAGTTTCTTGCCTCTCAGACAGATGTACTCCGACTCTGAAGGAAGCTCCCAATTAGCCGCCTTCTACGACATGCTTTTGGGCAAGCAGTGGGTCTTTCTTGTTTTCCCCAGTGGGGCCCCTGAACACACATGGGGATGATAATTCAGTGTTATTGCACAAGCGCTGCATGCCGTCAACATCAGCTGATAGTGGCGTACCAGTGACATGAGCTGAAGCTACTGCCATCTTTATAACTTTACTGTAAGTAACTTTATTTACACTATTTTATTATCGACACTGCCATCTTTATTCTATACTGTAAGTAACTTTATTTAGCCAATTTTATGACTGACAATGCCATCTTTACTCTATCTATATTTTAAGTAACTTTACTTACACAATTTTTTTTTCCGACTCTGAGAATTAAGGATTCCCAGAATTTGTTAGTGGGAATTAATTACAATTTTTTCAAACTGACACAAAATGCAAAATTTCTGAGAAGTGACGGGCTTGGAGCAAAATGATTGACATACTTCCAAGATCACCTACTGAGTGAATGAACACCCCTTACTGAACTGCAGGTAATCCCCAACATATGGCTGTCTTGTCTGCACTGCTGGTGACGAAGGCGAACTGAGTTGGGTGCCATCGACCCTGGATGACCTTGTCTTTGTGTTCTCCAACCACCACGCTGGGCAGAGGTCGCAAAAGGTCACCTAATTAAAAAAAATTAGGCACATTATTTTTGTTTGGTATAATGACTAACATTTAAAAGTATAGTAATGAACCCTTACCACAACAATATAAGGAGTACGATTCTGAACTATAATTCTTAGGTCTCAATTATTTGTTCAGTTTAACTAATCAACTATTTTACAGAATTGGTTTATTTGTATGCAGACTGTTGGTTTCTCCGCCTCTCAGGAAGATGTAGTCAGACCTAGAAGGAAACATCCATAATTAGTCGAGTCTTACGACATACTTCTTAGGAGGCAGTGCGTCTGTTCTTTTTTCCCACAACAGTGATTAGTGATTAGTGATTAGTGACTGGAAAGGATTATCATCACAGCACTCCGGACAAATCCATAGGTGCTCCGATCTCCTCCTCAAAAGCTCTATAAGTGTAAAATGACAAATGACGCCTGTTTTGTGTTGGTTTTAAAAATGTCCTGTTCCCTTAGTGAAATGTTCATTTCTTGCAGGTCCATGCTGCACCCCATGTCCATCAGTCTAGACAGGGATACGGAGTCATGTCCTTTTGCGTGCTCCTTGGAAGTGCAGCTCATGGCACTGATAACATCACTTCTGTCCAGCACTGGACCAGCCATAGCAACAGTGTCAGAAAGATAGTCTGCAAACTCGTGAACACCCACATGACCTGGCACAAAGATGAAGGTTAGGGCAGCTATTTGTGAAGTTCCCCACAATGGGGAATCGAAACCCATACAGCAGTATTTTAACAACGAAGTTCGATAATGAACAATAACATATTTGCTGACACTCACCATGTAAGTCTGTTATGACGATTCTATTATCATAAGCCACAGTCAGAAGATAATATGCATTGTTGGAAAATCTGGCAGACCTGCATTCTCCAGAATGAGGCTGAAAACTCTGCACAACCTGAAAATAAAAAAAATGATGCAAATAATATAAAACCCCAGTAATAGCAAACTTTGTGAATCTTCTACCAATCTGATTTTGAAACACTTCTTTTTCTTCTTAAACTACATGCCGTGTGGCGTTGGTAGCCACGTCTATCCACAACCTTCTGTCTCACATTCTTTCAATCAACTTTGACACAGATGATCCTCCATGCCATGATGTCAAACTGTCCAGCATCTGTTCTCTTGGTCTCCCTCATGATTTACTCCAGTTTTCTCCATCTCAACACATGACCAATGAATGTGGCTTGTTTCTTTCTGATGTGGGCAATCAATTATCTTTGTGAGCCAGATTCTTTCAAGACATCTTTATTACTCTTTTTATCTGTCCAGGGTATTCATATCATTCATCTATAAAACCACATAGCACTACAAGCACAAAATATATTTCTGTCAATGAGCGTATGGGGTTATCAGGAAGCGATAGTATCATCCCTCTTCTTACATAGGAAAATAAACAATTATGGTGGTTAAAGGTGTGAAAATATGACAAGATTGATAAATGAGATGAACCAATAAACAAAAAAATTGTTATTCTCAAAGGGTTAGACTCAGTGACAGAGGTCACCATGTCATGACACGTGTCAACTGATATGACATGAGTAACCTGACAAGGCATGAGTCACCTGGCATGGCATGAGTCACCTGACATGACATGAGTCACCTGACATGACATGAGTCACCTGACATTACATGTGTCACCTGACATGACATGAGTCACCTGACATGAAACGAGTCACCTGACATGAGTCACCTGACATGACATGTGCCACCTAACATGACATTACGTGTCTCCACACCTGACACACTGGCATGACATGTCACCTGACCTGTGCACCTGACATGAGTCTGACCATGAGTCACCGGACATACATGTGACATCATTGTGTCACTGACATGACATGAGTCACCTGACATTACATGTGTCACCTGACATGGCATGATTCACATGACATTACATGTGTCACCCGACATGAGTCACCTGGCATTACATGTGTCACCTGACATGACATGTGTCACCTGACATGGCATGAGTCACCTGACATGACATGAGTCACCTGACACGAGTCACCTGACATGTGTCACCTGACATGACATGAGTCACCTGACATGACATGAGTCACCTGACATGACATGTGTCACCTGACATGACATGGCATGTGTCACCTGACATGACATGAGTCACCTGACATGGCATGAGTCACCTGACATGACATGAGTTACCTGACATGAGTCACTTGACATGACATGTGTCACCTGACAAACAAGTATATTTAAGCCCCAGGGAAGGCATTTCATTTAATGCTTTACTAAAATAAAAAATTAAAAAGATTTAGAAAAATGTTTTAAAAAATGGTATTAGTAACCTGTGTAAAACAGTTGTTCTTTCAAATTTCTCTAAAAATCCCATGGGTTAATTACGGTGTTTTTTGGGGGTGGGGGGGGGGGGGGGAACCTCTGCTGGGTAAGGATTAATTACTCACACATCATCTACATACTCAAAAATATTGTGAGCTGAATTAATGAAAATAAAATTGTGCAGGTGTATGTTAGCACTAAGATAAATGCAGCAGCACAAACCTTAGCTCCTCGTATATCATACAGCATGACTACGCCATCTTCATGTCCGGACACCATCAAACGACCAGAAGGATCAACACACACTGAAGCAAATGGACTGCCTGTGAAAAGAAATAAGTTCTCTGCTGACCATTAGAGGACAATCAAATACTGCCCTTACTGGCATCTGAACCTAGCACTGTTGAGATTTCAGCCAGGCACAACCCATAGCTTGAAAGTTGCTGCCTAAGTTTAGTGCTTGGTGCAGCCCTGCGAGCTGAGTTTTTCATGTTGAAATGTCTTTAATTTGTGCAGCATTTGGGTCGTGGTATTCAATACAGCCGGCGGTCGGTTTATGAGTGGGCTGGTGAAATACCTTATGTAGTAATTTTACGTGTTTTTAGTTAACTTATTGTGACCGAATACTTCCATCAACGACAAACTGCATTTCTGGTGGTGACTTGGCTTTGGCGTCTCTAGCAACTGCTATATGCATTTACTGTGTGAGCATATTTCTGGATTGTTCCTGGACAACTGTTTGTTCGCCAGTTTTTTCAAACAGGACAGCGAGGGATATTTCATTTGATTTTCACTGGCACAGGAATGGAGCAAGTATAGGGCGACCCGACTGCAGTTAAGTTGAAGCCTCGACCAAGACAGCTTTAAAGTTTCATCTTTTGTCCTTGAATCCCCACTGGAGTATTGGATATGAAATAAGAAGGCTGCAAGAGTGACCAGAAGAGATCAAATCAGGAATGAAGTCATAAGATACAATGTCAGCATAGAACCAATACTAGATATACAAAGAAAGCAAATAAAATGGTCTGCCCACTTAAAAAGAATGCCTTGTGACAACATAATAAAGAAGGCACACGCCAAAAAGAAGGATGTACAGCACAAGGCAGACCAAGAACAAGACACTATGGTTTTGGCCTCCTCACTGTCAGCAAAACCCAGCTAGAAAGACTGGACCGAGTACAAAATGAGGCCATGAGACTCATACTCGGCTGCACAAAAGATACCTTCTGCAACGGCATGCATTATGTCCTGGGTCTGCCGACTATGACAAGCAGATACAAAGTGGCACAGGTCAAGGCTTACATGAGGGTATCGGCAGATGTTAACCATCCATTGCACACAGTTATACACGACACAAAAGGAACGCGTCTCAAAAGAGGGCGCTCTTGGATGGCAAAGGCTGAGGATTTAATCCAGTAGGTTATGTGACCTAGATGTGATCAGTCACGGAAAAGAATGGACGAATACACCAGTAGACATGCATGGCATCTCTAAGGTTGTCAGCACACTAGGAAGGTACTGCAGGGATCAAATTCCTGCAGCCGTAGACACAGAAGTAAGGGAACCAATAGATAAGCATTCAGACCCAGAAGATATCATCATCTACACAGATGGATCCGTGAAGCGCAGATCAAGATCAGCATGGGCATACACAGCGTAAAGAAGGGGAAAAACAATATAGGAGGACAGAGGCGCTTACCAGACAACCACGTCAAGCATGACAATGGAAATAGCCGCTGCTTCTAGAGCTTTAGCATGGGTATCCAAGCAAACTGCCACACAGGCAGTAATTGTATCAGACTCCATAAACATGCTTCAGAAGATAGCAACAGGTGAAATGAGCTCTGAATGGGTAGAACATTCGAAAATCGCACTTAACCTCAGTAACCTGGATCTACACACCGGGTCATGCGGGCCTAAAGGGAAATGAGCGAGCGGACCAACTGGCAAGCACTGCACTAAGGATTGCAGGAAAAAGCATGGACAGTGGAGATGTCAACGCTGTACGAACTGGGCTAGTGGATAATGAGGAATTACTGACACTAACACGATTGCGTAACATGGGAGTAAAGCATAGTGAAGAACGTCTATGTCGTCTTCGAGGCCGAGATAGGAGACAATATAACCAGCTTCTCATGGGAACAATTAGTAGAAGTACTTTGCAGTGACTGAGGGCTGAGCATGCATGGGAATGCCCAGTGTGCAGTGACGTTGACTGTGATAATATAACATAACATAAGAACAAGATGGAGAGATAACATTAGAAAAACTCTGCAACATAATGATGAGTACATAGTTGAGGTGGCCAGAGTAAGAAGAGGGAGCATAGGCCCTTAACGGATTACACCGAGTTGTACTACCTTTTGACATCTTCTGCTCACTCCATATCCTTCCTAAAGTTATCATTTCTTTCTCTAATTCTATTATCAATATGTTTTATATCTTTATTAACTGCCCTGTGGGTTCCAGTCCCTCTGAAGGGATAATGTAGACAAAGAAGATGTTTAAGCTCAGGAGCCACCAGACTAATGCTAAACTCCCTTCCAGCACTAATTTGCCTGCCAAGAGTTGGGGAACCTTTTTTTCTAAAGGACCATAGGTATTTTGATAACAATATTCATGGGCCATATAAAATTATCAACTTCAAAATCAGATTCTATAGTTGGTTGAACATTTAATTAACTCATCCAACACAGTTGGAACTTATGTTATCACAACCAACGTCACTGTACACTAGGCATTCCCATGTGTGCTTAGTTCCCCGACGCAGCAGCCACTCCAAAGTACTTCTATTGATTGTTCCCATGAAAGGTTGGTTATAATGTCTCCTATCTTAGCGACGAAGGTGGCCTAGACATGCTTTACTCCCAGGTCACACAATCGTGTCAGTGTCAGAGATTCGTCATTATCCACTAGCCCAGTCTGTACAGCATTGATTACATCTGCTCTGTCCACGCTTCTTTCCACATGGAACAAACGAAAGAACGAACGAACAAACTTTATTTTTAAAGGGTTAAGAATTGGGCATGCAGGCCCGTCTAACATTCTGCCCTTCGAGGTCTCCAACTCTTGGCAGGCAAAATAGTGCTGGATGGGAGTTTAGCATTAGTCTGGTGGCTCCTGAGCTTAAACATCTTGGTGCACTGCTTGCATGTTGGTCTGCTGGCATGACCATGTATGTAGATCCAAATAAGGGAGGTTAAGTGTGATTTTCGAATACTTAATACCCATTCAGAGTATGTACCACCTGTAGCTATCTTCTGAAGCATGTTCAGGGAGTCTGATAAAATTACTGGAACTACTTCTCTCTGGTTGTTAACTTAACAGACATTTATGTTTCTATGAAATATGCTCAATGATTTCTTAAAATTTTGAATCGACTCCACTTGTCTTGGCAGGACCCGACTAAATAGTACTTATGCAGCCTAGAATGATCAGTAACAATAAATGACAACATTATCAGTTACTATTATGAATCCAGTTGTCAGCAGATTTATTGTCAGTAAGTAAAGGACCCTTTTCCAAGCCTTCAAGTGTATTGGGCATACAGGGCTAGACCTGTATTTTATTGACCAAGCAGTATTTGGTGGGTGTTGTGGTCAGCACCACGCCAGCTGCCTTTACTTCCCAGTGCTTGTATCTGGTACCCACTCAAGGCTGGATCGACCTGGGAGTCAAGGTCATTTTTTTAAATAAAAACAAGTGCACCTCCATAAGGAATTGAACCTATGACCTTCCAATCCGCAAGTGAGCATCTAGCCGCTGCACCACTGTGACTCCCATTATTGTTAGTACCCTACAATAAATTATCAAGCCACCATGACAGTAACAAGTGGCAAAATTATGAAAAACCGCTCATTATCATTTATCAGCAGGTTGAGTCATTTATCTCTCTCATCTCAGCATGCAGAAAGTCTCTCTTTCTCTAGCAAATTTTCCAGCCTTATGTGCTTTTACAGCCAGCA
This sequence comes from Candidula unifasciata, assembly GCA_905116865.2. Lineage (NCBI taxonomy): Eukaryota > Metazoa > Mollusca > Gastropoda > Stylommatophora > Geomitridae > Candidula > Candidula unifasciata. The sequence continues at coordinate 732,717 of CAJHNH020002773.1, forward strand.
CATCTTCAATTTCTGGAATCCATCTTCCGGGACACTGGTCAGCAGTAACAAATAACTACGCTGTTAACAAGCCTGAAATATTACTGATCAGTAAAAATTAATGACCATACTAATGACCATACTATCATCAAAATCTTGAAACACCACTTGGCAGCAATACCAAATAACTATGCAGTTAACAAGCCTGAAATATCACTGATCAGTAAAAATTAATGACCATACTAATGACCATACTATCATCAAAATCCTGAAACACCACTTGGCAGCAATAACAAATAACTACGCAGTTAACAAGCCTGAAATATCACTGATCAGTAAAAATAAATGACCATACTATCATCAAAATCCTGAAACACCACTTGGCAGCAATACCAAATAACTATGCAGTTAACAAGCCTGAAATATCACTGATCAGTAAAAATTAATGACCATACTAATGACCATACTATCATCAAAATCCTGAAACTATCATCAAAATCCTATGAAAAGCACCCACTTAAAAAAATAAATGCCATACAATAACAACCACTTGACAATATACCATCATAACAATTTTCAATCACCACTACCTGATCAGCAATAAAAATGACCCCACTCAGCATAATTTTGAAAGAGTACTTACTGGTCAGCAACAATGAGTGACCACATCATAATCACAATGCTGAAACCACTACTCAGTGAGACAAATGATCACACTAATATCTTAAGTCTGAAACATCATCATTCAGTGAAAACAAATGACCCCTATCATCACAATCCTGAAATATCATTGGCCAGTGAAAACAAATGACCACACTATGCTCAATCCTGAAACATCACTTGTCAGCAATAAAGAATGACAACACTATTATCACAAGTCTGAAACATCCCTGATCAACAACAACAACAACAACAACAAACAACATGACCAAACCATCATCACAAGCCTAAAACAGCCTACCTGATGGTGATGGCACGACTGTAATGGGTGCTGAGGCTCTTAAGTCCCAGAACCTGGCTGTCTTGTCCTGGGACCCGACTGACAAACATGCAACCACCCCAAGTGTGCAGAGAATAAATGTGACCTGAGCAACACAAAGACAATAAATTTCACAAATGTCATAAATATTATCATGAAAAAAAAAAGCACAACCAGCCAGCTTCACTATATCACAAATGACAAATGAACGTTACGGCTAGAGCGCCTTTATCAGCACATTAGGTAAATCTTCATTACTACAAGTACAAACAAGAATATATAAATTCACTTAACTGATGTATTCCCAATAAACATCCTGTTGCTTTCCTGAAAGTGAAATGTACGGTATATGTGGTCGCCAATGATAAATACAGGCCCTGGAATGCCAAGAGCCACTACCTCAAATATATTAGATTTAACTGCATTGACAGTTAAGCCCCTTAGGCGAGTGGACCCCCATGAGATAGATCAGGTGACTCATGCCATGACCTCGATTAAAATTTGACACCAACTTGTCAGCTCGGCTTTAAAAAATGCTATTTAGCTCTAAGGAAACCCCTCCTAAAAGCTATTCTTAGTTAATGTATTCATATCCTGACCTTCTAAACATTTGCACAAGCATGAAAACAGTCAATAGCATTAATTATGTGTCTCACAATCAGGTCATAGAGACAAGTCAGATATGTGACATTTATGGGGAAATGGACCCACCCGGAGGTGTCGGTTTTGCAGTTTCTCAGGGTGAAAGGGTTAATGTCATCTTAGACACCTTCTTGCTCTCATATTAGATTTTCTTAGATATAGTGCCTGCATTGGTGTTTGATGTTGCCATATTTTTAACAAGATGAGCAAATGATTTTATCTTCTGTTTATCAATACATGAGGCATCCCTGGGTAGGTTCTGGGGCTCAATTTTTGGGGGGAAAAAGAACAGACACACTGGCTCCCTCTCAGATATGTCATAAAAAGGCGACTAATTATGGATTTTCCTCTAAGGTCGGAGTGCATCTGCCCGAGAGGCAAGGAACTAATAGTCTGCATATAAATAAGCCAATCTGTAAAATGGATATGCACATAAGATTCAAGTTCTGGAACAGACTCAAAGTCCAGAAGTAGATGCACAATCAGAACTTTCTGCTGGAGATTTACAGCCAAGGAATGTGAAGAAGAAGAGAAAAATACCTCTGGCACAAAGTGTTGTTCCCACAATATGAATGACAGAACCATTTTTCTCTCAGCCTCAGATGGTTAAACTGGCAGCTTTCCTCAGGCATCTAATCTCAGAAGTGTTGATTTTTATACATGTGGTTTGTAAGTTTTGTGTGTGTCTAACTTTGTCTGAATTTGGCACTGGAAGTAAAGCAGAGAACATCAATGTATTAGTTGATAAACACCTAGGTGTAACAACTACAACCATTTTAGAAGGTAGAAAAGGATTTTGGATTTGTTCTTGTTGGACCAACATCACTGGGCTACCTTCAGTTTTAGAGAGGGAGAAAACAGTCACTATGGCAGCCTATTATAAACTACAAATATTTATTAACTGGTGCCTGCGCAGAATAGAGGGAATTCAATGGTATGATAGAATCATTAATGTAGAGCTTTGGGAGAGAACTAAACAAGTTCCAGTGGACCAAGAGGTGAGGAAAAGACTCTGGCATTGGATAGGGCACACACTGAGAACAATATAACTAGAATGTCTTTGCACTGGAACCCACAGGGACATAGAAATAAAGGAAGACCCAAATAAACACATGCAAAAGGGAGCTAGAGAGAAGTTAAAAAGATGGGGAGGACATGGGGAGAGCTGCATGTGATAGTGAAGGATAGATCGTCATGGCGTGTGTTGTTAGAGGGCCTATGCTCCATTGGGGGTTAGAAAGGCAGAAGAAGAATGGTAGCATAACATTGGTAGCAATATTTTATTTATTGTTATCAAATGGAACAAACAAGCACGTACCAGTGTGACCTGTCATGGCGCGGATCGGCGCCCCAGACTCACAATCTGTGACATAAATTTTACAATCTCCCGCCCCGCCACTGATGAGAATTGAGCTGCGACTGGTCACATCCTGCATGAAAACTAGGTCACGAACAGTACCATCGTGAAAGCTGAGCTCCATGCCAGGTCCTAGGGAATCAGAATAAAGTTTACGACCCAACATGAAACGATTTTCAAAGAAACTTCTGCGGTCATAACAAAAATTAGCTGCACTGAATATACCAAAAATGTCAGTATCATGTCATGATAATAAATGAATCAAGAAGTGACATCACTGCAGTCGGGGTATTCCCATACATGCACTGCCCCTTCCTCAGAAGCCAGCAAAGAGTCCCCATACTTCTTCACCCCATTCACTAGCTGTAAACTCTGTTCAAAGTTCTGGTTTTTCTTCCAAATCTGGATTTTAGTTTTGTTCCAGAACCTGAGTTTTGCATGCACACCCAGTTTAGAGATCTGGATTATTTGTGTGCAGACTGTTGGTTCCTTGCCTCTCAGACAGATGCACTCTGACTGTTACCTTTTACAACTTTTACAACATACTTGTTGGGGGGGGGGGGGGGGGGAGGGGGGGGGCATGGACCTATTCTTGTTTCTCCCCTCCCCCCCCCCCTTCCTTTTCCAAATGGGACGCAGAAACCCACACAGGGATTTTAATAGTCATGCTGAAGAACTGATAATTTATAAATATTAGTATTGCAAACAAGACTTCATTCTAAAGCTGAGGTGTTGTGTGAGTGTATGCATAAATACCAAACCCCTTAAATTTGCTCTGTGAACCCTTGGGGTCCACATTATGTAACTGGAAATACTTGGTGATGTAATAAGTGGGGTTTGTTTTCTCTCGTTGTCTAGGTTGTGTTCATGTGTGTGTCGTGAATGTTCTTCTCACACACTCTACGTTACATAACTGGTACAAGCCGACACCGACTTAAGTGTACGAGAAATAAGTTTATTGGCATATTATCACTTACAGTAGTGTCCAGTTGTTGTCCTAGTAAACAGCTCTCGCACACCAAATTCACGCAGCCTTCAACGTGCAGGTTCTTCATGCATTCATTGACCAGAGTCGGCTCCACTAAATCAGGTTGAGCTTCTTGCCATTACACAGACTAGCCTGGTCGATCTTGACTTCACTTTGTCGTCAGGGTCTCCTTTCGCAACAAGCAATCTTACGTTGACATTCTTACACTCAGTCGCACATCCTCTCGCTCCAACAGGTTGACACAAACTAAATTTGACCAGAATCTTATACCACGGGTTAGTTTCACGTGGCGGTCCTTTACTTTCACGTGGCGACCTTTGGTCGCGTCGTCGTGATACCCGTGATAACTAGTGGTCATAACCTATCTCAAGATCCTCGTTTAATCCCAGTATCTGGAATATCTCAGTGTTTTGGGTTAGCTTTGGGCCTTCCCCCCACCCTTCCTAATCTGGGTGAAAATATCCCCCATTACAGGTGAGAGGATCAACTTTACTTCAGTATTTTATTTACTGCTGTCTCTCTCTGAGGAATAGTTCAACACAAGAGTTTGAGAGATTTCAAAACGTCACTACACATGAATTGTTTCATGTGACCATCCAAATGATATGTCTGAGAAGTACTGCAGGAGTGACCAGAAAAGATAACATCAGGAATGAGGTCAGGTCATAAGAGAAAAGGTCGGCAGAGAACCAGTTCTAAATTTTATACAAAGACAGTAAATCAAACTGCCTACCCACTCAGAGAGAATGCATTGTGAAACCATACCATACAAGACATACACCAAAAAGAGTTGTAGGATGAAGAGCGCAAGGTAGACCAAGAACAAGATGGAGAGATAACATCAGAGAAACTCCATATTAGCATGATGTGTCTATAGAAATAATACTCAAAAGAAGATTTAAAAAGGAATAAATAGAGAAAAAACAAAACATGTGAATAAATAGAAAATTTTCTAACAAAATGCACATACGGTAAAGTTAGAGACAGAACGAAAGCACACACAAAACAACAAGTTACATGAAGAGTGAAAGAAAGAACACAATAGAAGAATAAATCTAAAAATAAATAACACAAAACACATAATGTAAGGTGAAAGAGAGCACATACAAAACAATATAATACAAAAAGAGTGAAAGAAAGAACCAAAAAGAATAAATATAAATAACAAAATACAATTATGATAAAATGAGAGAGAGAAGGGAAGCCCGCATAAAATCCAAATGAAACACAGACAAACAAACCAGCACAAACTGAGCCTACCTTCAGCACTCAGAGTGTCCTCATTAAATTTAGTCAGCCTGATTGTTTTATCATTGCTGCCGGTGGCCAGGAGGTCACCCAGAGGGTTCCAGGCAGCGCAGTAGATGGAGCCCTTGTGATGTTTGCCATGCTTGTACACCACGCTGGTCTCGTAGGCAACATGTTCCTCTCTGCCAGGAAAAACCAATATATGTATGTTATGTCGCTGTTGTCTTTCCGTCTTCCCAGACGATAGTGTTAAACTGTGCCATGAGGGGGAATATGACTCACAGCTCATGGCGACGGCAAGTGTGACTAGAAAGACGTGCCCACATTATGAAGTCTTCATGATTAGAACATGGGATCTTAGGTTATATCTGTTTAGTGTATATCTTCTAGATGCTGGGCTCTCATCCTTCCTGCAGTCATTTCTTCATTCATTCTCTTCCTGATTTGCCCCCTCAAACTAAAAAGTCCACAATTAAACCTATTTCCAGAAAAAAAGCCATGCACGCAACCCTATTTCTAGAAAAAAGTGACTATTTCCAGAAAAGCACCTGCCACAGAAAACAAAGCTATTTCCAGAATTTCCAGAAAAAAGCCACAGCACCTATTTCCAGAAAAAAGCCACAGCACCTATTTCCAGAAAAAAGCCAAAAAAAAAAAACCACAGCACCTACAGCAGAAAAAAGCCAGAAGCCTATTTCTAGAAAAAAAAAAAACCACAGCACCTATTTCCTGAAAAAAGCCACAGCACCTATTTCCAGAAAAAAGCAACACACAAAACCTATTTCCAGAAAAAAGCCATCATACTTCAGTAGCAGCATGACAATGGAAGTGATGGCAGTAACACAAGCTTTCATGTGGCTAGCATTGGAGGGCTATCCTCACGTGTGTGTGCTGAGTGATTTACATGAGCATGATCCAGCGGGTCAAGGCGGCTTTGTACGCAGAAAGTGGATCGAGTCATTGCAAAACTGCACTGTGCGTGCAGTCATCTTCATCCCAGGGTATGTAGGTGTTGTTGGCAATGGAAAAGCTGACTGATTAGCTGGCTTTGACTTAGTTATAGAGAGCCGGCCCATGGATCATGCAGACATTGTTAATGCCATTAGAGAGGTAGGACAATGGGAGGATTTTGGGAGCAGCACATCCCATCTTTGCTAAGAGTGCAAGAATTAGGAGCAAAGATCGCCACAGCCAGGCACGAGAAGCTCACTGGATGCTCGAGAAGTCCTGCAACCCACATAGGACTGGGACTATCAACTGTGGGACGCTGATGTATAGTCTGAAGGGGGACTCTGAGCACCTCTGGATATGTCTGGAGTGATGTGAAGATAACCCAAATTAGAACTCATGTCACAGGAGGTGAATAATTTCCTTCGAAGCTGAAGTGCATCTGCCTGAGAGGTGCAAAACTAACAGTTTGCATACAAATACGCTAAATCTGTAAAACAGATGTGCATGCAAAACTAAAATTTTGGAACAAGACCAAAGTCCAGCAGTGGACAAACAACTAGAACTTTCCACCAAAGTTTACTGCCGGTGAATGCTAAGAAGAATAAAAACAAGAACACAAACAAAGAATAATCATATTTAGATAAATTATAACAAGAACAGACACAGAATATAACATGGTCTCACACAATCATTCAACCCCCCCCCCCCTCTCCCACACACACACACAGAGGGGAGGGGGAGAGAGAGACAGAGAGAGAGAGAGAGAGAGAGAGAGAGAGAGAGAGAGAGAGAGAGAGAGAGAGAGAGAGAGAGAGAGAGAGAGAAAGAGAGAAGGGAAACAAAGTAAATTATACAAATTTATGTTTTTTAAAGCAACAGAATACAACCCAATAATACCTTAGGTTTCCCATGTTAGGGAACGCACAAACTCTCAACATCTTTGAGTTTGATCCAATGGCATAGAAGTTGCCACTGGGATGAAAGGCGACAGTTCGAATAGCCTGGCTGTCTTCAAGTCTGGTGACTGGGATGAATCGAGGCTGGTAGAAGAAACAAAAGCAAATACTTCAGATGGGGATTAGCTCTCAAAGAACTTGTAGTGAATGGAAGTAGAAAGGATTACAAAGGTTGAGAGTTAGACAACTAGGAGTTCATTCAGTAAAGCAGCCATTATAAATTCCTTGTAGTGAGTGTTCCAGGAATGTCAGTCTGAATAGTTCTGCAGTAAATATTTGCAGCACAGGAAGTTGTTAAATCTACAGGACAGGAAGTGTCTCCACTGTTCAGGCCATGCTGAACAAAGCTTGACCGGTTGACTCCAGGAGGGACAGATCGGGCAAATGAGACAGGCTGTTTTTCATAACTGATGGCACAAGGTAACTCAAACTGACAATCATAAGTGGCTCTGACCAATATAATCAGTGATCTAATTTAACTTCAAGAGTAAGGAACATGATGGAGGATGGAGTGGATGAGTGTTGTCACTAACTGGTCGCTGGAACTGTAAATATTCCCACTCTTTAACATCTGAGGTAGAACAAACAAACAGGGGCTTATCTCAATTAGTATGACATAAGTGTCAGATGACAAATTCTGTGTGTGTGTTCTGAGGAAAAGGGGGGGGGGGGGTGGAGTGGATGAAACAGATCCACTGTCCCATAACTCTCTGAGTCCCAAGGTTTTTAATTTACCACTGGCCAGTATAAAAACACGAATTGGCAGTTTTGAATGGTATTTCCTGTTCTGTGTATTCGTGTCAAATATGCTGACCATTAGGCTTATTCGAAAACGTGGTTAAAAGCAAACAATATAGCATGTGTGTGAGCTACTGTGAAAACAATATGGCCTCCAAGCAGACTTCTTCTTCATGCACGCCAACAAGATTTATAACTTTAGAAGCCTCACATTTAAATAGATATGTTTATCAGATTTATCCGAAGCTAGACATAGAGAGTTAAGAAGTAGACTTGTTTCAGTCATGACAGAGTCAAACTTAGATGAGGAATAGCTCTGATATATACCAAATGCAAAGCATACAAAGATAACAAAGTCAGCTGGTACAAAGAGACTAAATATTAGTGAAAAAGGCACTTTTTTTATTATCAGTTAGGTCTAGTGTGATTCACTTATTATTTAGGAACATAGGCTGTAAAATTACAGGCAATTGAGTGTTATAAAAAGTTCTTTTGTGTGTGTGTGTGAGTGCGTGAAAATTCTAAATGCTTTCAGAAGTCATTTTTCTTTACCAAAAAAATGGTGTTCTGTTATGATGTTCTAAAATGTTTTCCCAAACAATATCTATGAACAGATTATGTTTATATTTTATTGATAAATTTTTAAGTGGTTTATTTTTTAATTTGCGATTCATTATGGATATATTTTATCAAGCTTTCCCTAAATGCCATGGCGGTAAGTAGAGAAATTATTATTTCATTTTACTAATTTCTCTAAACATACCAAACTAAACATAGTTTATTTACTAATATTTAACTACTAACACAATTTCTTTAATGAAGCAATATTCTAATAATATTCCTCAACAATCCCTGGTCACTATGATGTATAATATGTGTATGTTGCGCCACAGTTGAATTAGTATGATCTGTTTTAATGTGTTACGCTTGTGACATTTCAAAATTGCATTTACTACCCGGCGGTCCCCCCCCCCCTTTACCCCCCCCCCCCCCCCCCCCCCCCCCCCCCCCCAAAAAACTGTCCTAATTTTGTGTCTAGAGTTTTTGTTGATTTCCAGCTCCCCATCCATAGAGTTATGCTTATAAGCATTTAAAAACTGTAATTTTGGTTCTAGAGTCTTTTTGTTGATTCCAGCTCTCGCTCACAGAGGTTAGTACCCAGAATTGAAGAGTGTTGAGTTTTTGTGTTTGCAAGTGTCTTTGATTTCCAGACGTAGACAGTGTAGTGACATTTCAAAAATTGCATGGACTACCCCTTGGGCTTTGACCCCCCCCCCCCCCCAACCCCCCGGAATCAAAGAGTTAACAAGCATGCCGTAAGAGTTGACTAATTAGGGGTGTTTCACTCAAAGCTGGAGTACATCTGCCTGAGAGAGGAACCGTTTGCTTACAAATAAGTCAGATCCGTAAAACAGATGTGCACGCAAAACTCAAGTTCTGGAAAAAGATTACAGTTAAGAAGTTTACAGTCTGCAGTTTACAGTCGGTAAAGACTAAGAAAAAGAAGCAGAGGAAGAAGAAGAAGGTAAGAAAATATTACTGATAAATTTATTTTTTCGAAAAAATGTCAGTATAAATATTACTAGGTTCATCGCAAAAGTAACATTAGGTGTCATTTACTGTGGTTAGTCTGCTAAAACAATGGTCTGTATTCATACATGCCCACTGGTGCTCCGTCTCCCGCAGCAAACGCCAAAATGCACAGATGCTAACTGTTCCTGTAGCACACATCATTCTCTTCCTCTCATATGTTTCTCCTTCCCAGATCCACTCCCAATTCCACACTCACATTCTTACACATCGTACAGGATCCTTGCCGGTGCTACAGAGCCTGTGCACTGTGCTGAGCTTCTTCGGACTCAGACTTGAGTTAGAAGTAGAACAGAGCACTTATCGGTTACTACCCGCGTGCCATGATGTTGATCCGTTGTTCAAACCTTTCGAACACATCTTATTTCTTCTAATCTTGTGTCTTCTATCAATATTCATCCATAAATGGTCTTCAGAATGTGTCTTTTATCCAGTATGAGAGTTCCTGTAGCTATTCTGTAGCCATTCTGTAGCCAAATAAATCCACTCTTTCATTTTCTTGCACGCCTACATGTCACGGACGGTATATCCAGATGTCTATGCTATGTTGACATGGTGATGCTTGGTATCCATGCTTGGTATCCACGCATGCTTCATCTGTCCATTTTGAAGCTTCCACAAAACTGGCTGAGAATCAGACACTATATTAAGGCTTAAAATAACAGTGGGTATACAGAGGTTCTAAAAAGACTGCGAATGAAAATATAATTACTGAAAGAAAGAAAAGACACAACTGAAATATTTTAGCCACATCAAAAAACATAATACGCTCTTACAAACCAATCTACAGGAAAAGGTCGAGGGCAAGAAAGCAAGAGGCAGACAACATCAAGAGATGGATGAAAGCGGCCTGAGACAGTGTAGAACCAAGACAAAATGTGTTGGAGATCCAACCTTCATTGTGGAGACGGCACGTGACTGATCATGATGAGAGTCTAACCTTCAATGGGAGGTCAAGGGTAGAAGGATTTGTGTCTGCTGGCCTAGAGTTTACCTTATCTTTAGCTGTCTTATCTGTGGAGCTTCTTAAAGATGACGGAGTAGTTAGCCCTTGCACTGTCTTGTTTGTTGCCTGTCTTGTTTCTATTAAAAATAAAAAATTACAATAACATAAACATCCACACAACAGCAAAAATAAAATAATAATATAAACATCATCTCAACAGAAATGCAAGAAAATAAATCATAATATAATCAAAATCACAACTATAAGAAAATTAATCATAATATTATAAAGTTTATCACAACAGCAACTATAAAAAAAACAATTAAGAATAATATAAAATCACTACAACAGAAACTACAAGAAACAGAATAACCTAAACATCCTCACAACAGGACAATCTGCATTACTGTGTTTGTTGTTCTGCACAATTCTTTTTGCCACAGGGTACTAGCAGACACATACCAAAGCACAGGCTTCCCAACATTATGGGATACACACAACTATCTTCACACATCACTTAATGCCCCTTCCCTCAGACCTGCATGTGGACAAGTTGGATCTAATACCATGCGTTGTTGCCATTGGGGACAAAGGGCCCAATTTTTTAAATCCCCTACATCCCTGTTTTTCATGTATCCAGCCCACCTTTGTACAAGATACAGATGGTAGAAGGGTTTTAACACTGATCTTAAACGAATGGGTAACCAGGTTCTAATCCTCAGCAAGGCAATGCATTAGGCAGCTGAATAAACTGCTTGGATAAATGGCCTTTATTTCTCTGGCCTGCAACAAAACCCATGTAAAACGCACCCCAGGTGCAATCTAATAGGTATAGCTACTTTTGTTATGTTAAAGGCCAATCTTTAACAAAAGATATTTGATTTTATTGATGTATCAAACAAGGATCCTTAACAAACTACTGTATTTTTCCGTGGACAAGATGAGATGCTTCCCAATTTTTTGCAAGTTTAAAATTGGGGGTCTTCTTATACACATAATTTTTTTGGGGGAAATGGGGGGGGGGCTGCATGGTCTCGAGGCATGGTGTCTGCCTCAAGTGCTAGAGGTTCCGGGTTCAATCCCTGGTAAGGGCTGGGATTTGTTCACGTGGACTTGGACTTGTAGTAATTCCCCCGGTCTCTGGGTAGTGAGATCGGGTGCCCATGTGCACTGTTTCGAACGTAAAAAATCCCTTGGCTGTTGGAAATCGAAAAGAGTAGCCTAACGGTGCTGTCCGTTTAGAGTTATAAATCTACCCAAAGTATCTGAGGATCCTCGCCAGTGCTACAGAGCCCGTGCACTGTGCTGAGCTTCTTCGGACTCAGACTTGAGTTAGAAGAAGAACAGAGCACTTATGGGTTACTACCAGTGTGCCATGATGTTGATCCGTTGTTCAAATATAAAAATGTGTTTAAAATATTTTTTTTCTGGGCTAAAAAAAAAAAAATATGGGATGTCTTATAAATGAGGAGTCTTAAACATGGAAAAATTCAGTGCCTTTGCTGTTGCCCTATCAACAATTAATCATTAACAAATAACATTTTCATATTCATGCAAGCAAATCCCAGATTAGCCAATTTAACTTCCCAGACTGGAGCATGCAGGACGATTCCTCCATTTACCTTTAGTTGAGTTAGTCCTGCTCAAAGTCGCTGCGGCCTTTGTCTCATTGTTTCCAAATCTGCTCTTGGACTTCCCTACAGTTGTGGTCAGTGTAATGCATAATATTAAATAACAAAAGAAAACACAGTGAAAGCTAGGGTGACAAATATGCTATAAAATTTACGCAAATCACATATTTAAAACAGTAACATTTATAGAAATCAGTTGTATAAAACAGTAACATTTTTAGAAATCTTATATGTAAAATTTATAGAAACCATACTAAAATGGTAAAATTTATAGCAATCACATATTTAAAAATAGTAAAATCACACATAAAAAAAGCAACATTTATAGAAACCATACACACACACAACAGTAACCTTTATAGAAACCACAAAAATAAAAATGAACATTTATTAAAAAGAACACACATAAAAAACTATATTTATAAAAATCTAGATTAAAATAGTAATATTTATAGAGCCACAAAAGTAACATTTACAGAAATCACATAACTAAAAATAACATTTACACAAAAAGGTAATATTTACAGAAAAAACATAACTAAAAAAAAAAAAATTCACATTTACAGGAATCACAGAACCAAATCTAGTCACATTTATAGGAACCATATAAACAAAAATAACAATATTCACAAAAATCACATATGCAAAAGAGTAAGATTTAGAGAAACCACATACATAAACTAGTAACATTTAGAGAAACCACATACATAAACTAGTAACATTTACAGAAACCACATACATAAACTAGTAACATTTACAGAAACCACATACATAAACTAGTAACATTTACAGAAACCACATATATAAACTAGTTAACATTCTCACTGCAATCCCAAAATAAGGCTGTAAGAGTGCTACAATGGAAGCATGAGCAACTGACACCTTCCACTGCTCTCAGTCCCCAGAAACAGGTGTCTGTGTACAAATACTACATGCTGCCCACTCTTGAATATTACCCATCCAGCATTTTTTCTAGCCTCCTCTTCTTCATCCTCCTTCTTCTTTGTTCACCGGCTGTAAGCTCTGGTGGAAAGTCCTGGCTGTTCATCCATTTGGATTTGGTGCCAGGGCCTGAGATTTGCATGTACATTTCTGGCTTATCTGTGTGCAGTAGTTGTTCTTTGCCGCTCATGCAGATGCGCTCTAACTTCAAAGAAAGATCCCAATTAGTCGACCCTTGTGACATGTTTGTTGGGAAGGCAATGGGTGTATTCTTGTTTTTCTCACAATGGAGTCCCGGAACCCACTCTTCATAAAAAAAAAACCGACCCTTTTCCACACCCATCAGTGTGTTGAGTATATAGAGCTACACCTATATTTTATAGACCAATCAGCACTCGGGTGATGTAGTCATCATCACACCGACTGCCTTTGCTTCCCAGAACTTTACATGGTACCCATTTTAGGCTGGGTCAATCTAGGAGCCAAGGTCATTTCTGAAATAAATGTGGCTCAATGTGGATATGAACCCACCAACTTTGAGCCAGAGACTAGTATCTAACTGCTACATAACTGTGACCACACTCTTCCCAATTTGACCTAAACTACTTCCTGAAGGATTACTTGGGAGAGTTTGGCAAAATTTTTCCTTTTTTTTTTTAAAATGACCTGAATATAAATATAAAATGTCTCTAACACATTCTAAACCACATGAAACTTATGTGCAAAAAAAAAAACCAAAAAATTACTGGCATGAAAATATGTTATTATTTTTAATATGTGATTTCTAAAAGTGTCACTATTTTAATATGGTTTATTTAAAAGTTAATATTTTAAAAATGTGATTTATAAAAATGTTATTGTTTCATATACCATTTTTGTGCCCACAAGTGCATGAAAATAATAAATGGACATTCAAAGGGCATCCCACGACAAATGGTATTGTAACACTGTATAATTCTTTAACCAGGAGGAGGGGAAAAAACTAGTTAAAAATATAGCTATGATAAGTTTACATAAAATATCATATGGAAAAGAATCTACTATAAAAGCTAAAAGATACTTGCAATTTGGGAAGCTAAAGAATTCTAAATATTTAACTGACAACATAATATTAAATTACTCAGAAAGAAGAATTTCACTAAGCACTTTGATAACAACAGCGTATCACATTAGTCAAGGAGTGGAGTAAAACTAACATTTAGTTGACAATAGTATATTAAATTAGTCAAGGATTGGAATAAAACTAAACTTTAGTTGACAATAGTATATTTAATTATTCAAAGAGTGGAGTAAAATTAAACTTTAGATAACAATAATATATTCAATTAGTCAAAGAATTGGGTAAAACTAAATTTTAGTTAAAAATAGTTTTTAAAATTATTCAAGAAGTAGAGTAAAATTAAACTTTAGTTGACAATAGTATATTAAACCAGTCAAGGAGTGGAGTAAAATTAAATTTCAGTTGACAAAAGTATATTAAATTATTCACGGAGTACAGTAAAACTAAACTTTAGTTAACAATAATATTTTAATTCAGTCAAGGAGTGGAGTAAAAGTAAATTTAGTTAACAGTATATTAAATTATTCAAACTGACAACAGTATATTAAATGCTTATTTATGTATAGCACAATGATGTAGATTAACCCCCATTTAAAACCCACCAAATTAAAAACAATCAAGGTTGCTACCGAAGCTTCAAATGTGCAGGATATTGCAGACAAAATCAAAGTTATCAAGACTGTGAATGCTACTTAAATCATGCAATGAATGACAAGAACAGATGGTAAACTGTGTTTAAAACTTTGACTAATGAATAATACAAATGAAATTATTCATTCCCATCCTATGTTAACAGGGCCAGATATGGTCACTCCCAACAGAACTGAAAAGAAAATTACTAACCATAATTATTAAACATGGAAATGAGATGTCTGAAAAAGGCTGCAGGAGTGACCACAACAGATAATATCAGAAATGAGGTCTTAAGAGAATAAATACAGCACAGAACCAATTCTAAATTACATACAGAGACAGCAAATCAAATGGTGTGCCCATGTAGAGAGAATGCATTGCGACACCATACACGGTACCGAAGGCATGCACAGAAAGAGCATGTAGAGCACAAGGTAGACCAAGAACAATATGAAAAGATAACATCAAAGAGACTCTATTACAGCACATGATGTGCTCATGGCTGACATGGCCAGAAAAGTCAGAAACATAACCTTATATCTCTGCTGACACCCGAGGTGGTGAAAGAAGAAGCGAAGAAGAAAAAAAAGAAAAAAACAAGATTAATCAATGATGAGAAATTGTAAAAAGTCACAATCTCTGCATACACTGGCTGAACATCTGACAACATGAAAAAGACAGATTTGGCACAGAAATGTAGAGGTTGTTTGTTTGTTTTAGTATCTAGAAGCCATGAGTTGTTAACCCTTAGGCTCGGTATTATGGATATCGCAACTCTTCTGCCTTGATTCCATTGTAAATACCGTAAATCTGGGAGAAAATGTGGCTTTTCTGCCTACCCCCGGGAGATAACCCGGACCAAATGGAGTTCGTCACCCGGTCTTCGCGCAATCCGGTTTAGCCAACTACGCTAGAGAGCCGGGCTAATGCAGAGGTTGAATAAGGTTAAAAGCTTATGGCACAACAGTTGAAAACAATTTAAATCTCACATTTTGAGACCATGCGATTTTCTTCAAGCAACAAACAGATGTGAGCTGTGTATCATTTCAGTAATTCAGAAGAACTGAAGATTTACAGAAACATGTGTTTAGTATTATCGCTCTGCATGTGTGCGCATGCACGCATGTGCATGAGAGTCGTGAACTTTCTCGCAATTATTTAGAAAGAAAATGTGGGCTTTTTAGCAGAAATGCTATAGAATTCTCAAAAACTGGATCAAGAAGAAAGAAATGCTGAAGAAATACTGACACCATAAAGGATATGATATCAAGGAATACTGTGTCATAAACAGCATCTTGTCTCGGAAGCTAACATAATTTAGCCATATCAAACCTCACAGCGGACTGGAAAGAACAGTAGCAGAGGGCAAGTGGAGCAGGGGCTGACCAGCATGAAGATGGGCACAGGACATAAGAGACACCTTGGGCAGGTGAGTGAAAGAAGCAGAAGAGCTGATGGGGGAACCAAGCCTCTCTCAGGCAGGCTGAAATGTCAGAAATATTCTGTATAGGACCTGCTACAAGATCTCTCTCTCTCTCTCTCACTCTCTCACTCACTCACTCATTCACTTAAGCTATCATTGAAAGATCATAGGTCAGCACACACACACATAGTTAAACTGTTAACAGAGGAATCTACAAGACTGATTCATTCATGAAATAAAAAGTTAAAGTGCACACAATAAAAGATGTTTTGTGTATCAGAGATCTAGTTATAAAATGAAAGGGTGACTGAAAATAAAAAGGCAAAAAATACGACTAGAAGCAGAAACAAAAAGTATCCTTCTCCGTGTGAGTTCTGGGCTGTACAGTGGGGGAAACAAGCAACAAGAATAAAACCATCGCCTCCCTTTCAAGCATGTCATAAGAGTCGACTTCGAATTCAGAGTGCGTCTGCTTGAGAGGCTAGAAACCAACAGTCTTCAGAGAAATAAGCCAGATCTGTAAAACAGATGTGCATGTAAAATTCAAGTTCTGGAACAAGACTAAAGTCCAGAAGTGGATGAACAACCAGAACTTTCCTTCGGAGTTTACAGCCAGTGAAAACGAAGAAGCAGAAGAAGAAAAATAAAAAGAAGAAGAAGAGCAACATTATGGAATACATAAAGGACACGAAGAGACTGAAAAAGGAAGGTAAGTATATAAAGAACCCATTCCTATACCATGAAACATGCTGGGTAAATGGTACTAGCCTCATATTTAAACAGACCAATCGGCATTCAGCTGATGATATGGACCACCAATTACTTTGCAGAATATTTCTTACTACACATTTTAGTTTGTTTGATGTGGCAGCATAGGTAAATTAAAAAAACATATGCCGTGACGGGGATTTAACACAAGACCACCATCTCAACTGGCAAACAAGCTACATATTCCATTAGTTTCTTATTCTAGGCATGTGGTTTTGTATGCTCAGGTCAGACCGCTAGGTGGGCTAATCTATGAATTTGTTGGTTAAGTTTTGCAATTCCTCTATGGTTACCCATAGCTTGATTTGCACACTTTGCTCTCAAGGCCAAGATTCTATTCATTCCACTAGTTTGAAAGATAGCTTTTTAGCTATTACACAATACTGATTTTATCAAGACTTTATTGACTGAGTCAGTGATTGGTTGATTCACAGACTGAATGACTGATCAGATACAAGGAGTGTCTTTGCTGCACTATCCATTAGTTACCCTACCTCCTTTTCATGACACTTGCAGCCACTTGTGGGTTAAGTTATTTTATAATTTTATACACGACTTGAAGGTCATAAGGTCATGTAAATTTTGAGGTCTTGCTGCTGGAGTTAAGAAGTTTGCGCTTAATGTGCTGCCTTCGATGGCTAGCCAACCATCAGGAGAAAGAGATGGAGCCAGAGGGGCTAAAAAAACCAGTTTAATGAAGATAATCTTACCACTTTGGCAAGCGCTCAGGTCAGTGCATAAACCCATGCAGCACTGGATTAATGAGCATATATCAGAGTTCACACAAGCTGTATAATTTCCTAGTTCTGAAATATTGCCAGGGTAGTCGCTGGTATACCCTACTCATCGCATACAAAATGTTTTACCCTTATCCAAGAAGACTAGGCATCTGATACGCTATCCTAAAATACAACTGCTGTGTAAACAATGAATGTTTAGAAAGGTTCGATTGTAAGATAGGCCTGCATGCCTAAGTTGCGACCCTTTGAAAATAAAGCTCTGCCTATCTATCCACCCTAGATAAGGCTTCCTCTGGAAACGACTATTTGAAAATTGTGTTCTTATTTTGATTTGAAATTACAGTTAGTAGTTGATTACATGATTATTCTCATTGCACATCTGACAAGTCCATAAGCGCTCGGATCCCATCTTCAGTAGATCCCCCAGCGGGTGGCGACTGATAACAACAGTTATGTATTGGTTTACTACACTTCTTTGGCTACCTGTATAGTGTTCATGTTTGACTACACTTTTTTTTAAAACCGTGGCCCTGCCAGCAAAGCCAATCCGCTCGTTCATTCCTTCTTACCCCAGAGTATGGTGGCACAAAAATGAAACTAATTCCTTTCAGATGAGATTTCATCAACGACCTCAATCATTTTCTTTGAATCCATCCTGTCTTTATCTTCTTAAACATGCTCATGGAATAACTGAGAAAGCAGGCATGGAAAAACTACTGCGTCTCTAGCCATATCATTGCTTTTGTTACTGCCATTACCTCCATAGTCAAACTGTTCTTCTTTCACAGTTTTCCCTTGAAAGAACAGTGAACTGATTGGTCAGCTTCTTGATCTCACTCGTTTCTCATTAACTGGATCTATCAGCTCTCTTCAAGCGGAAGATGATGAAATTATGTCTTTGCGTACTTAACGTTTATTGCCTTTAAAAATACACAAAAGTTGGGGGATCACAGAAAGGGCTATAAAGATTGAAAAGTAA
This sequence comes from Candidula unifasciata, assembly GCA_905116865.2. Lineage (NCBI taxonomy): Eukaryota > Metazoa > Mollusca > Gastropoda > Stylommatophora > Geomitridae > Candidula > Candidula unifasciata. The sequence goes on from CAJHNH020002773.1 coordinate 751,267, forward strand.
GTAAAAATATAGTTTTATGGAAAAAAAAAAAAAAAACTTTATGAAACCTTTATTAGTAGCTTTTTTGCCTTTAAAAAATATACAAAAGTTGGGGGATCACAGAAAGGGGCTATAGAGATTGAAAAGTAAGGAGAAATATAGTTTTATGGGAAATGGGGGAAAAAAAATTACTTTATGAAACCTGTATTAGTAGCTGCTCTTTGAATGCTCTGGTAGGCTGTTATTGTTACCAGTTTGGCATGCTTGTAAAAAATGTTGAAAACAAAACAAAACAAAACAACAGGCATCTAAGGATAATAAAAAACAATTCCTATTTCACTACTGTTTTTGAGCAAGCTGTTCACTAAATGCAACTGGCAGGCAGATACTGTTGCCAAATAGGCATTTTGGTAAAAAAACCCACATAGAGCAGGTACTAAAATGTACTCAAAAAGCTGCTTTCACACAACTTTTATTTAGCAGCTGGTCTCTGAATGCTGACGGCAGGCAGTTATTGTTGCCAGTTAAGCATGCTGATGAAAATGCAGCAAAACAGAGCAGACTTTCTGAAATATACCTGGCAAAGGAAGAGTCTTAGATCTGGCCTCCTCATCCTTGACGCCAAGATTCTTTGTATTTGGTCTTGCAAAGCCAAAACTTTTACTGGGATTTGTGGGCGTGGAAGGCGTAGTGGGAGTAGTAGCTCCCTTGTTGGTTCTTCGTGGTAAGGTGCTGGAACCAGTTATCTTCTTTGTACTGGCCAGTGAAGAAGTGGAGGAAGATGCAGAAGAGCAAGGAGAGGTTAATCCCCTTGTTTTCACAGGTACAGAAATTCCACTGGTTCTATCTTTAGGATCGGGGGTGACAGGTCTTCTAGGCGCTCCTTTATAAGTTGAACTCAGTGTGGGCCTTGTCAGAGAAGCTGCTCCAAAAGACAGACTTCTTCCTTTTTTGTGTGCTCCTGGCTGGTCGACTGCAGTTTTCCCATCTCGCATCTTCCTTTGCTGCATGGATGTACTACCCTCACCTCTGGAAGCTCCATTTCCTTTCTTCTCAGGCTGGCAGTCGAGTTCATCTGCCGTGAAAGTTTCCAGATCATCAGGTTCCGGCAGGACAAATGCATGGTCCGGAAGACTGAATGCTACATTCCTCTTGCTTAAATCTTCCCCATTCATCCCTAAACTACTGAGAAGCTTTCTCTGAGGGCGTGGAGTGGTTGGGGTGCTGGGCACAGTAGATGGGGCCTGACTGATGATGTATTCTTGCTAGTGAAGTTCAAAGGTGTTACTGATCGCTTAGGAAGACTGTGCCTTCTGCGGACCATAGGAGAACTTGGTGCACTGTTACAGGATGTTACTGCTGCTGCTGCACGATCTGCCGGCCCTCTGATCTTAGGGATTCTACAGCTAGTTGGAGGTGAGGTAAAATCTAAATATAAATTACCTGTCTTGCTGGGGGAGACCGTACCTGGTTCATCTGAGTTGCCGTCTGCTTCAAGGTCATGAGCATGAACTTGAAAGTTATCAATCTCCTCAGCAGTGGTGGATATAGTGGAGGTTTTGACATTTGCTACTGGTGATGGGGAAGAGGCGGGAAGGGAGGAAACAAATACGGACAAGACACTTTGGTCTTTCTCACCCACTTCATTCTGAGCATCATTCTCAGATATAGAGCAGTTTTCTTTCTCTGTAACATCTAGAAAAACAATAGAGTGGAAATACAACAATACAACACTGCATAAACATGGCAACAACACATGCAAACAATAAAAGAGTAATAATATTTTTAAAAAAAAGCCATTTGTACTTATCATTTGCTAACAGAAGAATAGACAATAAAACTACAACGCTGGCAAAGATTACAATAAGCAAAAGAAAATATTAGACAGAAATAATTTAGTTCTTGAGATACATGAATTAAAAACATAAATGTCTAATTAATCATTTTCAAATCTGTACATTAGTAAGTAATTAAGGCAACTAATGACTCTGTCTCATTATATTCTTATGAAAGTTTAGAATGTAAAAATTATTCTTACTGCACCAGAAGGAAGTCTCTACAGTTAACAGGTCAGAGGTTAGATTATGAAAACATTAACTAACAATAGCCTTTAGGGGAGTTTTACTTTGAGCTAAATGACTTTTTTAAAGGCAAGTTGACATCACATTTTCTCATAAGCCTCAATGATAGAGGTCATGACCTGAGACATCTGATACACATGTTATTTTTAGGCACCGGAGGACATATTCCATTTAAGGCTTCACCCTGTTAGTGTTATTAATTACCCCTTTCATACATCTATATCTATTTCGATTTAAAAAAATAAAAAATAAATATGCAGATAAATAAATTTGTAATGAGTTATTAGTGACCTATGTAAAAATTGTTGTTTGCATGGATGTTTTCCCTGGAATTCTACCGGGGTCATGACCTTTTTATTTTAGTGTTCACAGGGCAAAAGGGTTTAATCATTTAATCTCAGACTGTATTGTTTTGTTAAGAGTGCAATTTTTCTCCAACGATTTTCAAAAAACTAGGCCATGGCATAATGAGACAAAGTGATCAGATCCTTTCAATGTGATCTTTTCTTCCTAGTGAAATTCCAGAAAACTCTGGTATCCAGTTGGTGAAACTGGGTCAACCCCAGAGCTGCATATTCAGGTCAACCACATTCATTATCCTGTGATGTCATTATGTGTCACACAGGGCTCACAGGCTATTTCTTCATTCTGTCCTGTTCTGTGCAATCACTCTGATATGGGTGGAGTCCACTCCAGCACATCTGGCTTCTCTTACCAACCTCGGCCTCAGCTCAGACGTCCTTGTTTCCTCAATCCCACAATTCACTGCCTGACTGGTGATTCTCTGTTTGTCTCTGCTCAGAATGTATCCATTACTTCTCTGTTTTATAACTACTGACACTTTGCGGTTGCCCAGACATTTCTCTCACTTCTCTTGAATTCATTCAAGTTTATGTTCATAATTTTCCTCAAACATTATATGCTGACCTGAGATGTATATGCCAGATTAAAATAAGTCACAGTTTTTGCAGCTATTGTCACAAATTATGTAGCTATTGTCACAAATTATGTGGCTCTTGTCACATATTATGCAGCTAATGTCCCGATTTTTACAGCTCTTGCCACAATTTATGTACCTATTGTCCCAATTTATGTAGCCATAGCTACAATGTATACAGCTCTTGTCACAATTTATGTAGCTCATCACAATTTATGTAGCTATTGTCACAATGTATATAGCTATAGGTCTTGTCACAATTTATGTAGCTCTTACCACAATTTATATAGCTTCTTGTCACAATGTATACAGCTCTTGCTACAATTTATAAAGCTCTTGCCACAATTTATACAGCTCTTGTCACAATTTATACAGCTCTTGCCACAATTTATTTAGCTCTTGCCATAATTTATTTAGCTCTTGTCACAATCTATATAGCTCTTGTTACAGTGTATATAGCTCTTGTCACAATGTATACAGCTCTTGTCACAATGTATATAGCTCTTGTCACAATTTATAAAGCTCTTGCCACAATTGATACAGCTCGTCACAATTTATACAGCTCTTGCCACAATTTATATACCTCTTGCCACTATTTATGTAGCTCTTGCCACTATTTATGTAGCTCTTGTCACAATGTATAAAGCTTTTGCCACAATTTCTGTAGTCCTTGTCACAATTTATGTAGTCCTTGTCACAATTTATGTAGTCCTTATCATAATTTATGTAGTCCTTGTCATAATTTATGTAGCTCTTGCCACAATTTATGTGTGAAACATAAGTAAGCAAGTGAAGCAGAAGACCCCTTTTCACGGAGTGGCCCATCGGGCATACAATGCTAGGTTCATATTTGTACCCATAAATAGTATGTGGCCAACATCACTCCAGCAATCTTTACTTCCCAAAACTTTACCTGGTACCCATGTTAGGCTGGGCAAACCTGGGAGCTAAGGTCATTTTAAAAAAAAACAACAACACTAACTGCACCTATGAACTTATGACCTCTAGGTCGGAAGGTGGAGTATTTAGCTGCTACATATGTTAAATATGACACAGTAAAAATCCAGAACAAGAAACAGCAGAAACGGAACAAGTTAGTGCTGTGTTTACGGAATGACAAAAGAAATAATAAACACTGAAACAAAAATCGCAGCAAATGATCAAACTATGTGGAATAAATTTAAATACTACAACACCAACTGATGAAGCTAGATCTGCCAGTGCATAAATGAAATAAATTTAAATACAAAAACAGTATCTGACAAATCTAGAACTATCAATTTATCTACAGGATAAACAAATACAAGAACAATAACAGCAAGAGATCAAACTGGAACAGTCAGTGTATATATGGGATAAGAATAAATACAAAACTGCAACTGCTGAAGCTAGATTTATCACTACATACATGGAACAAACATAAATACAACAGCAACTACTAGCCTAGGGATAGCTAGTGCCTTGATGGCTTTTATATGAAATAAATATATACATACAACAACCAATGAAAAGCTGTTTGCTTACGCACCTGACTGCTGGGTCAGCATTGCTTCCCCTTGAGAGAAGAACTCTTCTGATATTCTGTTGTCTCCCATTGCCTGCTGGGCTTTCTTTTCTATCTCCATTAACTCTTTTTGGTACAGCTCTCGCTGTTTTTCCTGTGAGGTATGCAACATGTTAAAGTTTAATCACACCTATTTAACATACTGTAAATTTTTTAATGTAATAAGCACTTGCGTATAAAACATAATTAATTTACTTCTTTCAATGTGAATAACGTCATAGTTTTGCTTTTCCCTGTAATTATATTTCTTCTAAACAATTTTTCAGTATGAATGTTTTAGTGTCATTGCATTTCACTGTAACTGTCTTTCATTGTTACTGTTTCATATTGTAATTACACTTCACTGTAACTAATTTACACTGTAATTACATTTAATTGTAACTGCCTTTCACTCAAAGACTAAATCTGGTTATTTTCTGGTTGGGACACAGCAACTCAAGTGCTGATACATCGGTCACTCTGTAGTGATCAGTTCTCGAAAAATGTAAATTCCACTAGTTCACCGGCGCAGTGTTTTTCACGCCTTCAGGCATATTAGGAATACAGGGCTAGACCTATATTTTTATAGACCAAATGGCACTTGGTGGGTGATGAGGTTAGCATCATGTCTGCCACCTTTAGTTTCCAGGACTGCACCTGTTACCCACTCAAGGGTGGGTCGACCTGGGAATCAAGGTCATTTTTGAAAAAAGTCCGGCTCCCTCAGTCGGGCGTCTAGCCGCCAACACAACTCATTTATATATATATATATATATACACACACATATAAAATTCTAAAATAAAACAACCTGTAAAGTTAGCTGCTCCTGTAGAAGCTGTCTCTGCCGCTGATACTCCTTGTACAGCTCATTGCTGGAGTCCTTGGAGGCTTGTGAGCCCCGGGGAGTGTCCGACAGCTGCAAGCCAGACTGGGCCTTGTCCAGTGTGACACTCCTTGTGGGAGAATTGGATCTGAGTGGAGTTCTGGTGGCAGGGGCTGGGCTTCCTGGCTGATCAACGACAATGTGAAGATAGTATATATTAAACAATCAAATGTGTACTCCCTGTGTGGGCTCTGGGGCCCTGTAGTGGGGAAAACAGGAACAGACCCACTGCCTCCCCATCAACCATGTCCTAACAGTCAACTCTTTGGGGGCTTCCTTTGAAGTCAGAGTGCATCTGCCTGAGAGGCAGAGAACCAACAGTCTAGATACAAGTAAGTCAGACCTGTAAAACGAACATGCATGCAAAACTCAGGTTCTTAAATAAGACCCAGAGGTGGACGAACAACCAGAACTTTCCACCAGAGTTTACAGCTGGTGAACACGAAGAAGAAGAAGAAGACATGAACTGAGAGCTACAGTGGCATAGTAGTTAGTGTGTATGTCAGCCAAGCCAATGGTTATGGATCAATACCCACAATAAGAAACTTTCTCTATTTCTTTTTGTAAGTGCAACCAGTACATGTATTTTTGCTTATGATATACTGTTAGTATGTAAATCATGAAGATAAGGCAAATGAAAGAAAAAAAAATGATTGCAGCAGAACATGGAAATTATCTTGGCTTACACATTGGATCTACTGGGGTGAAAGGAAAAGAAAGAGATGACGGACTGGTTGTGTCTGCAGTGGTTGATGGAGGAAGAGGTATGCAGAGGTCAGACGCACTGAATGGACTGCATTCGAGAAATGCTAAGAAATAGGAGCCAGCGACAATGAACCACATGTTGGAAATCAGCATTAAATAATGGCTTCTGCATCAGAGGATGGAGCACGAAGGGGTTGCTAGGATGTTGATAAGAATAATAATTAACAAGTACAATTGCAAGAATATTGAAGTGACAATTTTTTCTTATATTTGGTCAGAAGTTTAAAAAAACCTAAACTAGCTACAATAGTAACTTCCATTTTCTTTATGTTCCTACATTACAAGCAGGATGGATACATAAGTTTGTGTGCATGGGATAAACAACAAAAAGTGAGGGGCTTTATCCTTTACAGGGCACTGCAAACCAGCCCCAGCATTTGTTGGTTATTTATGGCTTTACTGGGCCATTTTGTGCACAGTAGTTTGCCACTGCTTTCAGAACCGTTCAACACCTATACCATTGTTGAAACCCAGCATTTGTTGGTTATTTATGGTTTTACTAGGCCATTTTGTGCACAGTAGTTTGCCACTGCTTTCAGAACCGTTCAACACCTATACCATTGTTGAAACCCAGCATTTGTTGGTTATTTATGGTTTTACTAGGCCATTTTGTGCACAGTAGTTTGCCACTGCTTTCAGAACCGTTCAGCATCTATACAATTGTTGACACCCAGCATTTGTTGGTTATTTATGGTTTTACTAGGCCATTTTGTGCACAGTAGTTTGCCACTGCTTTCAAAAGCGTTCAACATCTATACAATTGTTGACACCCAGCATTTGTTGGTTATTTATGGTTTTACTAGACCATTCTGTGCACAGTAGTTTGCCACTGCTTTCAAAAGCGTTCAACATCTATACCATTGTTGACACCCAGCATTTGTTGGTTATTTATGGTTTTACTAGACCATTCTGTGCACAGTAGTTTGCCACTGCTTTCAGACCTATACCATTGTTGAAATGAACCAAAAACAACCTGCTGTTAAATCACCTGCTATAGAATCGAGCCCAGTCTGTCAGAATGAAAAAAAAATCTATATATAAACCCAAAACCCCAAATGCAGGCACTCATGGGATTATTCAATGAAAATACGACACAATGAATATATTAACACAAATTATACATTGACAAGCTTGAAATCGCTATTCTGGTGTGTGTCCGAGGTCCCATTGTGAGGGAGAAAAAACACACACACCCACTGCCTCCCTAACAAGAATGTCGTAAAAGTAAACTAATTAATTAGGGTTTTCCTTCGAAGTCGCAGCGCATCTGCTTGAGAGGCAATAAACCAACAGTCTGCATATAAGTAAGCTAGGTTTGTAAAACAGATGGGCAGTCAGAACTCAAGTTCTGGAACAAGATCAAGGTCCAAAAGTGGACAACCAATGAGAACATTTTCCCAGAGTTTACAGCCAGTGAATGCGAAAAAAAAAAGCAGAAAAGAACAGTGAAAAAATAAACCGATAAGAAGAACATTAACAATAACCCAAAAGACACTGTTTCATAGGACTGCATAAACAATAACAGCTACACAGCCCAAACTATACCTTTGTCATGTTGCCGCTGACTCGTGGCGATCCCTTCAAATCCTCTGAGATGGATGCATGTGTGTCAATCACCTCGCCTTCGGAGAAGAGCTTATCCATGGACATCAGCATAGGATCCCGGTTACTGCCAGGGATCATGGACTGAGACAAAGCTTCCTGCAATGGATGGGTGGACCACTCCAGTCTGTTGCCTGCGGGCACAAGGGTACTGTCATGTTAGTCGATTGCATATCTGTTAGAGGAGACATCAGCATTTGTTGGCTGTTTGTACCAACATCAGCATTTGTTGGCTGTTTGTATCAACATCAGCATTTGTTGGCTGTTTGTATCAACTTCAGCATTTGTTGGCTGTTTGTATCAACATCAGCATTTGTTGGCTGTTTGTATCAACATCAGCATTTGTTGGCTGTTTGTATCAACTTCAGCATTTGTTGGCTGTTTGTACCAACATCAGCATTTGTTGGCTGTTTGTATCAACATCAGCATTTGTTGGCTGTTTGTATCAACTTCAGCATTTGTTGGCTGTTTGTATCAACTTCAGCATTTGTTGGCTGTTTGTATCAACATCAGCATTTGTTGGCTGTTTGTATCAACTTCAGCATTTGTTGGCTGTTTGGCTGGTTTCAGAGATGAGGTTTTACAGAAGAATCCTCAGAATTCTTTAGGAAGAAAAAAAAAGCATCCAAGATATTTTGAAATAGGCGAGGGCTTGAAGACAACTTATTACAAACACAAGAGACATCTCATCATTTTTTGGTCATGTCATAAGAAACTGGACCATGTTGTGATCACTGGAAAGATCTGTAGGGAAAAAAAAAAGAAACATAAGAGGACAATGTGAGAAGAATCTTGACAGCCTGTTGTTATGTCTCTGAGGGGTGTTAGCACACAAACTGATATATGCAACTGAAATTTGCAGATTGTGGAGAGGCATGATATCGTCTGGAAAGACGGAAAGATGCCAATCAGTCATCAATCATGATTGCCCATGCCAGTCAGTAAGATGCCTAACGATGATGACAATGACCAAACTGCGAGAACAAGAGACTAAAAAGAGCGGTGCCAGATGAAAGCAAAATTCTGGGGTCCAAGGAAACATAGTAAACCCACACAGAACTGGTGTTCTCAGTTGATCCACACAGATGGATAAACTGAGGAGTGGATCTGAACATTTATGTAGAGTGAGGATGATCTATCGACCAATTGTTTCTTATTTTATAATAACATATTAGATTCACATTCAACAGAACATCTCACCTTGCCACAATCCACTTGACAGTCCATCAAACTGTGGGTTGAGTGACCGGGTCATTAGCTCCGCTGACCGAGGTCTCACAGCAGGAACCGCAGAGTGTGGGAACATCTTTGGTTTGATTGGGGTGACCAGGATCTGCTCTGACCAGGAAGCTTCTAGCGAAGGCTTGATAAGCGGTCTGATGTCCACATTTATCGCCTTCTGCTCAAAGGGGCAGGAGAACACTTCAAATGGGATACATTGCAGCCAAGCAAGCAATGACAAATCAGCATCATTGAACCCTGTGTCATTCAACAGTGACGAGTAAGAGAAGCCACCATTGCCTCCTGTTGCCTGTAAAAACATTTGGGTTCTTCATTAATATCCTCCCCCAGATGATGTCACAGGACAGTCCAACATTTTAGAGGGTGGTAAGACTGGGTTGCCCGGCTTTCTGATGCTTTAATGATCCCAAAACATCTAGAACTGGCCCTAACCCCAACCCACCTACGTCACACGAGAGAGTACAGCCTAGGTCCCACGAATGCATGCAGCCTATCTACCACCCTCTGAAATATTAGACTGTCCCGTGATCTGTGGATTTTCCCTGTTTGGGGTAGGATATTAATAAAGCACCAAAATTTGATGTAATTCACATATTTATATTTATCTGGTAGTCACATAATTGGGTAATCACAGTTCCAACTTCACAGAAAACAGGTCAACCATGGCTGCTCCATTCCTGTATCAAGGAAGGAAACCTCACAGGCTGCCCATCACAGTCCCTTGTGAAAAAAAAAAAACTGACATAAAGTGTAGTATTAGCAAATCCAAGAGCACACATGCGTACTTAATTTAGGTTTTAAAACAATTGACATGAGCTCTCCATTCTTAACAAATCAGCTCTATCTATTTATGTGAACAAATTATTTCAACTGAGTAAACATGATTTCACCCAGTGATATTTTCTTCAATTCCTATTAGAATTGTTTTCTTTCTTCCTGTGGCATTAAATTCTCTTTTTCCATTATTTCTCCTCTTCAACTATACAACCACATTCTAAAAGCTGAAATTCGACTATTACACTGATTAATAGTGTTCAAAATTATAAATTCCACTATGCAGAGTAAACTTAATACTTAATCATTCTTAATTATAATTGATAAATTATACATGACAAGGCAGATGTGGTCAAGGCCCTATAGGAACAAGCAATGGAATCAGTAGAGATAGAAAATTATCATGGCCTGGAGAGAATGGGGCACCTGGGGTGTAACCAGAGGGTCTGGCTGGCTCAATAGTCTCAGAGCAAACGCAAAATGGACATTAAACCAGATTGCCACAGGTACCATCAGTACTGAAACTCTGTGCTGGCTGCTGAAGATGAGGACAGAGCATGCATGAGAGTGCCCTGAGTGCTGTGATGTCAATTCTGGACTCAACAACTCAATTTAGAAAATGCCAGACACGGACAGTTATAAAAAAACATAAACGCAAAAGTACAAAATGTAAGAGTAGATGTATAAGAAATGTGCGGTGGAAAAAAAGAGGCGAAGTCACCAGCGAAGAACTAAGAACAGTTGTAGGCACAGTAATAATAAATAATTTCACAGAACGCCAAAGAATCAAATGGTTCGGTCATTTGTTCAGAATGGAACAAAATCAGCCAGCAGCACTACACGGGAACAGCAGGCTACAAGGCAAGAGGCTGGCCAAGAAAGTGATGGGTGGGAGTAGAAGGGACACCACAGAAGTACAATGTGACAACAACAAGCCACACAACAAACACAAGGCAAGAAGCTACCCCCAACTCCCTTCTGCGAGACTTTATGCATAAGTAGTAGGATGAAGGAAGAAGATATTTAGAAAAATACCAGTACTTTACCAGACATTAACACAGAGAAAACACGCCCATGAACAGCATCATTTGTCTCAACCTATCATCATCATCATCATCAACAAGATCTATGCCAAAAAGCATAGGCAGTCATACTTCACGATCTCACACAATCACAGATCATGTTAGTGTTCGTGTCTTACCCCATGCATATGACTAAGACATCCAAGTATTTACCCCTTTGCGTTCCCCTTGCTCTTTTACCATCAGTCTTGCAAGTCATTACCATTATCAAATCCATGCCTTCTGGGGACTGAGCACTTATGGGAGTGTCCCGAGTGCTGTGATGTTGATTCTTAATTCAACATTCCTTCTCATAACATGTACAACAACATGTCTATGTCTAATTTCTCCAAACAGTTGACGGTTTTCATCTATCTAAAGAAGCACGGCCTCATTTGTTCTTCTTCACACTTGCCGGCTGTAAACTCCAGTGAAAAGTTCTGGTTGTTCGTCCACTTCTGGACTTTGGTCTTGTACCAGAACTTGAGAATTGCATGCACATTTGTTTACAGATCTGGCTTTTTTTGTGTAAGCAGATTGTTGGAATCTTACATCTCAGGCAGATGCACTCTGATTCTACAAGAAACAATTAGTTGACTTTTACAGCATGCTTGTTGAAAGTGGGGTAAGGGGAAGGAAGCAAGTTTATTCTCACCTCCAGCCCTAAATATGGCCCCGTAACCCCCAGGGAGAATTCTTTTCATTTATCATTCCATGATATTCTTTGCATGCTTCCCCCTGCCTGCGAGTAAATGTTTTTAGCTCAACTGCTAATTGGCTTGCCTAGAACATTGAACATTGAAAATATGCTTAGGCTATCAGGACTTTCTGTCGGCCTTTACAGCTGGTGAACATAGCATAAGAAGAAGAAGCAGAAGAGAGGAGGAAGTGGAAGAAGAAGAAGAAGGTGGAAAATGAGGAGGAAGAAGGTAGAAGAAAGTGAAAAACACTCTGAATGTCCATCACTGTTCCTTTGGAAAACAACTGAAACAGACAGCAGTCTTAGCAAATCCAATCACAGACACACACATTTAATGCATAAATCAGCAGTCAGACAAACAGTCCAGTACTATAAATAACAGTTCATCATCGATGGAAGCAATAGCTACGACAGATCAGTAGTCGTACATGCAATTAATTGCATAAGGCACCATAAGTTCTCTGGCTATAGGCCATTCACAGTTTATAACATAAACCATTCTGGAAAAGCATTCCAAATGAAATCTGCTGCTCACAGTGTCATTCCATGCACTTAACTCACTAGCTAGAAAATGTATTGTCAATACCACAATGACAAAAGACATGCTTACCTGCTGCTGGCAGAAGTCCACACAGGATTCATACAGCATACCCTTCAGAAGCAGCTGCATGAGTCTGTCATTGCAGCTCATCTGGTTCTTTTGCTCATCCTTTTTCTCAATCGGTAAGTAAGGTCGCAGCAAAGGCTCAACCTAGATTTGTAAGAACAGGGATGTATTTTAGTTAACAGATCTCAGAAAGCAGCTGTGGGTAGATGTAAATGACAATACAAGCACCAACATGATTGTGTGAAATGGGAGCAAATCATGGTGAAGCACATGTGCACTGCTTTCAAGACCGCGTCAGGAAAAATTATAACCAGCTCCTTATAGGAACAATCAGTAGTGGTGGCTGATGCATCGGTGGACTGAGCAGCAGGCATGGAAATGCCCAAGGTGCAGTGAGATAAACCCTAACTACAAGCATTAAGGCGATGTCAGTTTGAGATTAAACAGTTCTCTGGGATGCAGAGGTGAAAAACATGTGTTGGTGCACCAGGGTACAAACTAGTCAAGACCTATCTATACCTCACCTTGGTTATCCACGACGAAGTGGTCAAGCCATTTGCCTCATGCTCTGAAGGTCATGGGTTTATTTCACAGCTGCCCCGTTCAGTTCACGGGTGTAATTTTTATGGAGATCCCTGGGGAGCATCGCCGGAACTACGGAGGTCTTGCTCGGTGTGATGCTCTCGGCAAGCATTTAGCTGTTCTGGAGAGAGAGACTGAGCCATATGGGATAAAATCTGGTGCAATGAAGTCAATCCTCTCACCTTTACCTTTACCTATCCCAGAAACTGGTACCCTACTTGGGGTCTAGCCAATGTGGACAGAATCCACATTTCCTTCAAAGTGCATCTGCCTGAGAGGCAAAGCACCAATAGTCTGTACAAAAGTAAGCAGCTAAATCTGAAACACAGATGTTCACACAACACTCAGGTCCTGGAACAACACCAAAGTTCAGAGGGCAAAGGACAACCAGAACTTTCCACTGGAGTTAACAACAGATGAACAAGATGAGGAACAAGAACTTGTCTATAGAAAGACATATACCTACAACATTCACATGAAATACTCATCACACAGACATGTCTAAGATAAAACACATGCACACAGGTAAACACACCCACAACTATTACCTGAAATACCCATCACTGACCTGTCTAAAGCAGAAAGATAAAAAGCTATAACAATCACCTGAAATACTCACTGACCTATCTTAAACATAAAGCTATAAAGCTACAACAATCACCTGAAATACTCATCGCTCACTGACCTGTCTAAAACAGAAAGCTATAAAGCTACAACAATCACCTGAAATACTCATCGCTCACTGACCTGTCTAAAACAGAAAGCTATAAAGCTACAACAATCACCTGAAATACTCATCGCTCACTGACCTGTCTAAAACAGAAAGCTATAAAGCTACAGCATTCACTTGAAATACTCATCGCTCACTGACCTGTCTGAAACAGAAAGCTATAAAGCTACAACTATCACCTGAAATACTCACTGACCTATCTTAAACAGAAAGCTATAAAGCTACAACAATCACCTGAAATACTCATCGCTCACTGACCTGTCTAAAACAGAAAGCTATAATGCTACAACAATCACCTGAAATACTCATCGCTCACTGACCTGTCTAAAACAGAAAGCTATAAAGCTACAGCATTCACTTGAAATACTCATCGCTCACTGATCTGTCTGAAACAGAAAGCTATAAAGCTACAACTATCACCTGAAATACTCACTGACCTGTCTACAATATAAAGCTATAAAGCTACAACATTCACCTGAAATACTCATCACTGACTGACCTGTCTAAAACAGAAAGCTATAAAGCTACAACTATCACCTGAAATACTCACTGACCTGTCTAAAACATGAAGCTACAACAATCACCTGAAATACTCATCACTCACTGACCTGTCTAAAACAGAAAGCTATAAAGCTACAACAATCACCTGAAATACTCATCACTCACTGACCTGTCTAAAACAGAAAGCTATAAAGCTACAACAATCACCTGAAATACTCATCGCTCACTGACCTGTCTAAAACAGAAAGCTATAAAGCTACAGCATTCACTTGAAATACTCATCGTTCACTGACCTGTCTGAAACAGAAAGCTATAAAGCTACAACTATCACCTGAAATACTCACTGACCTGTCTACAATATAAAGCTATAAAGCTACAACATTCACCTGAAATACTCATCACTGACTGACCTGTCTAAAACAGAAAGCTATAAAGCTACAACTATCACCTGAAATACTCACTGACCTGTCTAAAACATGAAGCTATAACATTCACCTGAAATACTCATCACTCACTGACCTGTCTAAAACAGAAAGCTATAAAGCTACAACAATCACCTGAAATACTCATCACTCACTGACCTGTCTAAAACAGAAAGCTATAAAGCTACAACAATCACCTGAAATACTCATCACTCACTGACCTGTCTAAAACAGAAAGCTATAAAGCTACAACTATCACCTGAAATACTCACTGACCTGTCTACAATATAAAGCTATAAAGCTACAACATTCACCTGAAATACTCATCACTCACTGACCTGTCTAAAACAGAAAGCTATAAAGCTACAACAATCACCTGAAATACTCACTGACCTGTCTAAAACATGAAGCTATAAAGCTACAACTATCACCTGAAATACTCACTGACCTGTCTAAAACATGAAGCTATAACATTCACCTGAAATACTCATCACTCACTGACCTGACTAAAACAGAAAGCTATAAAGCTACAACAATCACCTGAAATACTCATCACTCACTGACCTGTCTAAAACAGAAAGCTATAAAGCTACAACAATCACCTGAAATACTCATCGCTCACTGACCTGTCTAAAACATTGAACTCTTGAGAAGTGGAAAATAAGCCAGATCTGTAAAATACTGTTATAATGAGGGCTATTAGACTAAAATATCTGGGACATATTGAGAGAATGTCAGATGACAGAGGTTAAAAACTGTACACAAGCAGTAGATCATGAGGCAAACCAAGAAGACAATGGAGAGATAATATTCAGACAGACATACAAATGATTTGGTGTCCCCAACTGGAAAGAGAAGGTCCACCAGAGAGATGAATGGAGGTGGATGATTTCTGCAGCAATGAACTTCAAGTGGTCAGAATGAAGAAATTGAAGTAGTAGCAGTAAAATAAGCCAGATCCGTAAAATAAGCCAGATCTGTAAAACCGAAGGATGTGTACACTGACCTGTCTAAAACATTCCACTCTTGCGTTGCTAGGGTTCCAGTTCTGGTACTCGCTGTGGTCTGATAACTTTGGCAGTGACAACAGGAAACATAAATTGCTGGAAAATAATGCAGCAAGAAAGGCGTGTTAAACTGCAACTTTTTTATAATAACCTGTTCATAGGGGGTCTTCGTAGCAAACTGGTCAAGCCATTGCTCTTGCACACTGAAAGTTGTAAGTTTGTTTTATGGCTGCGTTGTTAAGTTGATGAGAGAAATTTTAATGGAGACCCCTAGGGATCATCACTGGAGCTACAGAGTTAGTACTTTGTGTGACATTAGTGGAGAGGGAACCCAGCCCTATGGGATAAAACACAGTGCAATGTAGTTTATGCTGGTGACTTGTAACATTCTGCAAACAAATATTCCAGATCTGTAAAACAAATGTGCATACCAAACTAAAGTCCAGACGTGTAAAAAGAACCAGAACTTTCGCCAGTGATCATGAAGAAGAAGAAGAACCTGAAGAGGCCGGTGACAATGACCACTAAGCAATCATGCCAATAGCTGTGACTCCCTCTGGATACTACTTTACTACTTGTAGCCTGCAAGAAGTTTTGTGGTGCAATTTGAGAAATTCTGTGTAATGTAGCTAGCTAACCCTTACGAGGCTCATACTAAGACCGTCCCCATCTTAAAAGTAAGTAAGTTTTCACGCCATCAGACGTATAGGGCATATAGGGCTAGACCTATATTTTTATAGACCAATCGGCACAAGATGGGTGATGTGGTCAGCATCATGCCGGCCGCCTTTACTTTCCCGGGACTGCACCCGGTACCCACTGAAGGCTGGGTCGACCTGGGAGCCAAGGTCATTTTTTAAAAAAGTCCGGCTCCGCCAAGGAGCAAACCCACGACCTTCCGATCCGCGACGAGTGTCTAGCCGCTCAGGCGACTCCCCATCCCAATCTTATTCACAACAATCTTTAATTCTTTCCTCCAAGAGATTTTTCCAATTATACCTGTATTTCTTCAACCCTGTGGGTTCTAATGTAGATGATATACATACAAATGATGTCCCAATGCAAATGATGCCCCGATGCAAATGATGCCCCAATGCAAATGATGTCCCGATGCAAATGATGCCCCGATGCAAATGATGTTCCAATGCAAATGATGCCCCGATGCAAATGATGTCCCAATGCAAATGATGCCCCGATGCAAATGATGCCCCAATGCAAATGATGCCCCGATGCAAATGATGTTCCAATGCAAATGATGTTCCAATGCAAATGATGTTCCATTGCAAATGATGTCTCAATGCAAATGATGTCCCAATGCAAATGATGTCCCAATGCAAATGATGTTCCAATGCAAATGATGTTCCATTGCAAATGATGTCCCAATGCAAATGATGCCCCGATGCAAATGATGTTCCATTGCAAATGATGTCTCAATGCAAATGATGCCCCGATGCAAATGATGTCCCAATGCAAATGATGTTCCAATGCAAATGATGTTCCAATGCAAATGATGTTCCAATGCAAATGATGTTCCAATGCAAATGATGTTCGAATGCAAATGATGTTCGAATGCAAATGATGTTCCATTGCAAATGATGTTCGAATGCAAATGATGTTCCAATGCAAATGATGTCCCAATGCAAATGATGTCCCAATGCAAATGATGCCCCGATGCAAATGATGTTCCAATGCAAAGGAGCAAACCCACGACCTTCCGATCCGCGACGAGTGTCTAGCCGCTCAGGCGACTCCCCATCCCAATCTTATTCACAACAATCTTTAATTCTTTCCTCCAAGAGATTTTTCCAATTATACCTGTATTTCTTCAACCCTGTGGGTTCTAATGTAGATGATATACATACAAATGATGTCCCAATGCAAATGATGCCCCGATGCAAATGATGCCCCAATGCAAATGATGTCCCGATGCAAATGATGCCCCGATGCAAATGATGTTCCAATGCAAATGATGCCCCGATGCAAATGATGTCCCAATGCAAATGATGCCCCGATGCAAATGATGCCCCAATGCAAATGATGCCCCGATGCAAATGATGTTCCAATGCAAATGATGTTCCAATGCAAATGATGTTCCATTGCAAATGATGTCTCAATGCAAATGATGCCCCGATGCAAATGATGTCCCAATGCAAATGATGTTCCATTGCAAATGATGTCCCAATGCAAATGATGCCCCGATGCAAATGATGTCCCAATGCAAATGATGTTCCATTGCAAATGATGTCTCAATGCAAATGATGCCCCGATGCAAATGATGTCCCAATGCAAATGATGTTCCAATGCAAATGATGTTCCAATGCAAATGATGTTCCAATGCAAATGATGTTCCATTGCAAATGATGTTCCATTGCAAATGATGCCCCGATGCAAATGATGTCCCAATGCAAATGATGTTCCAATGCAAATGATGTTCCAATGCAAATGATGTTCCAATGCAAATGATGCCCCGATGCAAATGATGTTCCAATGCAAATGATGTTCCAATGCAAATGATGTTCCAATGCAAATGATGTTCGAATGCAAATGATGTTCGAATGCAAATGATGTTCCATTGCAAATGATGTTCGAATGCAAATGATGTTCCATTGCAAATGATATCCCAATGCAAATGATGCCCCGATGCAAATGATGCCCCGATGCAAATGATGCCCCGATGCAAATGATGTCCCGATGCAAATGAAGTTCCAATGCAAATGATGCCTCGATGCAAATGATGTTCCAATGCAAATGATGTCCCAATGCAAATGATGTCCCAATGCAAATGATGCCCCGATGCAAATGATGTTCCAATGCAAATGATGTCTGAATGCAATTGATGTCCCGATGCAAGTGATACACTAATGAAATGATGTTTCAATGCAAATTATGTACAAACCTGTACTCTTCCTTGCTGCCACACAGAGCCTCTAGGGTGTTCAAACATTTGACCACCTCATCAACTGTGGTCTCATAATTCTGCATCACATTCGGCTCAGACTTGATGCACAGAAGCTCCAGATATTTATGCTTTAGGATAATGTACTGGAACTTTTTACTGCAGACACAAATAACAACCTTCACTGTGTATACAGACTAGTTCCCCTTCATTTTATATAGTAACAGCACCACTTACAGCTATTTCAAGGCAGTAACTTCCAACATATCTTGTGCAATATATCCTTGTCATTGAGAGTTAGAATAAGAATTCTTGCTTGCTACATACATCCACTTTTAACATATGGCTGTGAATCCTAGACAATCGGTAGGTAGGCCAAACAGTTTTTGGAGGCCTCGGAGATGTGGTTTTACAGAAGAATGCTTAGAATACCTTGGACAGCCAAAAAGAGCAACCAAGAGGTTTTGAAAGAGGCAGGAGCCCGAAGACAACTTATCACAGACATCAGAAGGAGACAGTCATCATTTTTCGGCCATGTTATGAGAAGAGGGAAAATAGAACATGTTGTGACCACTAATAAGATATGTGGAAGGAGAGACAGAGGAAGATAAGGAGAGAAGATGCTTGACAGTCTTCTTGCATGGCATGGAGGTATGTCGGCACATGAACTGATACATGCTGCAGGAGATCGTGGATTATGGAGAGGCATGATCGCCCACGCCAGTCAGCAAGGCACCTGATGATGATGATCTTCTAACATGGAATACAGGGATTAGACTATCCCAGTTAGACAATTTCTAACAAATGGGCAAAGTAATTATTAAAATAGGCTGAATTTTGCAATGAGACATAGATTATTATGTGCAGAAATGAATACACTTTTATATAGTGTTAAAAATTAAAATTCCACACTTCTGAAAAAAATTAGTAAGTTTAGGGGGTTTAACATGTCCTAAAAACGTGAATTGTTACTAACTGGTGACAATGTGAAATTTGATGTGTAAATAATGTGGGCACAGACAATACACTGCACAATTTATTGCTAGGCATATTTCGCTGTAGCTCGTCAGGTGTATTACTACAGAGCTACATCAATAAATAACGATACACAGTAATATTTATTATTCTGTTTCTTCTTCTTTATCCACTAGCTGTAAGCTCTGGTGGAAAGTCCTGATTGTTCACTCATTTGGACTTTGGCTTTGTGCCAGGGCCTTGAGTTTTGGGTGTACATCTGTTTTACTGTCTTATTTGTGTTCCGCTGGATGTTCTTTGCCACTCAGGCAGATGCACTTTGAAGGAAGTCTCCAATTAGTTGACTCCTACTACATCTCTGTTGGGGAAACAGGGGGTCTATTCTTGTTTTCTCCACAATGGGGCCCTGGAACCCACATAGGGAGGAATTTATCCAGTATTTGTGCTTTTTTTTTAAATTTTGATGTAACTGTGTAGTAGTAGCACACCTGACGAGATACAGCGAAACATGTAAAAGTAAAGAAAAGGTCCCTTTTCCACGCCTTTAGGCATATAATGCTAGACCTATAATTTTAAAGACTAATCGGCACAAGATGGCTGATGTGGTCCTCATCATGCTGGCCGGCATTACCTCCCAGCACTGCACCCGGTACCCACTCAAGGCTGGGTCGACCTGGGAGTCAAGGTAATGTTTTTTAAAAGTCCGGCTCTGCCAGGGAGCAAACCCACGACCTTCCGATCTGCACGTGAGCGTCTAGCCGCTACGCCACGGTGACTCCCAGCGAAACATGTCTGGCAAAAAATTGTGCCATGTATTGTGTCTAAAGTTTTTTTAAATTCACTACAGAAAAACACTGTTTAAAAAAACTTGATCTTATTGGGAAAAGAATGGCAAATGCTTGAACTGTGACTCTCAGATTATTCCAGCCTTTTAAAAAGACTGTGGTCTCTCAGGTCATTTGTTTATTAATTATCAGCCTTCATATCTTCTGAAAAATGTTATGGATATGTGTGTGTATACACACACACATACACACACATATATATATACATACATACACACATAATCAATTTCTTAGTGACCTCGAGGTGAAAGTATTAAAATGTAAAATGTTTATTTGAAAAGCCATATGCTGATGTGAAATAAAACTCATTACCTGTTGAATGCCTCGATAGTTATCAACGGCTGAATGAAGTCAATGACATCATCCCACTGGCCGTCCAAGATCAGTTGTCTCAGAAAAAGCATATCATCAGAGAAGATCCCATTGATAATCCCAGTCTCTCGCTCCAAGGATAACATGGAGATGTTAAGTGTTCTGTTCTGCAAAAACTCGGCAATGAGTTTAACCACATCCACTTCATTGACTAAGAGGTTGCCAGGCGGCATTTTACTGAGTTACACGGAGCCAAAATTTATATTTGAACAGTTATCATGAGTTACTTGGAACTATTCAATCGTGGATTGGCTGAGACAGTAACATCATTAGAAACCTGCAAAACAGAAATGAAAGTATTTTCTCACAGAATTTCTAAGACAAACTTTATATCTGTAATAAAATTAGACTTCTTCTTCTTCTCGTTCACGGGTTTTAAACTCTGATGGAAAGTTCTGGTTGTTCATCCACTTCTGGACTTTAGTCCTATTCCAGAACCTGAGTGTTGCGTGCACATCCTTTTAAACAGATCTGACTTATCTGTATCTACACTGTTGGTTCCTTGCATCTCAGGCAGATGTGCTCCAACTTCAGAGGAAGCTCCCAATTAGTTGACTCTTACACCACCCTTTTCGGTAGATGGGTCTATTCTTGTTTTCCTCACAATGGGGACCCAGAATCCACACAAGGAAATAAAACTAGTGATCTTTTTCTTCTTCTGTCCTACTGTTTATGCCATAAAGCATCACAGAGATAAGCTACATGCTGTTTCCCTCTTGTGCTACTTGTGTAGCTTGTGTTTATGTTATACTGCATTTTTGTAGTGTCTCATTTACTCCCTCCATCCACTTCTTTCTTTGTCTACCTCTTGACATGCTGTTCTCATGTAGTACACTCTAGCTGCTGGCTGATTTAGTTTTTTCTGACCAGAGGACAAAACTATTTCTTATCTGACGTTCTATGAAATCATTTACTAGAACTGTGTCTACCACTACTGTCTTTAGTTCTTTTTTTTTGGGGTGACTGCCTCTTCTTGTTTTCTCCCGCCTCATTTCTTATAACATCACATTTCGCACGTTGTAATTTTACATTTATGACTGTCCATGTCTAGCACTGAATAGTTGGTATGAATAGCACATTTATCAGCTGCATTTGTGTGTGTGTGGGAAAGTTGATATTTGGATGTCTCAAAATTATGCTCTTCAGTAATTTACGATCTTGGCCTAATGTACTGTCAAGTCTGGATAAGTAGAAGTCGCAGGGACCTAAGAAAATGCTTCAACTTATCAGGATTTCTACTTATCCAGACAGCACACACAATAGAGAAAATTGCCCGGGACTAAGCTGGTCATGTCGACTTGACTGTATTCACTTTTCAATGAGTAGAATGCTGGCCTGCCAGCTTTGCAGTAAGAGATTTGAATCCATACTGAGACACAACCTGGTCTCACAGATCAACTCAGTCTGAAGGGAATATCAGGACATGTTCTGGGAAGTAAAGGTGACCAGAGGCTATGGATGCTCACCTGCTGGTCCAAAGGTCTAGGGTTCAAATCCACAGCGAGTGAGAATTTATTTTTTAAAATTTGACCTTGGTTTCCAGGTTGACCCATCCCGAAATGGGTACCTGATAATGTCTTGAGAAGTTGAAGTAAACGCAGCTGGCATGAAGGTGACCACATATCCTGTGAGAGCCAATAGGTATATACAAATATAGCTTTATGTTAGCACTATATGATGATTGATGCACCTTAGGTGTGACAAGGGTCTTTCACTTACTTACCTCTACTGTACATAATATTAACATATTGTGTTGTCAAAATCGGATACAAAGATATGATCTTAAAAATGCTTACTATATTTAACTATTATAATAGATAAGTGGCATCTCAGTATACATCTGCTTTCTAATAAGTCCAACCAGGCATATATCCTGTTTAGACGCCCAAAATATTGTTTGAAAAAAAAAACTCACAAGCTAGAACTTGTATGAGTCAAAATGAGTCACAACACAAATGTCTGCCAAATGAATTAATATTAAAAACTTTGCAGAAAGCAGCAACAAAGTCAAAACAATTATGCCTGAAAATTATTTCGTAAAATTTTTATTGAGAAGGTAGAAGCAAAGTTATTTAAACAGATGTGTAGTAAAAGTCAAACCTGTTGAGCAATAGTCAAACCTGTTGAGCAATCAACCAGGTCAAAGTAGGAAAAAGAAACACACACACCAGAATTTCAGATTCGTGAGGTTTTCCTGGAAACGGACTAGCTTCTGGCTCTCCTCAGAACTTCTACCCCGGCCAAACAAATACCCTAACAGGGCCTCAGTCCTATGAAAAATGCGGCCCTCTGGGGACAAACACATCGCGGCAAAACTAGGATTGCTTGACAATGTCACGACACGCAACACTGCAGATGATAGTAGCAGACGATAATAGCAACCGTTGACAATTTCCAGCGTTTCTGCAGAGGATACTAGCTACCATTGACAATTTCGAGACATGCAACAATACACACGATAACAGCAACATGGTGGGGAGACCACACGATCCGACGCAGATTAGCGATAGTGTTCTTCCAATTAAACTCACCGCCCAGCGTATTCCCCGCGCCGCACGTAGCTGCGCGGATGGGGATCTAACTAGATGCCTGGGACTCATGAGCAAATAAATTGGAGGAAGTTGCAGGAGATACGGTAGCTGACTGAGTCCCTGTTAAGGTATTTATTTGGCCACCATAATGCCGGGATAGAAGTTCAGAGGAGAGCCCAACTTCCAAACAATTACATCTCCTCCTTTCTCAGCAACAGTCCTAAGAGACAAAGTCTTCTCAAGGTAAAGTGAGGTTGAATTTTCATTTATTTCATCCAATCTTAATCACTTTGTATAATTTTAGTGTTAGGCAGTGTATGTTATGTTATACAACCCCATCAATAAAATATGACAATAAGGAGTCCCCACAGGACAGGATTTATAATTTTCCCGTTATTTCATATAAGTAAAGGCTATATTTCTGTTTCGTATATAGAATACTAAGATACCGCTGTATTATTGTTATTTAGAACTGAGGACAGACAGGTTACAACAAGGTTCTCATACATCATCATCACTCTGTTAACGATGCACTGGACGAAACCATTTTCACTCACCATTTAAGAACCATGTCATCTTTTGAGAAGAGGAGAGTCGAGCGTGAGCGATCGTTAACACCGAAATCATGCACAAAATAATTATCCAGCGAGGAACTTTGAAAACATTGAATTGACTTTCAACTTGAACATCGTTTTCACAACAATGTTAATGTTGTTAAAATAAAAATAAATATTCACAATAATTAATTAATCTGTGATTACGACAGTCATGTTAGTCTGCACCAAAATAGATCTACTAAAACGAATGCTCACTTACTCAACTACAGAAAGGTGCAAGCGGCTTGCCTAAAACGATTTCAGGCAGGTAGATAAAAGAAAAAAAAAGTGTATGAGTCAGAATATATGATTTCATTGGAAATGGAGACGGCTTGTTTTCGGCTGCTTGCCCCGGAAGTGAAACCCTTGGCGATTATGAAATGCATTTGCATAACTTATGAAGTCTGTCGATATCTTCTTCTTGTGCCCGGTCTGAAGCAGGCGTTGACGACTAAACACATTTATTCGCTGCTCTCTCTCTCTCTCTCTCTCTCTCTCTCTCTCTCTCTCTCTCTCTCTCTCTCTCTCTCATATAGTAAATATATATATATATATATATATATATATATATATATATATATATATATATATATATATATATATATATATATATATATATATATATATAGCGTTTTTTGTTCTCTACCCAGTACCAGTTATTTTTAGGCATAACTTTTCAGTACTGAGGTAATAGGTAATAGACGAAAAAAGATGCAGTTTCGTCCTTTATAGGATGAAATTTTTTTTGTTTTTTGAAGCCCCACCCTGGCTTTTGCCAGGGGCCGCAATATAGGCAGGCCATAAATATGTCCAGTTGTCTGAACGCGGTTTCTGAGACCTTTCCACGGTGATCCTCATCCACATGGTGGCACTTTGTGTCATCGGGTGTTTATCGCTTGTGTGATGTCCTGTGGGGTAGAAAGTCAGTCAGTCAGTCAGTCAGGTAATAGGTTGTTTTTAGGAAGCACCGGCACCTTTTTGTCTAGAGTGAAAAAGCCCCATATATACACACAAAGTGTGTATGTGTGCGTGCGAGTGTGTGTGATACCATAACAACCTATTTTATGCCTACGACACCGTCTTGATAACGACAAGTCAGAAAGAACGTCATCAATTGATAGATGTGGTGTTGGTAGAAAGTGATAAAACTTGAATAATGGGAAAAAGAAGTATTGGTAATAAACAAAAAAAAAAAGAATATTTCCCTAAATGCATAATAAATATCAGAGGGGTGATTTCAGGACAAGTACAGCAGTTAAAGTATCTATCACACGGGTAACATCCAACGGAGGACTATCACAGAGATAAAGAAGTGAATAAGACAGGTTAAAACAGCATTTTATAAAATGAATATTGTATGGAAAAAAAAATTCACATCACTGGATGTTAGAAATTATTCATCATCATCATGTAGCAGGTAGTTTGCAGACCGTCGCTCTCATCACGGTCTGCCTGAAAGAAACTCGGTCTCTCGCCAGTTCTCCTGCCTCATGTACTCTCATACTCAAGGAGTCACTTAAATGCTGTGCCCATCTTCGTGTCGGTCGGCCCCTGCCCCTCCTTCCCGGTACCATGCCTTCTGCTATAATTTTTTCCAATCCGTCGTGGCGCTTGATATAACGAAAATATTTCAGCTTCCGAGACAGGATGCTGTTTATTAGCCAATCTTCCTTGATGTTCAGATCTTTCAAGATGTCAGTATTTCTCCTCTTCTTTGTCCAGGATATTCTGAGAATCTTGGTAATATTATAAAAATTAATAAGCAAGCTAATTTGTCTATTTCCCAGAGATGTGGGTTTCAAGAAGAATCATTTGAATTCCCTGGACAGCTAAAATGTGCAAACCCAGTTTTGAAAGAGGTGAGGGCTCGAAGACTGCTTTTCACAAATCTCTTTGTTGTGTATGTTGATGTCACACCCAGGTTCTCTTTAGTTTGCTACAGAAGGAGTCAATTGAAGAATATAGACGAGGAGAAAGAGGGTCGTGTCGATAATGGTGATGATGATAGTCTCTCATGCTTGGTTCATACTTCTCACGTCACTGATGCTTGTATGATAAAATGCCCTGAAACCATTCTTTGTTTTCGATACTGTCTTTATTGTGATACCTCAGCAATGTAACAAACAACATTAATAATATTCTGAATGGCGTTGTGTTCGATCTATGGTTACATACTCGTGAAGTCGCGCTGTGTTCTTTATCTCTAGTTACTTTGTTAACTGGTGTCTGTAACTGCCACTTGGCATCTAGTGCTGTCTGGTATTAACCGTTTGATCGTCGACACAACATCCTAGTAATGTTTCTGTCTATTGTGTCTCTGTTAACCATGGACTCATGTATCTTGTGTTTTGTCTCTGTAGTTTGATATGTCGTTTCGTGTCTCCTCTCTGGTGTCTGAGGCTTCATGTGACTGGTTCCTCTGCTTCTAAGTCTCAGTTTCTGAAAGGTCCGTCTGTGAGGGTCAATGTTACTAGTCCCTCATTTTCTAAGTCTTGTAGACTGAAGAATTAAGATTCTCATCTTTGAGGGTCTATATTACTAGTCCTTCCTATCCCAAGTCTCGATGACTGAAAGTTGAAGATTCTTCCTAACATATAAGGGTCATGTTACTAGCTCGTCCTCTTCCAAGTCTAAGCGACTGAAGATTGCTCAAGTCGTTTCTTACCCACTAATTATACTGGAATGCTGGAATGCGTGCTATGTTTTTTTCTACTCACTACTACTTCTGAAATATTCCAATACGACTGAACCTGTTCACTGTCTTAGTTCTCGTGTGAGTTTTTCTAATTGCGTCTCGACTGCATCAGATATTTCTACACCTAAATAAACTAATATAATTGATAGTTGGCCTTCCAGAAAGCGAGTGTTTCTACGATCTCTTTGACAGGGCACGTCAAAAAATTACATCAGATGCTATTTGTATAACAAGGTTACTCATTTACATGCAAAATATCAAAATATCAAACTGCCAATAAATAAGTGATGGTTCTGGAAAGGGGATGTCAAGGTTGCTAAGACCTGTTGATTTCAGTCCTTTTAACTAATACGCAATATCCTACCTCCTGACAAACAAGTAATGACGTTTCCCTATTACAAAACACAAAGAGGCAGCCATTATATGTTGGTAATTTTATCAGAAGGAGACTGGAACAAGGTGTGATCACTGTAAAGAAGTTAGTTGCGTATCCTTTACAGGACTTTGCAGAACCAACCCTAGCATTTTTGACTGTTGTGGGTTTTGTAAACAAATTTTACGTACAGTAGCTTGCCATTGCTTTCTGAACGGCCAGCTCTCGGTACCACTGTAAAGACCTGTGAAAAAAAGAGATAGAGGAAAACAAAACGAAACGATAATTGGCAGCTTTTTATTATGGCATGGAAAATTCAGCGCAGGAGTTAACGCAAGATGTTGAAGATTACAAATTGTGGAGAGTCATGATCGCCCGCGCCAGGCGGCAATGCACTTTATATCCCGCACATAACCTAGTCACAATTATAACCTAAAGCTCCTCCTTAGGGGATGCGGATGCTCGTTGAACGTGACGATTTTTTTTTCGGAAAGCAAACCAAACCAGTTATACATTAAATGTCGCCTTAACGGTATTATGGGTCGCGGGTAATCCAATATTCCCCTACAACTCACAGGAATTACATGTAAATGGTCAGTAATATTAAACTTTTATTTTTTTTTTTTTATGGCACTTTAACAAAACTGGCGTTTAAGCCTAAACACGGATTAGATGGCACGGTATGAAATTACTATGAACTTTTTTTTATCACCCGTTACTTAACATTGACATTCATGTTAAGACTTCGTCGCTGGACGAGACAGTATTTAGGTCTGTCTCCTTTGATCGCATCAACACCGCAGGAGTGCTTGTCAGGGCTACTTGGTGGCTAGCAATACTAGGCCATTTTATATGGCACAGATGACCTAGTCACAATTATAACCAAAAGTTCCCTCTTAGGATACTGATTGAACGTGACGATTTTTTTTTCTCAAAGCAAGCCGAACCAAAAGAACAGATGAAAGGTCCGCTTTATCTGGCAACCTCCTCATGACGGTGCCGGTACCCACTGGGCGCGGGAGAGGAACAGCTCTACTGCCTCCCTGATAAGCATGTCGTAACAATCGATTTATTACGTGTTGTTCCTTCGAAGTCGGAATGCAACTGTCTTAGAGGTGTGAAGCTGTCATTCTGAGTACAAACAAGCCAAATCTGTAAAACTGATGTGCACACGAAAATCAAGTCCTGGAACAAGCTCAAAGTTTAGAAGCGGACGAACCACCAAAACTTCCCGTCAAATTTTAGAGCACGTGAATGCTAAGAAGAAGAAAAGGATGGATTTCGGGCAATACATTTTATCAAACTGTTTATTAAATACCGAGTTTATTTACATGTATCTTTATGCAAAACAACAATGAGAAGGAGACAAACAAAGTTCTTTGGTCATGTGCTGAGAAAATGAGCACTAGAGAATATCGTGAAGACGAGAAAGATCACTGGTAGAAGAGGTAGAGGCAGACCAAGAGAAATGATGGCGGATGGCTTAAGACAGTGGCATGGAGAAATATCATCAGTGAAATTTATATAGAACAGGAAAGACCGAGATCTGTGCAAATGCATGAACGCCTACGTCAGCTGGCAAGGCACTTGATGATGATGATGATCTTTATGTATACAATTAATATGCATGTTAAAAAACAGGGTAAGACCGCATCTATAAATAACAGATTAATAAACGTTGACAATATACGGAATCTCTAAAGATTCAACCGCCCAAATAAAAAATTTCAAAAACGCAGGTCAATAAATAATGAGTAAGATTCTACACACAAATGGGGATTTTGGACCCAGCTCAACGATGTCATGTGGATGCAGGATATAATATGGTAGTTCTGGTCAACGATGTCATGTGGATGCAGGATATAATGTGGTAGTTCTGGTCAACGATGTCATGTGGATCAGGATATATGTGTAGTTCCTGGTCAACGATGTCATGTGGATGCAGGATATAATGTGGTAGTTCTGGTCAACGATGTCATGTGGATGCAGGATATAATGTGATAGCTCTGGTCAACGATGTCATGTGGATGCAGGATATAATGTGGTAGCTATGGTCAACGATGTCATGTGGATGCAGGATATAATATGGTAGCTATGGCCAACGATGTCATGTGGATGCAGGATATAATATGGTAGCTATGGTCAACGATGTCACGTAGATGCAGGATATAATGTGGTAGTTCTGGTCAACGATGTCATGTGGATGCAGGATATAATGTGGTAGTTCTGGTCAACGATGTCATGTGGATGCAGGATATAATGTGGTAGTTCTGGTCAACGATGTCACGTGGATGCAGGATATAATGTGGTAGTTCTGGTCAACGATGTCATGTGGATGCAGGATATAATGTGATAGCTCTGGTCAACGATGTCATTTGGATGCAGGATGTAATGTGATAGCTCTGGTCAACGATGTCATTTGGATGCAGGATGTAATGTGATAGCTCTGGTCAACGATGTCATGTGAATGCAGGATATAATATGGTAGCTATGGTCAACGATGTCATGTGGATGCAGGATATAATATGGTAGCTATGGTCAACGATGTCATGTGGATGCAGGATATAATGTGGTAGTTCTGGTCAACGCCGTCTCTAATTGTGCCTAACAACTAAATAATCCACTTTTTGAAAGGAATCCCTCGGAAACTGGTTACTGAAAGCCCTTTCCATGTGTTGCATCGTGTGACATTTTAATGTGCTTACGAAGTTCTGTGTTTTGAATGTATTCGTATTACAAATAGACAAGCGGATATTGTGAAGTGGATATACACGATATTGCTTTCATACTGACTGTGTATAAATAGTGCAACTACACTGTGAATAAATAGTGTCAAGATATTTCGGAGCTCTGGGTAAGTAGGTGAGAATTATATTTAATTTACTAACTAACCTTTCACAGAAAGTCACTCTTTGCCTCTTTACTAATTGTTGACTAACAGTATAATTATATGTTATAGAAGTAAACTAATAAAATTAATCCTCAACTTGTTGTTTTATGCTTCACAAACACTGGCTGTAAACTCTGGCAGAAACTTTTGGTTGTTCATCTACTTCTTATGCATATTTGCAGTTGTACGGTCTGTGTTAATTTTTGTAAATTGGCTTTTGCTTTGCGAACAATTGCCTGTAAACTCTGGCAGAAACTTCTGTTTGTTCATCTAATTCTGGGCCTTAGTCTTGTTCCAGACACTGTTTTGAACAACGAGATCCGGTATCTATATGGGGAATTTTTGTGTTTGATATGTGTATGCTGCATAGCATTTGCAGTTATATGGTCTTTTTTTAAATTTGCTTTAATTACCTTTAAAATAATATACCATTTATTATACTTATACGCGTTGTTGCATGCAGTAATCAGAACTATGTGTGACGTATTTTTAAACAGTTACCAAAAAATTTGCAGTGATAAGGAATTGATTTCATTCAACAAGATGAAACTGGACAAATTTGTTTGTGCTGTGTGTACCTTGAGGATAAATATTTAGTAGTGCTAGAAGTACTGTTAAGAAAACTGCTCTGGGTGACAAGTTATTGCACATATCAATTTCATATTGACTGTGCTTGTTTACTAATTTTTAAATAACAGTATAATTATATATTGTAGTAGTGTACTAATAGTAATAATAACCATCAATCATTTATATTTATGTTATATATGCCATGTGTATGTTTCACAGCAGTATTTCTGATATTTCTTTACTTTTGCTGGAATAACTTTCAGTTTATATCCAAACGTTTTTGATGTTTATGTTCATGTTGACTGTAGCAAAAGCATTTTTGTTTGTAAGAGGCTTTATTGTTATATTTAAATAGCACACTTATTTACCTTAAAAATGACGTATAGTTCTATAAAATATGTCGAAAATTAATGAAACTAGTTTAATTTGTGTATAAATCTCCTAGATAAAAACTGTGGACGCAGAGGGACTCCATTCTTGCACAAGAACGGGAATCCCCGTTGACCTGTTTGGCCTATAAATAGAGAAGGCCGTGGTTCTGGTCAACGATGTAATGTGGATGCAGGATGTAATGTGGTAGTTCTGGTTAATGATGGCATGTGGATGCAGGATATAATGTGGTAGTTCTGGTTAATGAAATCATGTGGATGCAGGATATAATGTGGTAGTTCTTGTCAATGATATCATGTGGATGCAGGATATAATGTGGTAGTTCTTGTCAATGATATCATGTGGATGCAGGATATAATGTGGTAGTTCTTGTCAATGATATCATGTGGATGCAGGATGTAATGTGGTAGTTCTGGTCAATGATGACACGTGGATGCAGGATATAATGTGGTAGTTCTTGTCAATGATATCATGTGGATGCAGGATGTAATGTGGTAGTTCTGGTCAATGATGACACGTGGATGCAGGATATAATGTGGTAGTTCTGGTCAATGATGACATGTGGATGCAGGATATATTGTGGTAGTTCTGGTCAACGATGACACGTGGATGCAGGATATATTGTGGTAGTTCTGGTCAACGATGACACGTGGATGCAGACAATAATATGGTAGTTCTGGTCAACGTTGTCACGTGGATGCAGGATATAATTTGATAGCTCTGGTAAAGATGTCTTGTGGATGCAAGATATAATGTGGTAGTTCTGGTTTTTTTAGTTCACTCGTTTGTAGTCGTCAGGCTTTGGTCAACCACTGAATACATTTGGCACCACTTATTTCAAATGTTGTTATCTGTTAAAGATAAATACTGAACTGTTAAATACATACTCACATGTATACGTAAACACAAACACCACACACACACACACACACACACATATATATATATATATATATATATATATATATATATATATATATATATATATATATATATACATAGATCAAATACACGTAATACGTAATTATTACATTTACCTACCTACCTACCTACCTACCTACCTACCTACCTACCTACCTACCTACCTACCTACCTACCTACCTACCTACCTACCTACCTGTCTGCCTCCGTACATACATACATACATACATACATACATACATACATACATACATACATACATACATACATACATACATACATACATACATACATACATACATACATACATACATACATACATACATACATACATACATACATACATACATACATATATACATACATACATACACACATACATACATGCGTGCATGCGTGCATACGTGCATACGTACGCACGCACGGACGCACGGACGCACGTACGCACGTACGTACGCACGTATGTACGTCATTCTGTCTGTCTGTCTGTCTGTCTGTCTGTCTGTCTGTCTGTCTGTCTGTCTGTCTGTCTGTCTGTCTGTCTGTCTGTCTGTCTCTGTGTGTGTGTGTGTGTGTGTGTGTGTGTGTGTGTGTATTAGGGCTGTACCGAATGGTGATTTTCACTATTCAGCCGAATACGAATAGCTGGACCAACTATTCGGCCGAATACGAATACGAATAGTGAATCATCATCATCATGTGCTTTGCCGGCTGGCATGGGCGATTATGTCTCGCCACAATCTGCGATCTCCTGCAGCACGTATTAGTTCGTGTGCTGACACACCTCCATGAAAAACCTTCTTTCCATGTTGTCAGCATTAGGCCAGCTTTTTGTCTCACTGAAGGTATTTCCAGCTGTACTAAACAGGAAAATACGACAAATACAGAGAGTCAAGATGAAAACCCGCAAGGCGAAACATCAAAAACAAAAATAAAGCCGACGAAGAAAACAATGCCGTCATTACAAGTCGCCCCCCCCCCCGCGAGCTCACGAAACCAGACGCCGGGCGGCCAACGCCAGAAGATCAAACAACAAAGACAATCAAGAAACAGAACGTCGATCAAAACATTCAGCCGCTGCCTTTTCCACAAGACGACGAAAGAACAGATACGACACCCATAAATGATGACGAACTCCCGTTACTTCAAAGAATCAACGAAGAGGACACTCCACTCAAAGAAATCAAGCCGACAACACTAAAACACTTGCTTTTCTGCCCTCTTACATTTTTAAGTGTTGCATTTTGTTTCTACACCTAAAAACACTATACTACTCGCAACACAATGCAAGATGGAAATAAAGGGGCTCTAACTTGGTACGCTCGTAGGTGGTGCACAAAAGATAACGCTTCACAGTATAAACCAAGGTGGAAAGTCTTGATGTTTTTTTTTTTTCCACCAGTCCAGAAACGGTTGTGAGGTAACCACTATTCGTATTTCAGCCTGAACCCAACTATTTCGGCTCTGAATACCGAACTAGTTATAGGTCCACTATTCAGCCCGCGAGCGAATACGAAGCGAATATTCGGTACAGCCTAGTACAAATGCATGCATGTATGTATGTATGTATGTATGGTATGTATGTATGTATGTATGTATGTATGTATGTATGGTATGTATGTATGTATGTAGGTATGTATGTATGTATGTATGTATGTATGTATGTATTGTATGTATGTAGGTTATGTATGTATGTATGTATGTATGTTTATGTTATGTATGTATGTATTATGTATGTATGTATTATATGTATGTATGCATGTATGCTGCATGCATGCATGCATGCATGCATGCATGCATGCATGACTGCATGCATGCATGCATGCATGTATGTAATGTATGTATGTATGTATGTATGTATGTATGTATGTATGTATGTATGTATGTATGTATGTATGTATGTAATGTATGTATGTATGTATGTATGTATATGTATGTAGGTATGTAATGTATGTATGTATGTATGTATGTAATGTATGTATGTATGTATGTATGTATGTCTGTATGTATGTATGTATGTATTGTGTATGTAATGTATGTATGTATTGTATGTATGTATTATGTATGTATGTATGTATGTATGTATGAGGTATTGTATTGTCTTGTTATGTAATTACGTGTATGTATTTATGTATGTATGTAGTATGTATGTATGTATGATGTATGTATGTATGTATGTTGTATGTATGTATGGTATCTATGTATGTATGTACTGGTATGTATTATGTAGTATGTATGGGCATGCATGTTATGTATGTATGTATGTATGTATGTATGTATGTATGTATGTATGTATGTATGTATGTATGTATGTATGGTATGTATGTATGTATGTATGTATGTATGTATGTATGTTGATGTATGTATGTATGTTATGTATGTTATGTAGTTATGTATGTATGTGATGTGCGTATGTGCGTTTGTGTGTATGGTCCAAGTTTTTGTTTGTATCTGTTAAAAACTAACATAACATGTAGAATTTAAAAAAAAATTTACGTCACCCTAGATAGACAAGACGAGTAAGCACATAATACTATTTAGTATCTTAGAAATCTTCTCTTTCTTCTTCTTTCGCGTTCACCAGCTGTACACTACTGGCGGAAAAGTTCTTGGTTGCTCGTCCACGACTGAACTGCAAGTCCTAGCTCCAGAGCATGAGTGTTGTCGTTGTGCATCAGTTTTTTTACAGTATCTCATTCTCTTGAATACAGACTGTTGGTTCCTTGCCTCTCCGGCATGATGCACTCCGACTTCAAAGGAACTCCCCAATTAGTCCACCTCTTACGACCATGCGTTTTGGGGAGGCAGTGGGTCTAATTCTTGTTTCTCACCCGACAAGGGGCCCCGGAACGTACACGGGGGTACGTCTTAGAAATTATCAAAACCACATATTTCCCAGATTTACGGTATCTATCATGGAATCAAAGCAGAAGGGTTGCGGTATCCATAGTACGGAGCCAAAGGATTTACAATTTATGGTTTCTGGATTTAAAAAAAAAAAGATATGAATGGTTCACTGTTTGGTACTTAACGAGTTAAATGATGACTGACTGACTTTCTACCCCATCAGGACATCACACAAGCGATAAACACCCGATGACACAAAGTGCCACCATGTGAATGAGGATCACCGTGGAGAGGTCCCAGAAACCGCGTTCAGACAATTGGCCATATTTATGGCCTGCCTATATTGTGGCCCCTGGCAACAGCCAGGGTGGGGCTTCAAATAACAAAAAATTTCTTCATAAAAAGGACGAATAACCTATTGCTAGGTGGGCTGTAATGATGCAACAATTTAAATGGTGACTTAGAGGGTTGGTTAAGTCTGGTTACAACTCTCCTAGAACAGTGCTTCTCGATTGGACTTTATTATTAACTCATTAATTGTCATATTGTGTTATTATATGTCACATATGGCTCGAAGATTTATTTCTCCATTCCGTTACATCTTGTGCAATCACTTGACATTGTGATATCATTTATTTTTTAATAATTACGACTCATTTCATGTTGGAATCGCAGAATAGAAGGTTGCAAATTGTTGTTGTTGTTGTGTTGTTGTCGTTGGTAAAGATACGAAAAAAGATACGTAAAGAGACAAAAGAATGAATGAACGAACGAACGAAAAAACTTTATTGTTAAATTGTTAAGAATTGGGCACCCAGGCCCGTATAACATTCTGCCCTTAGAAGTCTCCTTCCATTCTTAAATCTTTTAATTCAGAAATCAAGTAATAGTAAACATTATCAATAAGGTTAGTTGCGTATCCTTCACAGGACATTGCAGAACCAACCCTAACAGTCCCTGGCTGTTTTCTAGGCAAATTTACATCCAGTAGTTTGCCATTGCTTTCTGGACGGTTGGCTTCTTTGATACCACTGTCGAAACCAACGCAAGGCACATGGCCCGCAGCTGGGATTAAACCCGGCATCCCGGCATTACGAAGCGTTCGCATCGACTTAGCCATAGAGCCGACAAACATTATCAATAGCATCACAATATTCATTACAAGCACTGAATGTCCACATTTCTAACTACAGTAAACTGTAGTAGTTGTAATAAGTCTATGGAAAGTGTGCGCTATTTCTAAAATATTTTTTATCTTCTATGTGGACATATAATCGGTGCTGTGATAATATTCGAACCGTTTCCGATTGTATGATAGGAGAAGAGATATTTACTTGTCTTTTTTCTAGAATCAATAGGCGAAATAAACATATAACTGACCGCTTTCATGTTAGAGCCATTCAACTCTCGATCGGTTCGCCATTTGATTCCTTCTTCAGAAACGTAGGTCTCGACTAATTTGCCATCTTCCAGGGTCACTGTGCACTGTTGAAGTAAAGTGTTTGGTAGAAAGTAATAATACTGGTAATACTAGCTGTCTATAAACAGATTTCTCCAAACTCACAAACCAATCATCGATGCAAGCAACCAAAAAGCTAACTATTCCTTAAATCAATCAACAATCAAATAAGCAAAGCAGCCTTCCTTATATTTACTTTACAACCACCTAACCAGCCATCTACCGAGTCAACCAACCAACTAACCAAAAAACAAGTCAACCAATTATTCACAGAACCACACAATTAAGCAGTTAATTAACCAGCCAATCAAACAGTCAACTAATAATTCACTAAATTAATAAACCAATAAACTAATCAGTTATTCAACCAACCAGACAGTCAACAATGATTAACGAAAATTATAATTTCTACTAACAATGAATCAACCAACCAGCTAACCAATAAAAGCATCAAATCAATAATTGTTGAAGCGGCCAACCATTAATCCAACAGCAAACATCACACAAATAACCTTCCAACCAACAACAACAGCAACAACAAATTCTCATTCATGCAACCACTGATCCATCTATCCATCCATTGACCCTTACCTTCCTTCCTGACTCCATTCATCCACGTATCTAACCATCTATCCACTAATCCAACTAATTAAGCAATCATTTAAACAATCACCCTCCATACACCAACCAACGCGCCCACACGCCCATCCATCCATCCATTTATTCATCCATCCATCCATCTACCCACTCATCATGTTAAACCACGAAGAATAACCCACTTTTGCCTTTGTCCATCAACGCCAGCAAAGTCGAATGGTTCTCCAAGTTTGTAAAAGTATTCCGTGGACACAATTCCATAATCCAAAAAGCACCTTCAATTTAAGAAACCAAGTATCAGTTATGCAGAAACCAGCTTAATCATGTTTGATTTTCAAGTTAAAAAAATCAACCCAAAAGACAAATTGTTACGCCTTGAAACATTATGGACTAAAAAGAATCGATTATACTGTCCCCTTCTGTCTGCTACGTTCTTCTTAGTCCATGCCGTGTGCTGTTGGTAGTCATGTCTATCCTAACATCCTGTCTCGCATTCTTTCAATTAGCTCTGACACAGATGATCCTCTATGCTATAATGTCAAACTGTCCAGCATCTTTTCTCTCAGTCTCCCTCTGCCTATTCTCCCCTCCATCTTTTCGATATGTACTTCCGTTTTCTTCTTCTCATCACATGATCAAAGAATGTAGATTGTCTCTTTCTAATGTGGGCAATCAGTTCTCTTCGTGTATTAGTTTCTTTCAAGACATCTTCCTTACAAAAAAATTTTCTTTCCAGAATATTCAAATTATTCGCCTATATAATACCTTTCTCCGCAGCTTTCAAATAAGTTTTCACTAATTTACCAACTGATATTACCGCGATCTAAACCCACTGCGAGCTGCGTGGATTTTTATCGTGGTATGGGACGTCGCAGGTCGACCCAACCTAGAATGGGCACCAGGATGGGCTGTCCTGGGAAAGTAAAGACAGCCGGCGTAATGCCGACCACATTACCCACCGAGTGCTGATGGTCTATAAAAATATGGACGCTCTTCCCATATTCCCGATACGCCTAAAGGCGTGAAAAGGGATCTTTACTTTTTTTTTTTTTTACTTTATATTAGTTAGGATTTATATAGCTTTTAAGAATTTTCTTTCTCATCTTAGTTGACAAAGAAAGATGCTACCGGTTTTCCTAAAGTCCCGTGTTGGCCACGCCAGTGCGGACATAACCTGCAGTCTATGAGTCAAGGTTCTAACTTTGCTGCACATGGGTCGTTCCCTGTCTAATTCGTTCCTGTGTCAATGGAGATCACACAAAACGTCCTTTACTGACCCATGTAAAAACTATTGAAAAAAAAGTCAGTCTCGGCAAAATGGTGAAGCTCGCAGAC
Organism: Candidula unifasciata; assembly: GCA_905116865.2. Classification (NCBI taxonomy): domain Eukaryota; kingdom Metazoa; phylum Mollusca; class Gastropoda; order Stylommatophora; family Geomitridae; genus Candidula; species Candidula unifasciata. Next base: position 788,976 of record CAJHNH020002773.1, read on the forward strand.
ACAAAGTAAATGCGTAAGGCAGCCATCAAATGCATCGAAACTGTCGGCCATGAAAATTGCTGCTCAGCGTTGACGCAAGCAGTCAGTCACCTGCAGTATTGTGCGAGTAAGGACTGTGGACACACAGTGCAAACCCTACATTTGCATAGACCAGTCGTCACAAAGTGGTTTTGGTCAAAATAACGCTGGAAAGTAAAAGTAGCGGTTCACTCTCCACTTCTAACGTAATAATTCTCTGAGACAGAATCAAAAGCAACCAAGTAAGAGTTCTCAATAAAGTCATGGTAGGTTGTTTGCAACCAAAATATTGTATGTTGTTATTCTTTATTATTTCTTTCATTGTTTCATCGAAAAAAGTTAATGAAATATTTTGTGTGTATCTCTTTATTATTTCTTTCATTGTCTCGATCTCCAAATATCTTGGAAGCATATTTTGGAAGATGGCATACTTTATAGATAGAAGCCAGAGTACAGAAGGCAAATGCTGTCACCTACCAGTTAGCCCCACTAATTAGTCATCCACATGTCTTCCAGCTAAACATGAAATGAATAATAGCATCCTTATCCCTACTTAATATTATCAGTGCCAAACATGGACAGTGAATACGGCACTAGAACAGAAAATAACTAAATGTGAAATATGCTGTCTCCGCAAAGTCACTAACAACATTAGAAGAGACAGGGTTACGACTACCAGCATTAGAGAGAAAGTTGGAATAAGTTCAAGTCTGGATTATACTGACAGACAGAGAATGAAATGGTTCGGTTATCAAGTGAATGTAGCCAGACCAGACTGCAAATTAGACATTTTACAGTAGAACATCTGAGAGGGCGAGAGGAAGACCAAGAAAGAGATGGATAAATGGAGTAACTAAAACCTGCAACAAGATAATCAAATCAATCTCACAAGCCACCAGAGAACAACAAGACAAATACAGAAAACCACGACACTGGGCTACAAACTGGTATCACTGAGACGACAAAAGAGGAAGAAGATTATTTCATCAGAAAAAGTTAATGTGACCAAAATATTCAATGTATTCCTTTATTTTTTTCTGTCACTATTTCATTCGCAGTCTTTCAAAACCTCTATGTTGTCTTACTTTAGTTTTAACTAAAGACGACACATTCTTTTGTGTATCGTCATTTCCAATACTTCAGTCGGATTTTGTAATTTTTTTCTCATCGTTCACGTTTCTGCTAAATATATGGGGTCTCTTTGACTTACGATCGAATTCCATTCTGACTAACAGGCCGTAAGTTGAACTGTTCGTGTCAAATGTATATTTTTCAACAATATTGTCATTCAGCTTAGTTATATCAAGCCTATAAGAACTCCAGAAAAGATTGTCGTGGTGAGTAAGCCAAAACCCACTCCTAAGCTGCTTTAGTACCAAGGAACAAAAAAAAACCAAAAAAAAAAATGAAATGTACGTTAGGTATTGATTAAGAACTATTGTGTACTAACCCAGACAGTATACGTTCTGTATGAAGTCTAATTAGCAGCGACTTAAAACAAGCTGCACTAACTAAATAACAAAATGTAAGTCTACAAGTAGAGAAACTTTACTACTGCAGGAATGTGTTACACCCACAATCGACATAAGGCAACATATGATGACCTAAACGAACAATTGTGATAAAAGTAAAGTAAAGTAAAGTTCCCTTTTCACGCCCTTCGGCGCATCGGGCATACGGGCAGAGCGTCCCATATTTTTACAGACCATCAGCATTCTGTAGGTAATGTGGTCAGCATTACGCCGGCTGTCTTTACTTTCCCAGAACAGTTCATCCTGGTACCCATTTTAGGCTGGGTCTACCTGCGACGTCCCATACCACGATAAAAATCCACGCAGCCTGCAGTGGGTTTCGATCGCGGTATGCTAGCTCACGAGTCGGACTCGCAACGCAACAATAGTGATACTATGTGAATATTAGACACAAACTCTTTAGTGAACGATTAACATTTGTTGTCTAACATCTAACTACACACATATAACTACACACATATAACTTCTTAAGCAGCACCTAGTAAGATCAGGTGCAGGAACTACAAGCACTACTCTGCATCAAAATATACATTGAAACCTGGATCTAATTGACTTATTGAAACGTACCATCACAACACTAAAACCAGTGAGCCAGTCCATCTCTCGACTCAGTCCACTAAACTCACGTGGCGTTAAAAGCCATGAGGGCTACGCAACGGGAAATTAGACTTAGATATGCCTCATTTTACAACCCAGCTTACCAATAGCATACAGAGCACACAGCACAAAGCAAATCGCCACGAAAGCGTTTTATTTTTGTCCGTGCCTTTTATAGCCAACGTGACTCCGACCTCGGAGCTTGCCAGTTTTAGTTTCGCAAATACAGCAAAACCAAAATTATTAATAAGGCTAAACTGCTTCACCACCCTGCTACACTAAGCGCGGATGGTCGTAAGTCGCATAGGTCGTAAGTCGATGAGAAGATATACTAGATTGAAAAAAAAAAATAATGTGGCTTATACAGAGATCTATAAAACTATCCACAAATAAATGAAAACAATATTCTGCACTAGAAACTGCTTGTCCACCTCACCTGTCCCTTTCTCCACAACTTTGAAGTAGCATTGTGTACTCTAAAGAGGAAACCATCTTCAGTCTTTCCTCCGTCCATCCTGGAATTTGTCAAAATAAAATAAGCAATGACGTGTCAAACGAATATGTCAAGCATATCATATTTTAGACTTTGTAACCCCACCCCCCTCCCTGCCCTTTCCTGGTCGGCCGCCTTTACTTCCTAGGTCTTTACTTGGTACTAATTACAGGCTGGATCAACATAGGAGCCAAGGTCAAATTTGTAAAGGAAACAAATTCATCTTTACGATACGGATTTGAATCAAAGACCTTGAGGCTCACAGGCGGGCGTCAAAGCGTGAAATTGAAGAATTAAAAGGATTCCCACACAGAGAAGAGTAAGCAACGAGTAGATGTAGAGGAGCATTGCTGTGATCTAGCTTTGAAAGTGACACAACAGTCGCGAGAGTCCCACGTCCTTCAAAGACCGACCTTTTATTCAAATACAAGCGTGTGTTTCTTTTCAGTTCTGTTTAACAGTTAAACTTTTTATCTTATGTGGATTAGATAATTATCATTGACAGTGGGAGGCTCGTTCAAGGACAGACATCGGGTGCGTGGATGCGTACTCTATCTCAGACAAGGAGTCTGCGATTAAGGGTTTCTTAGGGTCTTCCCAGATACCGTCCATATACACACTAGCTCACTACTGATCGGTAGACCTTGAGCTACGTGATTTTGACACAAAGTTATGGGGATTTTTCCGCAATGCCATTAATATCGCGTGTTGTATATTTCAGCACGCAAGCACTTTTAAAACTCCAAAAACAAGGAGAAACTGGCCCTAACACAACCCCTCCCCCACTCTAAAG